>JAUMHR010000042.1:17190742-17209690 GCA_032361145.1 Enteromius fasciolatus | reverse complement strand
GTTTAATTCTCGTCATTATACATTACCATCACTCTGTTCTTCTACTTGATAATGTTCAGTGCTTTGCTACAATCTGTGTTGTTAAAAGAGATATAGAAATAAAAGTGACTTGACTTGACTTGATAGACTTCTATTGTTTTTATACTGACCTAACAATATGTTTTATGGCCCTACAACCCGACCTCTAACCCTACCACCACACAAACCTTTTTACATTTTAAGATAAACTTCATTTAGCCTTTTTAATCATTTATTTTCCTTGTGACAACCGACCAAATGTCCTTAAAAAAGTCAAAAATGTCAGGTTTTACTATCCTTGTGGAGACATTTGGCCCACGCTACTATAGCAAAACACACACACACACTCACACACACACTCACAGCTCTCTGGTCTCCAGCGTGAGTTCATAACTCTGTGTGTGTATGTGGTACTGACTGCAGTAATAAAGTAAATGTAGAGCAGTGTGCTGGCCCAGGGCTTTATGGGTGATTTATCTCCCACAGGAACAGCAGCAGTAACACAGGAAAGGTCACTTGCTCTTCAGGAGCTGGCTTTGTTTAATTACAGCCTCTGATTGGCTGACGATCAAACTCACATTCACACATGTGACCTGATCACGATCTCCCAACAGAAACGATCACGTCATGATCTCTGAAGAAAACTCAAAGATTGGAAATGTTTCCTTTTGACTGAAATAAGTTGAAGCACTAAAAGAATAATAACAATATCAAATATTAAATTATTAATGTAAAAAAATATTAATAAATATTAATCCTAAAACATCACCAAACACAAACAAAAAATGTAACTCAAAATAAACTGATAATGCAAAATAATATTGAATTAAAAATATTATTAAAAACCTATAACCGTATTTTTATATATTGTAACAATTTTATATATATTTTAAATATTTATCTCTACTCTAATTCTATTCTCCCTTTACACTATTAAAAGCTGTTTTCTTAATACTTTCAGTTTATACAAATATTATACAAAAATTCAACATGATAGCAGTCAACAAATATGGAATTATTTAATTAATAATTATTAATCTGCATTCAAATATCCATTCATAGTACTTTGTGTTTTTAAAAGCAGCTAAACTGAAAACTGAGTGTATTTTCAAGATGTTCTGATGATTTGAACCGGATACAAGTTCTGGAGCAATTATGAGCACGCCGCATTAACACTGCTCCTGATACTGAACAGAATCTGAATAATGACTATGTTGTCTCCCGCAGAAATGTATTTGGCTCATAATTGATTAATTTTACAACTTTAATAGTGTTCATTTCCTGTTTACTTGTTCAACTTGAAGTTGCTTAGTAACAATCTGTATTGTATGAAGTGCTGTAGAAACAAACATGACTTAACACTGATAACAATCACGAGGTGATATTCTGTTGACAAACATATTTCAAATAAAACTAATTTCATGTCACACCAAACAAAGTCCCATCTGACGGACTCTGTTTAGGCTCAGTGGCAGTTCTACAGCAGTACTAACAGTGCCCCGATGAACTTCCTCTCACGCTGACTGGTGCATCACAGCTGGAACATCATCAATCATGAGTTAATTAGCTTTTAAATGGACCTGCAGCTTTACGATCATGTCATTTTCCTGCTTAATTGCACTAACTAAATCCTAAGTTTATTCTCTGGTGATAAATGAGCCGAGGCAAGCATCACGTGACCTCCAGAGCAAACCAATAAAACGAGTCCTTCATGCTCAATAAAGCTCAAACCAGAGCTGAACTCCAGCCAAACCACACATTTCAGTCCAATTAAACTCAGAGCCTGCCACAGGATAGAAAAACGTAAAAAAAATATGTAATTGCAAGTTTTTGTTTCACAGTTCTTTTTTTTTCCGGAGAAAAAAGGTCATAATTAAAAGATTTTTTTCTGAATTCTGATTTCATATTGTACTGTACATCACAATTCTTACTTTACATCTCGCAAAACTGAATTTTACTTCTCGCAATTCTGACTTCCCTAATTAACGCTAATCATTACTTTTTTCTTCAGAACTTTGAATATCTCTATGTTCATATCATAACACTGTTTTGTTTCAGAGTTTACATTATACGGTGCGGTATGTCAGTAATTTTACAGTAACACTTACACTTTACTACTAGATACACATGCTTCATCCAAACGATTTTCTTTTAGATTTTACTTCAAGTGGTTTCTGGAAGACAAAACATCTAACCTACAAACTCTGAACACTGACACTTTAAAGATGCATGTGCGAAGCTCCATGTCAGTGATCAGTAACTCAACACTGACTCTCTAGTTACCCATCAGCACTGCAGCTCATCCCAGCACCACTAACTAACTACATCCACCAACCAACAGTGTTAATTAACGACTCAAACAGACACGCACACGTTTGGCTTCAGCTCAGTGAAGTCCATGAACTGGTTTGTACTGTAATGAACTCAGCAGGGTTAATAAGCACTCATAAACACTCAAGGGCAGATGTTGTAGTGCTCACTGCTCGTGTATCTGAAGAGAGCGAGTGGGAATTATGGCACAGATAGCGTTTGAGAAATAAAACCAGATCTCGCTGATTCATCTGCACTGAATCATAAAGGAATCTGATATATTGCATCCATTCTTTTATGGAAACACGTCCTGCTGCCTAAATAACTCAATTACTCCTAATGCCATACTAATCAATAACAAGATTTTTGTTAAGAATTGAATGTAATTTAATATAGAACAACCTTTCCCTCTCATCACATTTAGTTCAATTATAATTAAAGCATGTTGAAAACAACATGTTGGTCCAATATCATAGAATCCATAAAATAAAAGCAAAAAGCATCAATCCAATAATAAGACTCAAACAGAAGAACTTTCATGAACTCATGCCAGTCATTCAGGGTCTGGATTTATAAAACCACTTCTGAATAAAACCTACTTCTCTGAAAGTATTTCACCGTATCCTCTGGTTTCATGTTGGCTTTAACAAAGCGTTACATAATAGATGAATCTGAGAAGATCTTGTTCTCTGAAGGCAGAAGGTGAACACCTGAATCATCATCACCCTGACGTCTCGTTCTATTGCAGTCATAATTCTGTAGTGTTTGACCTCGAAACTCTCTGGCAACGATGTTCTGGTCACTTCCTGCAATCTCCAAGGGGTCAGAGGTCACAGGACTGAGTCTGCAGCGACGCTCAGGAAATGGAAGCTGAAGCTGCAGTTTGATACGGGCTGTTGCACATTAATGTGTTCACCTGAGTGCCTGGATTCAGTTTACCAGCATTGTGTGTGTGTGTCTCAGGTGTATGTATAGAACTGGCCTGTGTGATGGGGTGTGTCCACATAGATTGTGTGAATGAGCGTGTGTGTGTGTGTGTGTGTGTTGGTCATTAATTTTTAAAGGATGTACTGGGATCAGAGCCCATGAAACAGCAGAAACCTAAATCACAAACAGACCAACAACACGTTCTCACGGTTACAAATACACAACTTCCCTTCTCCATGGTACAATGGTGTGTGTGTGTGTGCGCATTTTATTACCAGGGTCTACAACTGGCAGTTACAATCAATTTATACACTTTGCTGGTTGGCTGCTCACAATATTCCAATATTAAAGCAACAAAATAAATAGAGTGATGCTGGTCAAATAGAATTATAGAATTCACTCATCAGTAACAAGTGTGTCAAAACATCATCATACTGAATGCCCTGTCAACCATAACAAACACCCTAGCAACCACACTGAACACCGTAGAAACCCCATCAAAACAGTCACTATAGCAACCACACTGAACTATAATGACAACAGTGTCGAGTACAGTCACATAGCAACACCCTAGCAACCACACTAAACTATAGTGACAACACTGTCAAGTACAGTCACATAGCAACACCCTAGCAACCACACTGAACTATAGTGACAACAGTGTCGAGTACAGTCACATAGCAACACCTTAGCAACCACACTGAACTATAGTGACAACAGTGTCGAGTACAGTCACATAGCAACACCCTAGCAACCAAACTGAACTATAGTGACAACAGTGACAATTACAGTCACATAGCAACACCCTAGCAACCATGCTAAACTATAGTGACAACAGTGTCACATAGCAACACCCTAGCAACCACACTGAACTATAGTGACAACAGTGTCGAGTACAGTCACATAGCCATACCCTAGCAACTACACTGAGCACATCACAGTCCTTAGCAACACTGTAGTAATTATACTTAAGGCATTACAGTCACCTAGCGACACCTTAACAACACTGCACATTAGTTGCATATTTACACCCTAGCAACCACACTGAGCACACCACAGTCCATAGCAACACCCTAGCAATCATGCTGAACAACGTACAGTTCATAGCAATACTCTAGCAATGATACTGAACTGCACACATAGCAAAACCCTAGCAACCACATAGAACACTGTTACAGTCACATAGCGCCGGCTCTGCATCATGTCAGGGAGTTTAACGGGTAAATAGCAAACATCTGGTTTCTACAAGGCTGTGTTGGGCTCCTTGAGCTCGATCATCAATGCTAATCTCATTGCACTAGAGTTCCACCTGATCCATCAGCCAATCACCTTCAGCATTACTGACCACGTATCCAATCACACTCATCGATCTGACGGCGGATGTGCCTCACGCTCCGCACTAAAACAAGTAATATTATCTCAAAGAAATTTCACAGGGACAGAAATAAACCTTGCTGAAATACAATGGCTGTAATTGTATTGACGAGCTATTACGTTGTTTCTGGAGAGCCGATAGTTCATCTAAAATACACCAGGAAGCCATTCTGAGAAGATCTGGGCTGTACTCACCATCGGCCTGCGATTTTCCACCAGGTTCAGACCAACGACTCCCAGGAATGATCCAAAACTCAGCTGCCATCGAGAAGAGAACAAACTCCATTAATCTGATATCTCCAGCAGAGCTGGGAGAGCTTGAGTACTAAATCACTCTTTCATTTACAAGAAAACATGTTGCTTTCAGATGTGACTTTAGTTCTAGAATAATAAATCCAGAATATGATGCTAACCTGCAATAATTAAATATACATAAAATAAAAAACACATTACGTATAACTCCATTTTATTAACTAGTGTCTTTTCTGCGGACCAAAAATGAATCAAGATTAACCAGCATTTCTTCTTTTTTTAAATCACTGAGTGTTGAACTCTGTGTTCTTCTGTTAGACGGTAATCTATTCTTTCTTCGGTCTGAGGTTTTTGCTTTTATGTTTGCCAAAAATACCACTTTTTACATTAAAAACAAACAAACAAGCCCTGACCTGGGGCCAGTTGCATAAACTTAGCCTTCATGTTAAGACGGTGTCTTAAGAGCTAGTCTGACCAACTAGCAGTTAGCCAAGAGTAATTGGTTTTATTTTTTGGATTAAACTGAGACTAATCTACATTTTTATGTAACTGAATTAAAAACAAACTGACCAGTCTTATAGAAAAATTTAGCTGACTAACTTTTAAGACCAGTCTTAACCTTTTATGCAACCGGCCCCAGATTTGAAAGGTAACGCAGTATTGTACAGAATTACTTCCATCTTCACCAGCTCAGTAACGACAGACTGCTGTTTTACTGCTGCAATGAAAGGACAAAACAGAGAGTTGATTAAAGTGACAGTGTGGAGTCACTCACTATAATCCCGGGATAGTATCCAGACACGGACACGTTATCCGTCTGTGTGGCCGACAGCAGCCCGACCACCAGAACCAGAACAGAGAGTCCGAACAGAGACACGGAACACCAAAGAGCTGTCCGCCGTCGCTTCACGAACACATCTGGACACACATCATCATGACATCATCAATAAACACAACACACTCCTGACATCATCGTGACATCATCAATACACACAACACACTCCTGACATCATCAATACACACACAACACACTCCTGACATCATCGTGACATCATCAGTACACACACAAAACATCTCTGAACACTAAACTTTCAAATACTTGTTTTCTATTAACCTAGATCGTTCTCTGTTAGCTGGGGCACAGAACCCTCAAAATCACGCGTGATAATATCACTGCAAACATAACCCTTGTATTATCTAATCAGAGAAATGCGACTATAACGAACGAATACATTTACCTTATGGTTTTCTAGGCTGTTTTCAGTCTTTTCTACAGTAAAGACGTCAGAAGTGAGGTATTAAACTAACATCATGTCATACTCTGATGAGGATAAAAACACTGCAGCAGGTGTGACTTCATATTTAAACCCTAAGGGGCAGTTTCCCGAACAGGGTTTAAGACTAGTCCTAGATTAAAATAAATGTTAAGAGCTGTCTAAACTGGAAAAGGCTTGCACTGAGATATCTTAAAATACATCATTGCCATTGTTTGGTCTTAAAATACTCACAGATAACGCATTTTTGTAAGACATGGTTCTCCAAATTCTTTAATGTCCTAAATGAGCAAAGGTCTAGTCCTGGCTTAATCTAATCCCTATCCGGGAAACCGGCCCTAAAAGTTATTTATTCAATAAGCTACTAGTTATATCTATAAAGAAATCATGTCATCTATTAATGAAATGTAACAAACACAGAAAACAGTTTCCATGAAGCCTGAACAGAGTCCGTCCCAATCAATAATGATATGGCGTTATTACAGATGATCTGGTGTGATGATGATGATGATGAAGACCCCTTACCTGCGGGATCCGCGTCCGTCTGCGGCGCGTTCTGTGGCTGCTGCATCGCGTCTGTCTCGCGTAACCCACAAAATAAAGTTTATGAAAAGACTTTTCCGCCGTGTTTCTAATAATCCCGCGCCAGTGCCGCAGCGGAGACAGGCGAAGCGATGCGCGCGCGACACTGACGCGACTGACGCGTGACGCCACCACCTACACACTCTACTCCATCCATCCCAAACACCATTCACTGCTTGAGAAGTCATTAAATATAGATTTATTGTGTATTTGTATTAATTCTGGTGACATTTTGACCCAACAGAACAGTCCCTCAAGAAAACCTAAATCTAAAATAAAAGTTGTTTACGAAATATATTCACGTGTACTGTGTTTATTATGTATATATAAACAAACACATACACGGATAACAAAAAATATATATATATTTTTATATATATATATATATACACACACATTAAAAGTTAAATAAATAAGGAATATAGAGGGTTTCTACATTAGATGAACATCTAAAAAACTTGAAACGTTTTCATGTTTTGTAAATGTTACTACAGATCAGAAAAATGAACAAATATTCTAGTAGAACCTTACAGCAAACCTCTGCAGCTTCCAACACATCACCCATATCTCTGTAAAACTACCCTGCTCTTTCCAGACAAGCATTTAGCAGCAGCTTTTCCAAGAAAACCATAAACACTGTATTTATATTTAGACATGTTATCCACATCTTATTTATATATGTGTGTTGTCTGGGAGCTTGTGACATTAAAACAAACATACTCCGTCATGAAGCTCTTTCTGACGATGCTAGAAGAACCTCATTAATGGATAACAGAAGTGAAGTCCTAGCATCATCCCCAGACTAACCACTGCTCCGCTTTTGATCACGGACAAAACAAACCTCTTTCAGGATTATCCCAGCACTAGCTCTAAAGACCTGGAGTCAGTGACCCAAGCCACGACTCGTGAACGTGTAAAACCAGACAAACTCAACACAGCATTTTAAAGACTCTTTATTTACATTAAAAAAAGTGAACACACACACACACACACACACAGACAGAAGACAGACAAGCAGCAGTCGTTACTGTGTTGGGCAGGCATTAGGATCAGGCTTTGCTGGAGAAGACCCCGGAATCTGCCACCAGTCCTTCACTGGAGCTGCGCTGGCGCCCGGATCTAAAACAGAGACAGAGTTAGAGTCACACTTCACACAACACCGACTTCAACTCATGTTCTCATTCAATACTGTGAGCGTCATTTAAACCCATACTAAAAACAACAACAAGTCCATCAGGAGACAGAAGAGAAGAACCCAGGCACTGATCTGTTACTGAGCTGCACCCTATTCGTTACGTGATTAATCACCGTTATTCTGCTCATAAATTTCACGATTACTGCTAGGGCTGTAAATCAGATTCTCATACAGGGATATGATATTTGATGATACCTCAAGACTATCCCTTTAAGAGAAAAGGCCTATGGGTGATTTAAACAGCCACGAACACTTGGCGAGGCTCGTTACTAACCCAAGATACAGCGATGCCAAATTATAACACCTTCAGGATAGAAATAAAAAAACCGTGAGCAAATATCACAGCAGGGCATTCAAAATCAAGTTTGCTGGCATACTGTGTGTGCGTTGTGTATTTATGAATATATATGTATATATTAGGTAAAACAAACAAGTTTACATACAAATACAATATAATACTTCTATATGTTTTTTTAAATCTTACACATACATGTATAAATAAATTACCCATTACACATACATAGCATGTCAACAAAGTTATCTTGAACTTGCTGCTCTTAATCATGATCCCGCTGCTTCCTTCAGTGTTAAGAACGCTTGTGCTCTTCTGTGTCTGAACCGGACACACACACACACACACACACACGGTGCAGGAATAAGATTGAGCAGGATTATGAAGCTTCACGCTGTGTCAGGCGAAACACGGGAGTGTTAGTGAAGAACAGCCTGAGGCGAGCGATATCACGATCTTTGACAGCTAATGATTCAAGATCAGCTTCTGAAGTAGTATTGTAGTGTGGTGTTCTCAATCATGAGAGTACATGTGCTTTAAAGCCTTGCTGGGGAAAGATTTCATTCACCTGCTGTTCTGACGCCTGCTTTTTCTTGCAATGAAACCACAAGTATTCCTGATCATAATAATAATTTAAAAAACGTGATATATTTTTGGCATACAGCCCACTCCTAAAAACACCCCACACGTGCATTTACCCTCTCCATCGCTGTCGGAGGTCTCCGGGTCGGGCTCGGCCGGGTCACAGGGGTCCACTAACATCAGAACACTCACAGTAACTGATCTGTGACCGTACGACACACGGCAGGAGATGCAGCGGAGATCACGTACCTGACAGAGAGACCAGGCCGGAGTTATCGAAGAACTGTGTGGGGCGACTGAGAGGAGCAGGAACGTTGGAGAAGAACGAGCTCTTCGGAGAGTCCAGGAGGGTCTTCTTGGGCGAGCTGATTTCAGTCTGTGTCAGAGCAGGAAGGCGTTTGGTTGGAGTGCATGGAGCGTCTCGTTTGCTCTCCTTCATCTTGTAGGCTCTCCGCTTCCATTTGTTGATTTCCTCCTGCTGCTTGCTCACCAGACTACAGGAGGAAGTGTTAGGAGAGGAGACACATTACAGAACACACTGGATTTTAATATCAGAAATGCACCAAACCTGGAGCACTGGAGCGGATTAAGACACGTGTATTTAAGGTTGTTTTACATGCTGATTTCTTAAGTGCTCGAACAAAACAAACATTAAAAATAAAAATGCATTATTATTATTATTATTATTATTATTACTACTACACAGGGCTCCTGCAGATATTACTAATATTAAAAAGTTTTTCTTGTGATTTGAATTTAACTTTTACTTCTTCTGATCACTCTGCAGTATTCTTCTCTTGTTTTCCAGAGAGCTTACAGAATGTCTTAAGAGTCGAGAAATGAGGGGATGTTTCAGTGCTGTTACCTCTCAAACTGAGAGTTCTTCTTCTGCAGCTCCTCCATCTTCTTCTCTTTGAGGGTCGCGACCGCTCTGGTGCTCGGGGCCAGTTTAAGGTCAAACTCGTCACCGTCTAAGACTGTACAAGACATATAAACAGATCAAGCGACGAGAAATGAGCACAAGATATACAGAAGACACTTAGAAAGTTACTTCAACACTCAAACTATGTTCTTCACTAAACATGACTTTCGTCATTCAATCACTGGATCAAATCAATCGTTCGGTTCCAGATGGACTGATGTCTTACACGACTGTTCATCGTCCTGCTGCATCTTCCTCAGGGTCTCTTTCAGCTTGCGGATGACATCGGCTCTGTGCTCCAACACAGAGCTCATCTGAGCAGCTCTAGAATGAATCGATCACAGAAACACGTTAGAGAGCACGCTCTTCCCAGAGTACACCGTACGTCACTGGACCAGCGGCTCATGAACGGCACACATACTCCTTCTCATGACTCGTGGTGACGGCGATGTGATCCAGCTCCATCTTGACTAGTTTGTCTTTGAGGGCAGAGAGTTCAGCAGCTTCTGGTGTCATGCTCCTCTTAGCCAGAATCTGCAGAACAAAACATGGACGCGGTCATCTTGTGGGATCACATCATATTCAGCTTGAATATGGTGTGGGTGAACTGGAAAGCGTTTCTGTAAACTCAAACATGCATTCGCCTGCACAAACACTCAACTATTAACCAACCTCGGACTCTTTGAGCTGGTCTCTCAAGCTCTGGACCAGGGCTTCCTTCTCCTTCAGCTGGCCGCTGAGCTCCTGGAGCTGAAGATCTGAGACGTCAGCTTGGGCCTTCAGCTTCTTCATCTGCTCCTGAATCTCCTGCCAGACGCAGAAGTGTTTAAAAGCCCTTTACAAATGGCTGTGATGCTATATCTAGTCATTTGTCACTTAACGCTTCTATCAAAGCACAGAAGTATCCCAGGTCAGCCCTGCTGATTTGATAGGATTTTATTATATCAATTTTTTTTATATATAATTTTGATCCATAGTGTATTGTTGAGTATATAGCTACAGATATACCTGTGCTGCTGAGCACTCAATGCATGGATAAGGCTAAAATCAGCGTGATGTGGAAACGCACACTTTTTCTTTCTGTGTAAGAGCACCAGTCGTACCTCCATCCGCTTCTGTGTTTGCTGCAGCTGCAGGGACGCTCGCTGACTGTCCTGCAGAAGCTCAGCCTCAGTTTTGGGCAGGGTGCCGTGTTGGGCTTGAAGCAGAGTTAAAGTCTGTCTCCTCTGATCCTTGAGTCTCTCCTCGGACACGGCAGAGGCAGATTTTAGAGGAGCCAGAGCAGAATCGCATCGATTCAACAGAGCCTGGTCAACAGGACTGAAGGTCAGGAAAGATGTGGAACAAAAACACTAACATCATTTCAAAACACACGCACTACTTACAAAATAAAGTGTACTGAGCTGCTCGCCGGCTTTGGAGCGGCGTGTGATCTGCTGCTCGAGCAGCTGTAAGATGGCCGGGGTCTGAGGAGATCCAAGCAGAGATCTGAGCTCCTGCAGCTCACCGATCCTGTGCTGATGCTCCTCTGACATCATCAATGTGTGTTTGGATAAATCGTCCTCCAGAACCTTTAGACCAGCCTCCAGCATCTGATCAACACATACCAACAACACACATCAGCACCAGGATACTGAAGAACACAGTCAGGACTGATCGTTTCAAAGCAGCATACTAGCAGCAAAAGACAAGTTACTGGCGTTGACTAGATTTGTGCATTTCTGGTTTCTAGCTAGGCCTGGGTGATGAAAGAACATTGATAATTAATGGACCATACTGTGGAAGCCCACTGAACCAATGAATTGTCCTGAAATGTTATAGTACATCTCCAAAGTAAAAACAATGATACCTGCAGATACTGCTGCCATCCTTCCAGCAGATGCGAGAGTCTCTGATCCCAGGTCTGCTGGAGGTCCTCCTGGAGTGACGGGAAAGACTGAGCTGGAGCCGTGAGCAGGTCCTGAAGACGAGACTCCTCAAATGAAGCCAAGTCACGCTGCATCTGTGCCTCAAAGTGATTCTTATAGCTCTGCGCCAGTCTCCCGTAAGCCTCCTGCAACAGGTAACCCTCAGGTCAGCATTTCTGAGTCTCAGATGTCGGTTGTGATTGGGGTCTCTGCAGACTCTTACCGTGATCTTGATCAGCACGTGGTTCAGTCTGGTTGTTTTCGTGGTGTGTGACGAGACGACTGCTCTCTGATTCTTTGGAATGATCTGCAGCAGCTGAAAGATCACGGCCCATTCTTCATGGTTCACGTCCTCTAAAGCGTTAGTGGGACGGTCGATGATCAGCTGGAGCTTCACAAAAACAGCCTAAATATGGAGCAAGACCTCACGTCAGACTACTGAAACAGTGTCAGGACATCATCATCGTGATGATCGGCATTTACCTGCAGTTTCTCAGCAGACGCCTCAATCCCCGGAGTCTGGTGTTTGGACTGCAGGTTACTCCGCTCAGAAGACACACTGCCGTTCACCTCGGTGAGAGACTGAAGCACAATGAGACCGCTTTAGCAGCTAGTTAAAAGGAACCGGTTATTCTGGGTGAGACATGAAGAGACTCTCACCTGGCTGAGGGAATGGACCTCAGACTCCAGCAAGATCTTCTGTTTTTCCAGCTGCTCCGATTTCGATTCGATGTGTGCCAGCTGCGAGTATGATTATAATGTTAACACACACCTGCCCGAGTATGATCTACAGTCACACACACAGTCTTAAAAGAGTGTTTCTACAGAAGGATAATTTACTTTGAATCTACCTTTATGTATAACATTTCTGAAAGGATTTCATTTCATTTATTTAGCTTTCTATACAGCTTTCTCACCAGCTAAACTGAGCTGAACGTCAGATGCCGCTGTAGGAGTCCGATTCATTACACCTGCTCTTTCTAGCGCATTTTAAGGCAACGTCTACTAGGGGTGCACCGAACCAATATTAGATATCAATATTGAAAAAAATAGCTGGATCGGAAAAAATGAACTGATCCACGGGGCGATACATTTCCCCCCCCCCTTCTTCCTCCATCGCAGCTATTTACTGTCAATATAGGTTGCAGCGTCGCAGCAGATCCTACGTCAGCACGTGTGTCGCATGCTGGAAAAGTTGGAGCAGCATAAGAAACATGGAGCGTGACAGAGTCGGCTGTGCGGAGATACTTCAAGCTTGCCACGCCAACATGTTCGACGGCTGTTTGCAATGTCTGCAAAGGAAATGTTTCAAGGGGTGGTGGTAAAACTGCAACATTCAATACAACCAATTTAATCAAGCACCCACAAAAGCACCATGCTAAGGAGCATGCCGTATTGGCCCCATGGGTGGAAGCAGCAGCAGCACCAAGTAAGAGCAGCTTTATGCAAGAGTTTGACCAAATTGTGGAGGAGTGTGAACTTAAAGATCCCAGTGCAGCAAGCAGCTCGAGTCCTGCCGTCCAACAGCATGGATATCTTGCAGAGAAAACCACTGCTGCCTCAGATAACCCATACCAGTACTGGGGAGTCAACAAATACCGATTACCTTGTCTTGCTGCCACAACATATCTCTGTGACCCCTGCACTAGTGCAGAAAGCGAGGGATGTTCAGCACGGTTTCCAACATTGTGGATGAATAAAGAAACATTCACAGGTCACGAGTGGTGTAACACTGCACTACATGTTTACAATGTTAAGTTATTATTTTTATGTGTGACCAACTTTGTATTAGTTTATTCTCAGGTTCAGCTGCTGTTTTATTTTGAATTCATGCAGGACTTTGCACATAATGTTTATAATGTTTGGTAACTTGTTTGATTGCTATCGTATGTTTGACCAATACACCATTTTGTTTCTACTGCTACATTTTATTCATTTAAATTTATTTTAAGAAATTTGATTACATTGCATTTTCGATTTGAATGCACAATTGTTCTTTAAATAACAAATAAGTACTCGATACATCACACCTGCTTTGTCTTAGTAAAGTAATGTTTAGTTAGGAAAGTTTGGTACCTTTAGTTTCTTCTACATGCTGGAAGGAAGGTATAAGGTGGAAGGTATGCAGTTATAATATTAATTCAACAAATGGTATCGGACCGGTATCGTGTTTCGACAGATATACAAAGCCCATGCATCAGTATCGGGGCTGAAAAAGTCGGATCGGCACATCCCCACTAATCCGTCTAAAAACGCTCCACGTCTACACCATCGTTTCCGAAGAGTTGATCATCCACACTGAAATGAACGAAAACACTTACGCTCCTGTTCTGCGTATGCGTGAAACGTAAGACAATTAAATCTGCGTGATTTCTGCCTGCCGTTTATTTACTTTCCAGCTCTTCGAAACGTCTAACAATGAGCTGGAGCATGTACAAACTGATATTAATCTTTAATAGGGCTGTCAAAATTGAGAGCAAACAAAACGACTGCTGAACAACGCCGTTCCTCATTCTAGTTGAATTGGTCACATGACTGCATCATGACGACTAAAATGAGTCATCGTTTTCGAAAGCCTCCGTTTTAACAGCCCACACAGCAACGGGAAAAAACGTGTTTTTAAATTTATCCACTTTGAAAAAAAAAAAAAAGCTCTGTTTTCCTTGCCCCAAAACGCTGTCTCAGTGTGGACGGAAGGCCAAAACAGAGAGAAAAAGACTTGTTTAAACTCAAATATGTATTAGTGTGGACATGGCCTAAGTCTTACCTTCTCCATCTTTCTCTCCAGTTCTCGTCTGAGCTGATCCCGCTCTTCTGTGGCATCTCTTAAAGACTCGAGGACCTTCTCAGCATGGTTCTTCTCATCCTCCAGCTGATCCCTCACACCAGCGAGAGACTCAAGCTCCTCCGTCAGCTGCTTTCTCTGAAGAATCAGTGTTCATTTTCAGGCAAGTAAAGGTGTATTTTCTTATTAACCAGTAAAAGCACACATTCTGAACAAATATTTTCAAGCAGTGTATTTGTAGCCTACTAATTAACTACCAAGAACTATATGGTTCACTGTACGGTGTTGATTGGTTTATTTTCTGTATTGATTCTTCATAGTTTTTAAAATAGCACACTGTAATTTATGTGTCAGGTTAAAACGTCAATAACGTCCTGTCAGAAAGGAGTCTGAACTAAACAGCTACAGTGCATCATAAATATGATTTAACAAGCTTACCGTCTCATCGCTCTTCTGAAGAGCCAGTCTCAGTTCTTCTCCCTCCTCTCTGGTTCTCTTCAGCGTCTCTTGGAGCTCATCTTTCTCTTTTGTGAGCGAGCTGAAGGTCTGGATGCCTGTGTTTTGCTGGTCTCGTAAAGCAGACAGCTCTTCACTCATCTGACTCAGCTGAGAGGACACAGAATAAGAGCTCAGGTGTTTGATCGTTCACCTGTCGTGTGTAAGAAGGCTCTCTGACAGCACTCACCTGCTGCTGAAGCTGGGACTCTTTCTCCACCAGATCGGTGTTCTCCTTCTGCTGCTGCTTCAGTTCTTCTTTAGTAGTATACAGTAAATCCTGAAACATTTTAGACTAGAGGAAATAGTAAACAGAGTCAGAGACATGCGGTGAGGAGCTCAGATGACTGTATTAATGTGAAGATGCCTCACAGCCTCAGCGATCTCCTGAAGCGTGCTCTTGAGCACCACCCTCTGATTCCTCAGAGACTCCATTTCTTCAGTGAGAGCCTGAATCTGGACAAGATCACACACACACACACACATCATGAGGAACTGGAATCAAAATCAATTCCACTTCCCGTTTTTATTCATTAACAATTCTTGCAGACGTTTGAAGAACGCTGGTAGCCAACAGTTTCCATTCCCATTGACTCTCACAATAATTCTGTGTTTTTACCATGTAACTTGTTTAATGGTTACATTTCTCAGAGGCTGTACATCCTTCCTTTGCATCTTAAGCATGTATATCTTGATCGAAGGATGTTTAGACATTTGTACTGGAAAACAAGCAGTTACCCAGGAGAGCTTTCAGTCAATAAATGGGGCAAAAAAGCGTTACTTATTTCAAAAAATAACTTGCTAATTTAAAATGTAATGCGTTGCTTCCATTTAAAATAAAAATCTGATTACATAACTTGTTTGTGTAACGTTACCCAAACACTGACTCTCTTATGTACCTGCTCGAGCTGAGCGCTCTGCTTCTCTGTAAGACTCTTCTGATCGGACACCTGATGTTTCTTCTGTTCGACCTGGATCAGCTGGAGAGAGAGATACGAGTAAGTTAACTCGTTGTTCATTCAGAAAGGTACACCAGCTGTGTGTTGTTACCTCTCGAACACCCTGCAGGAGATGCTGAAGGTCTCCTTCCTCGCTCTGAGAAGAGGTGGACTGATTACACACAGCATCTCTCTCCTTCATCAGGCGCTCTCTCTCGGCACAGACCGACTCCAGCTCCTGTCTCAGCTGCAGCATCTGTGAAGCAGTGGAGAAACACTCTGCTAATGGATCTGAATCACGCTCAGCAGTACAGGAGCTGAAGGTGTGCAATAGGGTTTTTGACCGCGGATGATTTATATGTCTCCACAATCTGCGTTTAAAGAAATACTGCAGTATGCCGTTCATGATTAGCATGGTTTTATTTTCTTTTTATGTATAAATGTCTACAAATTTTGGAATTAATATGCAAGTAAAATGACAAAGATGATGCACCTTATTTTCTTTTCTTTTTTTTTTTAAATACTGAAAATGGTTTTGCAGTGATTCTCAGACAACTAGCAAAACATGACACACGATAAAATCATGATCAGTGATTCTTCCATTACCGTCTCGCTCTTCTCCAGCTGCTCGGTCTTCAGCTGATCTCTCTCGTCTCTCACGCTCTGCAGCGTCTCCAGAAGATCGTCTCTCTCTCGAGTCAGAGCGCTGATGTCAGCTTCGGCCGTCTTCATCTCCGCTAGCTTCTCCTGCTCTTCACTTCTCTCAGAGAGCGGCCGCTCTTTCTCTGCGGAAGACCACTGAAACTCCTCTCGTAGCTGCAGCAGCTGAGAGAAAATATCATCCCATAGACATTCGTGAACCAGCGGAACTTTTCCGGATGATTAAAAGTCCATTATGATGTGATGTTAAGAACAGAAAGTGTGCATTTACTGAACCTTGTGTTGTTGCAAACCTTAACAATTTTTTTAATATTCGGAAAAGTGACTTTCATATGGCCAAAATAAATTATTATTAAGAAATTAAAGGTGAACCAAAACTATTTGGTTATAAACCTTTCCTCGAAACTATCTTTTGTGATCCCCAAAATAATAAAAATCATACAGGTTTGGAACAAAAGGGCAATTACGGTCCCTAACCGAAGGAGGACTCACTGTGTCTTCCTTCTCCTCCAGGTCTCTCCTCAGCTGGTTCTTCTCCTCTCTGCTGACCTTCAGGATCTCCAGGAGCTGCTCTCTTTCCTCCGTGACAGAGACCAGGCTGCTCTGCACCTCCTCCAGAACAGTGTTCTCCAGATCGCTCCGGCTCTTCTCAGACAGCAGGTGGTCTCTCTCATCACAGGCCGTCTGGAGCTGCTCTCGCACCTGGACCAGCTAGGAATCACCACATCAAAACCTCACCACACAGTAACATGAAGTCCTAGACCACATTATTTCAATATTTAAGAAAGAACTCATGGAAAAGTTTCATTATTTTACCTAGTGCACTTCAGAACTTAAATTAAGAGCTGTAACCCATGTTCTTCAGAAAACTCCAGAATGTCCTGGAATTTACTTGTATCTGAACTTTAAAAGGGGCTCAACCCTCTTTATTTTTGATATAAAATAAAATGTCTCTGTCTAAATTAAGGAAGAAGGAAGAAATTTAGGAAGACCAACAAATTAGGATATAACAGTAAAATATTGTAAATATCTATTATTCTTGCTTTACACTACAGCAGGGAAATTCCAATGCTAATTTCTACACTTGAATGAGAGATTTTAAATTTGGACTGCATTTAACCCGCTAGCTGTTGGCAATTCATACTGCACTTCAGTGAAAACAGACTAAAAACACGTTTCACTACAATCCTAGAGAGGCACTGTAATAATCTGCAAGCAAAATAGAGCATAACTGACTCAAAGAACAGGAAATGAACAGAGCTGTTCGAAGACACGGCAAACACTGGATCAAGAGCTGATCGTTTGAACTAAGATTCAAAGACACAGCACAAATGAATGATTTTTTGAGAAAGCATCTCACAGTCTCGTCCTGCTGCTGCTGCTCTCTCTTGATCTGCTCGCTCTCATCGGTGAGACGCTGTACCGTCTCCAGGAGCTGATCTCGCTCCTCGGTCACGCTGCTCAGCTCCTGCAGGTCTCTGGCTCTTTCAGACGACACACGGTCTCTCTCGGCACAGACAGACTCCAGCTCGGACCTCAACAGGACCATCTAAACAAAGGGAATTTGAAGCGGTGAGTTGTGATACAGTGGGGAGCCGCCACAAACTAATTAGTGTATAGGAACCACCAAGTTATACTTCCACAAGTGTAATATCTGGACATATTACAGTGATCATTTGCAGTGCTGGACCTCCACTGTAAGTGTAATGTGATTGTAAATCAGCAGCAGATGTACAGAAGCTATTTTCTGCGCAGACCAGAATACTCTTAAATCAACTAGTTGAGTTTTTTACCGTTTGGTCAGTCTCCTGCCGCTCGGCCCTCAGCTGCTCCACCTCGTCTCTAAGGCTCTGCAGCGTCTGCCGGAGCTGATCTCGCTCTTCTGTCAGTGAGCTGATGCTGAGCTTCATCTGCTCCATCATCTCAGGGTCACCGAGTGCGTTCATGGAGCGCTCAGACAGAAGACGCTCTCGCTCGGAGCGCACACTCTCCAGCTCCTCTCTCAGCTGCTTCATCTGTGGAGGTAACAGAATAAACGCTCTGCACTTCCTCTCAAGGCCGCATTTTCTGCAAATGACTCCCAGTCAAAGAAATCATGATTATCCAACTACTTGTTGACTGTGGTTAATGCTAGTTCATCAACAGTCCATCAGTGATGGTGATGTACCTGAATCTGCTGCTGTGTTGTGTTTTCGGAGTCCTGGAGTTGAGACTGCAAGAGTGTTTTATGAGACTCCAGCTCTTGTACAGTGTTCTGGAGATTTTTCACCTTCTCAAGAGCTCCTCTCAATTCCTCTTGATTTTCAATCATCTGCATTTGGAAAAGGGATTTTTATTTATTTATTTTCAATTTAAATGAATGAATGAATGAATGAATGAATGAATGAATGAATGAATGAATGAATGAATGAATGAATGAATGAATGAATGAATGA
>JAUMHR010000042.1:17158562-17168793 GCA_032361145.1 Enteromius fasciolatus | reverse complement strand
AAGGCATACTGGGGCTAGTGTGACAACTAGCCCCGGGCTTCCTTATCATGGATTAAACTCAAATATGAAAGGAATTCTGTCTTTAAATCAGCAGAGTAACTTTTTTCTTTGTTTTTCACAAAACACACAGACACTCAGAGCTGAGGTGTATTTATGGCAAACGATTTATTTGACATCATAATTATGACAGCTATAACATTATTCAAAAGGATGATTTGTACCTCAATAACCAATGCAAACTAAAGACATTTACAGCTTTTTACATGAATAAAAATGAGGATTTCAACAAGTAGAGCTACTGGTATCTTTGCTAGGGCACTTAGAAAGCGATTCGCGCACAGAAGCATCTTTGTGTTTGTGGCAACAACGGCGGGACTAGTCAACAGCTCCTGACTACTCTCTAACCCGTTAACCGATCGCTCATACTGTGAACCATCTCAGACAGGCTCGTTAAACACAACCAGTCAAGGCATTCATTAAAGCAGTTCAAATGATCCACTAATACCGAGCTCAGGATGAGAATTCTTCATTCAGATGTGTTTGATGGAACCTGATTACAAACACATCAAGACATTATTCAGTTTGAGTGATAATAAAACATTTGTGAATAACTGTCAGTATTTACTCAAAAACAGATGTTCATAAGCTCTAATAATACAGCATAACAAGAGATGTATAAGCAGCTGTCAGAAAGTTTTAATAACCAGAAAACAAACACATTGAAACAGCTTATCTTACTCAACATTTTTCTCTTGTTTCTATTAAAAATATCTGAAAACTCTTAAACGAAGATTTACTAGATACATAAAATGATGCAATACATTTAGTATTGTTTCAAGGAGGGTACAAAATTATAATTAAGTGCATTTTGCTTAAAACAAGTAGAATTATTTGCCAGTGGAATAATCTTAAAAACAATTATACTTTCCATACAAGTACTAATTCTGCATTTTACTAATTCTAAGCAAAATGCACTTAATTCAGACTAAATATCCTGGTTTATTTTGCTTATCTAGTGATTCATCTTAATTTATCAATTGTTAGATGTTTTATCTAGAGACAGTCATAAATAGTAAGTAAGATGAGCCTTTTTCCCCAGCCAATGTATTTTACTTTACTTAAATAATTATTACAGACAGAGTTTTATGGATGAAAAAAAACAGCAAAGCATTTCGCTCTGTCCTCATACTTAGAAATTCAGTCTGATTCAGTTCTGTTTAAAAGCCTAAATGATAAACGTGCTGGAACCGAACGGTGTGTTTACACTCAATAAACTCCTTATTAATATGATCAATACTCACTAATAGTAGAATAATATCTGACCCTCAGCAGCACGACTATACACTGTGTGCTTTTAATACCAAACATCATCAGGATGTTAAGTTAAGATCATGTTCCTTGAATATATTTAGTAAATTTCCCACCGTAAATATATCAAAATCATTTCTGATTAGTAATATGCATGGCTAAGAAATTCATTTGAACAACATTAAAGGAGATTTTCTCAATAATTCGATTTTTGTGCTCCCTTAGGTTTTCTAAGAGTGTCCTCTCCTAAAGCTCATTTATTCAGCGGTCCCATCCTGACAGGTGGAGTGCTGCAGGGTCACTGGTGTCCAGCCGAGGGAAGCACATCTATGCGCTCAGTTCAGGGTGGTGTTATGAGACGCAGCAGGTGGAGGATTTGGGCGGCTGCTCCAGGATGGACTCTCGGCGCAGGTCATTGGGCACCGTGCCGTTCGGGCCCCACACGTTCAGCTCTCCGTAGATGCCCATCTCGATCATCTCCTCCTGCCAGGGGATGGAGATGTTTCCCGACGCAAACTCATCGAAGAACGTCTTGTCGTCGTCCTCCAGACAGACCCCTTTCACCGTGGAGAACGCGCCCACGTCGTCCAGATCCTTGGCATAGACCGTCTTAGAGTCCGGAATGAACGGAGGAGGCAGGATCCCTGTTGAGCACCAGAAGACAAGATCTGACCCACCTGTACTAGTGCTCAGGAAGGGGTTTCTTCTGCTTGCCAAGAGGCTTTTATTTGATGAAAAATGCTGTAATTATTGTGTATATTATTCTAATGTAAATCATCTGTTTTCTGTGTGAATGTGTGTTAAAGTGTATTTCTGTGATGTTCAGCTTCATTCCTCCAGTCTTCAGTGTCACATGATCTTCAGAAATCATAATGATATACTGATTTACACCCTTCACCCTGAGCTGGTAGAATGATATCTGACCCTGGAGCACAGGAGCGGTCGTCAGCAGCACGACTATACACCGTGTGCTTTTAATACCAAACATCATCAGGATATTAAGTTATGATCATGTTCCTTGAATATACTTTCCACTGTAATTAAATATATCAAAATCATTTCTGATCAGTAATATATATTCATTTCAACAACTTTAAAGCTGATTTTGTCAGTATTTAGATGGTTTTGCTCCCTCCGATTCCAGATTTTCTAATATTGTCCGATCCTCACAAACCAGACATCAATGGAAAGATGATTTATTTATCTGTTAGATGAATCTCCGTTTTACAACAATGGACCATTATGACTGCTCCTGTGGCCAGGGTCACATGTTCGACAGCGTTAGATCAGTAGTGTGGAGTTGAAGGTAATCAGAGGAGGTGTTGTGTTTGTGTTCTTCTCACCGGCGTCGAGTTTTCTCCAGTTGATTTCGCTGAAGAAGGGATGCACTCGCAGCTCGTCACATGAACCGTTCTTGAAGCCCAGTCTCTTGTCCACTTCTTTAGCCAGCAGACCCTCACAGATGGACTTGGCTTTCTCACTGAAGGTCTCTGGGTAGGTCACCGGGTCGTTCAGGATCCGCTTCTTCACCTCTTTATTCTCCACCTGATGAAGAAAGAATCAGAACAACAGAGCTGCAGAAATAAGAGCGTTTGTGAGAACGACAAACAAACAAATAGACCTGAAGAATGTTTGTAACCAAGCGGCTGATGCTAGCATAGTCATTTATTATTCTTGTTCATTTTATTTTTTTATTTTTTATCTCCCAACTCAGAATTTTTCTTTTCAGAATTGTGTGGTAAAAACTCAAGATATTAAGTCAGAATTAAAGGCTATAATGAGAAATGAGAGTTATAAAGTCCAGCTATGAGGAGAAAATAAACTGATATGTTTATCCAAACTTTTATCCAAAGTGACTTTCATTGCATTGAAGCTAAGAAAGCATTTTTATCAGTTTTGTATTCTTTGGGAATCACACTCGGGACTTATAATAATGCAATAAGAAAACATTTGTTTGAGGGGAAAAAAGTTTGAAAGCCCAGAGATGACATGATCCCTATCTAGTGTGCCAAACACTTACATTCAGTCATTTAGAAGACACTTTTATCCAATGAGACGATAAAGGGTAGCAATCAGAATCGACTAAAGAGCAAAGATACACAAGTGCTACGAGAAGTCAAGGTTTTTTGTAATAAATTAAAAAAAAACATGTACATAGAATAGAAAAAAGAAAAGAGTATACTGGTGGTTAAATAAAAAAGAACAAAAAAGACTGTACTGGAGTTCAGATGAGTTATTTAGAACAAGGCTTTGCACTTTTTCTCATCTGCTGAATGCATGAATGTGATTCGCTGAAGATCACCTTCTCTCCTCGAGTCCTGAAGGGTCCTTTAGCGGCGATGAACTCGTACAGCGTGACCCCGAGAGTGAAGTAATCTACTGAGTAATCGTATTCTTCACCCTTAAGCAGCTCTGGGGCCATGAACCCTGAACACACACACAAACAAATGTTTCTGAATAAACCTCGCAACATCCGCACTCGTGAGCTAATAGCTCATCTAGCTTAGTATTCTGGTCTTGTATCTAGTTAAAACATCTAAAAATTCAGTTAAGATGCGATCACTAGAAAAGCAAAGTGATATTTAGTTTGTTTCCAGCATATATGAGCACTGAGATATTCTAGAGTTTTGATCATGTGTATTTTTACCTGGAGTTCCAGCGTAGCCTTTGGTTTTGAGCTGGTCATCTGCGAGCTCCAGAGCCAGGCCGAGGTCAGAGATACGGACGTGACCTGAAAACACCAGCATGATGTGTGAAACCATCAGAAGTGTGTGTACTCTACCAAGTCAAAGGATTGCCTACATTTATTCAATCCAAAATACAGCAAAAGCAAGATTAATATAACTGCTTTCTATTCAAATATATTTTAAAATATCATTTATTTGTGAGATCAAAGCTGAATTGGCTTGATGATCAGCATGTTGACCTTCATTATCTAGCAGAACGTTTTCTGGCTTCAGGTCTCTGTAGATGATTCTCTTCTGGTGAAGATGCTCCAGGCCTTGAATGATCTGAGCAGCATAATAACACGCTCTGCCTTCAGAAAACCCTGGGTTATTCTCATCCACATTATAGATGTGGTACCTGCAAAAGAAGAAACTGATTTAATAAAATAACCTGCAAAATAAAACAGAATGAAATATGAAACCAGCAATCACAGGTGAAAGGGCACTGACCATCATCAAAAGTGCACTGCATCACAGCCATTTCAGGCCTACTGGGCCAAAGGTTACGAGGAAACTCAGCTTTAACATTAAACCAACAGATGGCGCTGTTACAAAGCTACTGACCTGAGCTCCTGGGCTCAAGAACACAATGTAGATCTCCATATGAACCGCTGAAAGAACAGGCGTGATACAAGCATTCGCCAGGTGATTTCTCTGCGTTCATAACACATGCTTTTGAATTTCTGATATCTATGGGGTTTGTTGTGTCAGAAAGGTTCAGAAGACTGTCTGCACCAATTTTGGTGAGAATTGGATAAACTTTGTGGGAAGAGCGGCTGAAATGGTTTTGCTCTGAATCAGTCACTACAGACCAAACATGCCCAGAAAAACATCTGGACTCAACACAAGAAATAATAATGTGGTCAACCTAAAGAATGACCATGATTAATCACGAGTGTGAGACTGACCTTAGGTCTCCTCCGTTCATGATGGTCATCACCAGACACAGCTCTGTTTTGGTCTGGAAGGCGTAGGCCAGCGTCACGATGAATCTACTGTGAACTCGAGCCAGAATCCGTTTTTCCACCATGGCACCCTGTCAGAACATTTACTTTCATGTTCATGTCCCTTTTTGGTAATATCATTTACAACGAAAGTTGAATTAGAAAAAGTATGCATTTTCCCCAGTGCTATGACTCCACTGTATATTAATATATATTAATATTGTAATATAAACACTGTATATTATCACTGTATATTTTTTCACACATACACGCAGAAAGAGCAAAACATCAGATCCTAACACAGATGTTCTCCTTATATACAGTATGTAAACCAAGGCACTGATTATACTAGTATTATTTAATGTTTTATGACACACACAACCAATGCCTAACAGAAGAATCATGGCATTAACGATGCTTGAGCAAACAGCACAATAATCTGTCAATGGATGATGTTTTCATTGCATGCAACTATGGATGGGTTCGTAATAAACATCTAATGAATCATCTGTGGACTCACGATGGACAGTGTTCAACATTTACACACAAGGACAGATGTACAGTCAATATCATCTCCAGTGTTCTTCCTGTCCAGGATTTCCACAACAAATCTGTTCCATAATTAAATGTGTTGGAGTTGCATTTCATAATGAGCTGAAGGCCAAAGCACTAAAGCTTCATCGGCTCTAATGTTGTCGCTGGTCCACAGCGCTGTTCACCCGTCTGACCGATGCTTACAGACGTGTCAAACACTCAAACATCTGATCAATACTGATGAAGAATGAAGAGGAAGGCGATGCCCTGCTGCATTCAGTGTGCTTCATCATCACTGATGGTTTTCTGCTTTAACAGAAATCAGTCAACAGTCCAAAGCCGATACAAGCACAACCTCATTTTAATTGTGTGGTCATTTCACGAACTTTAAAACAGGGGTTCAGTTTTCGAGTGAAATGCTTGTAAAGGATATTACTCGCAGTAAAGCCTTCACCTTCATCATCAATGTCACGTCTGAGCTGCTTAATCACACAAAACCAACATGTCAATCAGGATCCACATCCTGTTATCTAAGTGTTACATTACTAGTCTTGTGGTACATATCCAGTACCCTGGACATTACCCTTGTGCCTTACAAATGCTTGGTTTTGCTTTTACTTTTACAAGCACCCAGATGAATTTATTGAGTTCAAAACGCACGCTTTTACATTTCCAGTATCTCTGTGATTTATTTGATCAGTATGGTTCTAAAGACTGTCTGCACCAAATTTGGTAAAGACTGAATAAACTTTGTGGGAAAACCTGCTCAAATGTGACCCTGGAGCACAAAACCAGACACTACGGTGAACGTTTTGAAATGTTCATTTATTTATTATCTGAAAGCTGAATGCTAGCTGAACATTTGCTAGCGATGTGTGTTTTAAGGATAGGAAAATATCTGGCTGAGATACTATAGGAAAATCTGGAATCTGGGGTGCAAAAAATCTAGAGATTGAGAAAATGACCTCTAAATTTGTCCAAACGAAGTTTTGATATATTTAGGGTATGAAATTATCTTCAGGGAAAATGATCTTTACTTAATATCCTAATCATTTTTGGCATAGAAAAATAATAAATAATTAATATTTTAAATAAATAATTTCGACTCATACAGTGTATTGTCGTCTATTGCTTCAGAAATACCTGTGCTGCTGTGCTCCAGAGACAGATTGCCAGACAGATTTTTTTTAGACTAAAATGATTGCCAAGTTGAATTTCAAAATTCGAGGTTCAAAATACATGCTTCAGAATTTCAAATATCTATGTGATTTACTTTATTAGCAAGGTTCTAAAGACTGTCTGCACCAAATTTGGTGACGATCAGTTATACTTTGTGGGAAGAGCAGTTCAAACCACTACGCCCAGAAAGTGTCAATAATCACTGATCCTCACGAAATCCATTTCAACCCTATTAACTTAACATTTCAATAATGTGAGCAGAACTCATCAGTAGTAAGTCCTTTGGACGCCAACAGCACCTGTTCTCAAGAACTGATCCTCAACCACTGAGCGGCTTTCATACCTCATAGCCTTTCCTCTTCTTCAGCCTCTTCTTGTTGAGCTTCTTGCAGGCATACAGCTTCCCCGTGGCCTTCATCTGACAGGCGGACACCTCTCCGAATCCACCCTTACCCAGAACACGGAAGTCCAGGAACCAGTCCTCGCCTACGGGCTGCATCTCCAGCCACTTCCACTGGAGGAACCTCTTAAAGTACATGGTCTCTAGGTAGAAGGTGAAAGGAACCTCTTTAAGGAAGTCGAAAACGCAGGCCTGGATCTGCACAAACAGATCATCCGCCGCCTCCTCGTGCCGCTCCTTCACCTTGGTGATGTCGTTCTCGGGTAAAAACGGGCAGAAGTGCTTGGCTGAAGGTTCCATGTAGCGCTGGAGGATTTTGCCGGCTTTCTGAGCTCGGTCTTTATCCTCGGCGGTGTCGTACGCCTCGATGTCCTTCCAGAGGCGACAAGGGCCCTTATACTCATTGGTGGTTTCCAGAAACTCTTGAAAGAGCCTCTTGCCGATGGGTTGCTCCACGCAGATGCTCTTGAACTGCAGATCCAGAGTTTCTCTCAGACCTTCACACACCGTGATGTGGGGCAGCTTGAGTTTGGCATGGTACTTCTTGTCTCGGTTGGACGCCGGGTTGGCCGTGCCATCAAAACTGCCACGGGCCGAGATGTATGCTGAGTTGGCCACCACTGTGGTCAGGCCACCGATGTCCATAGTGAGGCGAGGGAGTTAAACTGGGACTTTCTGAGTGAAAAACGAGATGAGACCGGCAGCCGAAGGGTCACAGCGAGAGCATTGGAGCTCAGCGCCGTGAGAGTGGTCCTCAGCAGAGAAGACGTGTGGGATTAGATCATGAGATGCTGAGAAACCGGACAGTGACCGATGGATCCAGCACGACGTCTTGAGTCTGATGGTTAAAGTGAACGATAAGCCCTGCGACACACACACACACACACACTCTCTCTCTCAGACAGATCCGCCTGACTCAACATCTTTCATAAGGCTTTATCTTCCATAATAACTCCATAATACCTTCCTCAGGTTAACACCTCTCACTGATGGAGACGGGAGAACATCACTCACCACAAAGACACTCCAGACATCCAGAATTCAGAATTATTCATCAAATGACTCGAGGAGTCTTCGGTAGCATTTAAGTAGTTTATTTGTAGCAATAGACAACAAAACACTGTACGGGTCAAAAATATGCCTTTTATGCTAAAAATCATCAGGATATTAAATAAAGATCATCTTCCATGAAGATATTCTGTAGACTGTTCTACCATTAATATATCAAAACTTCATTTTGATTGGTAATATGCATTGCTACGAACTTTATTTGAACAACTTAAAGGAGATTTTCTACATTTTTCTGCTCCCTCACATCCAGATTTGCAAATAGTTGTATTTCAGCCATAATTAGTCCTCTCCTAAAAAACCTGACATCCATGGAAACCTTATTTCTTTCCCTCTAGACTGGTTTTGTGGTCCAGGGTCAGTTCTGCAGAACGAGTGACCGTATGCGTCCAGTATGAACTGCTCGGTTGTTATTTTCCTTCAGGAGCTCATGCAGACATTCCACTGTAAATGTATTAACGTTGGAAACATCTAATCACACAAAATCATACTGTACTGTTATTTGGCCAGAAACGTCTCTCAAAGACTGCCTTCTGACACCTTAAGCAAGAAAAGCCGGATGAAGATGATCAGCAGTGTTCTGTTTGGCAAAAGAGGCAGGTAAACCCCAGCAGGTCATCAAAATCATTAGCTGGCCAAGATGGCTCAATGTGCTCAGCTACCAGTCGGTTAGTCTGGTTAGAGCAAAGCTGCGGAGAGCTATATACCAGCTTGACCACTCCATGAACGCTTAAACCAGCAATCTGATAAGAAACGCCTTACAGGAAAAGTTCACGCAAACAAGAAGAGACTCCGGTTGTATTTTACATAAGTCAATGGTGACCCAAAGGAGCCTGTTGAGCTCATGTTTACCATTGTTTGGAAAATTTTCATGAACAAAATCCAAGCATTTCATAAGAATCCACACTAAAAATGTTTCAAATAGAAAGCTTTCATTAGTGCCATTAATATTCAACAAGAACAATAAAATGTCTGCAGGATCTGGCTTTATCCCCAACGAACTGATTGGAAGCTAAAAAAAAAATCTTTTTATGAAGACGTTTTTAATATCAGAGACTCTCTTACCTAGGGATTATATAAATATTGAGAAAAAAAAGGAAAGTCATCTTCCTTCTGCTTTTACTGAACAGCAGATACGTGATCACATTTAGTGTTACTGCACATGAATACCGTGTTATACGAACAAGGGTTAGCCCTTATTTTCGTTTCTTAATCTTTTGAATGAGGTTCCGTCAGATTTGATATTTTTGATAACGAATGTATGCTAATTTCATCTTTCACAGATGACATCACTGAAACACAAAAAAAACAATCACACAAGCATTTAAATCATCCTTTCAGTTTAATTTCTATACATGAATAAGAAAAGTATATTTCTTTAGTATTTGTTACAATGTACAAAAAGGCCGGGCGTGGAGTTGATCTCATGTTTATAAAGTCTGCCCAAAACAAGCTCCGATATCAAAAATAGCTGCCTATGAGAGCCAATCACAACGACACGGTAGAAAGGTTCAGCCTTGGCGAACAGCGCTAACCTCGCAGCGCTCGAGTTTCTTCAAAAGTAGCCCTGAAGTACAAGCCGCCAGCAGGAGACGCAGCACAAAGACGATCATTCCAGCTTATCTGCTCATAAGCCACTGAAGATAATAGACTGAGCTGAAGAATTATGGGAAGCATTTGAGGGAATCCTTACAGCAGGATCACAATATGGAGTTTCAAACAAGAACCAAGGAACAACGAGGATCTGGAACTCAGAGCCAGTCCTAATCGTCCTCCTCATCCTCAAAGTCCTCCTCGTCATCTTCCTCCTCCTCATCTTCCTCCATGTAGGACGTGGGCGTCTCCACCCTGGAGCTGCTGTGGTGCGAGCCGTTGGAGCTGGACGCCCCGCGGTCGCTGCACACACACACACACACTTCTGTTTCATCCCCAAACACTAAAGCATTTATTTCACTCAAAATATTGTGAAATACTTTACTATTTAAAACAACTTTCTATTTGAATATATTTTAAAATGTCATTTATTCCTGTGATTCCAAAGCTGAACGTTTATGCTTCAGTTTCAACGATCA
>JAUMHR010000042.1:17125609-17135913 GCA_032361145.1 Enteromius fasciolatus | reverse complement strand
CTGGAGTTTCTTTACATGGGTTCTTGTTGTTTTTGTTTGCTTGGGTGTGTTTTAGTTGATATGGATATGTTTTTTGTGTGTTAGGTTTTGATTGTGAAGCACTTTGGGCATTATGAGTATATATATATATATATATATATATATATAAATGAATAAACAAACAAACAAATATGGGTAACTTGTTTTGAATGTAGAAAAGTTATATTTTGGACGGAGTAAAAGCCAGTTCATGCTACATGTGAATACTAGAGGTGTTACTTTACTAGTACTAACACTAATCTGATGACGTGACTTGTTACTCCTGATGAACTAAAAAATATATTTTTTCCTTAGCATTTTTGTCGTTTTCTTGTATAAATATCTAAAGGTTCTGGAATTAAGATGCATTTACTTCACAAGTGAAATGACTGGTGCTTCAAATAAAAATATCTGCCAATAGGGTAAGAAAAATATTCTTATTTAGCCTTTGAGTTAAGATTCCTGCCGGCAGATATTTCGGATTGTTTTAAGCAAAACTAACAAAATTTGATAACCCAAAATATTAAAAATTTTTCTTGTAGTAAATGCCTCCTGATTGAATAGTTTGTAGCATTTATCCTAGAAAACAAGACATAAATTCCAAGGAAGAGAGTATTTATGCATTACCTCGATGCTGAATGCTAAACCGGCGATAGAGAATCTCCGCTAGCTGTCACCTGATTGTGTTCTGTGTTTATCTCACCGTGGGTCAGGCACTTCTGACCGTCTGGCCCTAAGAAATATCCGTCGGCACAGGAACAGTTCCTCCGAGCGCCCTCCTCCACGCAGAAGTGCTCGCAGCGGCCGTTATCATGCAAGCAGGAGTCAGGGACGTCTTTAATCGCTGAGGAGTGGAAGAAAAACATCTGAATCAGGAATGTGTGCGTTCTCTGCCTTCAAGGACATGACGGTTATCACTCTTCCTGAACTCTGTTTAGTACAGCAGAGTTGTGAGTGATTCTGAAGTTCCTCCCAGGAGCACTGCCAAAACACTTCTAGACAAGATTTTTTTTCTTGTTTCCAGCCGAAATATCTACATATTCCTAAATAAAGAAGGAATTTTGAGGCAAGAAAAAACAAGTGTAAAAACAACCATTTTGTTCCTTCGTATTTTTGTCAACTGTAAATACTGAAATACAAATACTGGAATAAAGATGCGTTTACCTGACAATTATAACAACTTATTATAGGTTTTTATATGTAGGTACCATATGTTTTACTTGACTTGAAAACCCTTCTTGATTTGGCTGGAAACAAGACAAGCATTTTAGCAATGAAGTTCACTTTAGCAGCACCAAAGGAAAGCCAAAGTTATGATGGAAACATTTTACTCTTAACTACACGTCAGTAACTCTCAGAGTAGACTAGTTAGGGTAGGGTTAGGGTTAATAGAACAGGCTTCTGCTGGTATGTGGTATGTTGTAGACTCATCAAAATAAAGTGTTAGGAGAGATGAAGCAGACAGGCTACTCTAATGTTTTCTAGTTGAGTGAATGCTCTCACCCTGCTCACAGTTGCGTCCGCTGAAGCCCGGTGAACACAGACAGGTGTAGGATTCTGTGTTCTGAGTCGTGCAGAGCCCGTTATTCTCACACGGATCTGATACACAGAGGTCTTTAACTGCAGACCGACACAAATCAGAATCAGAGTCACAGATAATGACACGAGGAGCACGAATGACTCTCCAAAAACAATCTCAGAATCTCACCATCGTAGATCTTCCAGAACTCGTTCTGTGTGGAGACATTAGTTAGACGAACTGATCAAATACACGACTAAAACACAGACCTGAGTGAGTTTAACATCACATCCAAACACTGAGTATTGGTTTTCTAGTCATTCACACTGCCAAAATATCTAACAATTCTTAAATCAAGAAGGATTTCAAGTAAAAAAATGTCTTGTTTTCAGGAAACACTTGAGTCGAAATGAAGTGAAGAGGTGCCAGTGGGCTGACAAAATAATGATATTTCAAACAGAAAACAAGATTATTTTGCTCACCACATTGCCATAAAAACTTCATTTCAGCTTGTTTTTCTGAAAACTGTTTTTTTTTCTACATTTTTTACTTCCTTCTTGATTTAAGAGTTTTGAGATATTCTGTCTGGAAACAAGAGACAGAAATCTAGTGTTAAAAAGCATTTTATGCAGAGTACAAAAACATCAACAAAACAACTTCCTTTGTACTTGCTTCCTGTTTTCTATTATAAACTTCTGGAATGAAGATGCGTTTACGAGACAAGTAAAACAACTTTAGGGATTATATTTTGTTTTCTGAATAATACTATCCAAATGTTGTCTGTTTTTGCTTAAAACCAGTATAAATATCTGCCAGTGGGGTAAGACAAATAATCTTGTTTATGAAGATCATTTTTCTAACCCCACTGGTAGATATTTTTGCTTTGTTTAAGCAAATACAAAAAAAGAAAAATCATAATATTTTCAAAAAGCAAAAGACAAAAAAGCAAATCTTGTCAAGCAAGAATTGTTAAATACGTAGACTAGAGAACTAATGAAGAAGCTGTAGTGCTGTCAGTGGTGTGTGATACTGACGGTGGCCTCCGTGTGTTCAAACACCTCCCGCGCCTCCTCATACGAACACCTCTCCTCCAGACACTCTCTCTCCAGATTGCCCATCTTCAGCTCCTCAAACCAGCCCAGGTTTGCCCGCTTGCTCCGGATCAAACCCCCATGAGCCTCATCCTTCCCCACAAAAACTGAGCACACACACATACACCAGATTATGTTATCATACATGCTGGATTTGATGTGAGGTGGATCTGTAGTCGGTTTAGTTACCCGTCTCAGAATGACAGCTGTAAAGACCCACGAGGACACAAAGCGCTGGCAGGAGACTCATGTTGAGCAGCGCTTCAGTGCGTATCTTCTGCTGCGGGTTCAAAGGTCTGAGGTCTAAATACTCTCCACCCCTCAGAGTTTACTAACCTCCCTTACTGAACCCCAGAGACGCCAGGACACACGGCAGCGCTTAAGACTTTATTTGTCTTAATATATGTGCATTTTCCAGTGATACATGACAATAATGTCATCATGTTCTGCCATCTGCTTACATCTATCTTTATGCGTCGTTAAAGGTGAAGTGTGCATCAAACTGAAATAGCCGGATTGTTGTTTTCAGTGCCTGTGTTTCCTCCACAATGCTATATGGTGAAAATCATCCAGCACAAACTCACATGACTGGCTACACGCTGACATGCCGGGCTGATCAAACAGATCAATGATGTGAAAGAGTCAGAAATCTCTTCAGCTATCTGTACCGCCATAGACAGCGACACAACAGACACATGGTAAAACAGTCCATGTGACATCAGTGACTCAGTTTTACCCAACCGTTCTTCAGTTGCTGTCTATGGAGGGTCAGACAGCTCTCATCAGGAATATCTTCAGTTGTGTTCTGAAGATGAGCGAAGGTCTTATGGATTTGGAACGAGTAATGTTCATTTTTGGGTGAACTAATGTTTAACACTTGATCACGCTGAACTGCGTCGCGTCAACCGCTAATAGAAATCACAATCACTGCTGTCTTGTCTGCACTGGATGCAGTAAACAGATATGAGTCTGTCGTCAGGACAAGAGTGAAAGATTGTTCATTTTTTTGCGTTTGGTTAAAACCGATGTGTACAGATACCAGAATATTACAGATATGTTTATTTTATTTAAAAGATATTTTTATTGCAACACCGGATTGTGTCAGAGTCACACAGAAACAGAACTAGATCTATATCACAACTATAAGTAAATGATTTCATAATGACTGTTTATAGTGTATAGTGTTAGCCAATCATAACAAGCCTTAAAAGGACCGCCCCTTAAAAACAGGTTGTTTTAGACAGAGGCTCAGAATGAGGGATGAAAATCAGACATCTTTCCACATACTTATTTGTTTTTTTGTGCAAAAAACATCACCATCACAAGTAAACGTCAAGGAACATATTAAAACAATTGTAAAAATCCATGTCACCATGACCCCTCTAAACACGCGAGCATCTCGTCCGTGACAGGCTTGTCTAAAAACACAGTGCTCTAATTAAAGTTTTAAAAAGCTTTGCTTTATCCCCGTCCCACTGCCCTCGTCTGGAGTTTTCCAGAGCAAAAACATCTGTGTGAAGGGCCTTTACAATGAAATTTGAACACACTTCACCTTACACAGCATTCACATGCAAGCCGATCGGTCTGCACGCACAAAGCCAAAACTCAGAGATTTTATGCAATATAGATACCCTGGCCAGGACGTGTCACATGTGGTCACCCTACATGGATGAACTCTTGAACTCATGCGGCAGCTACAGTCTTCATGATCCACTCCACAAACACAGACACGCGTGTGTAGATGCCGTAGACGTCAGCGCGAGCGCAGCCCTTGCCCCAGCTCACGACCCCCGTCAGAAACCACGTGTTCTTGTAGAGGGTGACCAGCGGGCCTCCGCTGTCCCCCTGACAGGAGTCCCGACCGCCCTCGATGAAGCCGGCACACAGCATGTTCCTGGTCACCTTCAGACCCGACTTAGCCTTGCACTCATCTAAAGAGACCCTGGGCACATCCAGCCGCTGGAGAACCGTAGACGGCGGACCGGACTGAGTCAGGCGACCCCACCCGCTGACCGTGGACTTGCGAATGGTTCCGATGGTGCGCCCGAAGGTGCCGTTAACGGGAGGAAGGCAGATGGGAAGAGCGAAGGCACCCAGCTTGATGGGGCTGAGCAGACGCAGCAGAGCGATGTCGCTGTCGGTGGTGGAGTAGTTGAACTGCGGGTGGATGAAGACTTTAGACACTTTCCTCGTCTGTTCAGTTCCTTCATCTTTCCCTCGGATGTGTTCACCTGCAACAGAAGACAAAACGCAGAGATCTATGCTTGAGCTGTAGGAGGAGGAACATCAACAGAACATTCTGAAGTTACACAACTGAACAAAATATGCAAGGAAACAGGATGTGAGGCAGCTACCTGCTAAATCCGCGTTCTCCCAGTTTCAATCTAAATTGTAAATCAGAGCTTGACAAACTCCAGTAAAAACCCCAGTAGTTCCTTACCAAGTCGTTTCTTACCAACTGTTACTTGTAAGTGGTTTGGATCCTTCTCCCAAACGCAGTGAGCTGCGGTGACAATCCAGTGGGGATCTAGAATAACAGCACCGCATTTATACTGTTCATCATGCTCCAGTAAAGCCTGTGGAGAAGAAGCACAGAATCACGGACTGTGAAGAGAAGACACTAAACAGACTCTTCTATGCCATCACAGTATTGGAAGCTGAGTGTTGAACATGCTGTCGATCTGATTCCCTCACCTGCCATGGACACTGTCCTTTGGGACACACGTCACCCTTCACTATCCTCGGACCAACACCCTTGTACACTAGCTGTCCACACGGGAAACCATCTGAGGAGTTCACATCAACACCAATAAGGCCTTACAGCACAAACACAGTGATTGTGGAGTTATCTACCAGAGCATTCCTCTAGATCAGTCAGTAGATCACGGTGCTATCAGTGTTGTGGGTTTGATTTCCAGGAGATGCATGAACTTCAATGCAGTGTAAGTCACTCTGGATGAAAGAATCTGCCAAATGCATGAACATATTCAGCACACTAATGTGCACTGGAGCTCAAAATATGAATCATCTTCAAGACACTCCTTGTGTCCCTAACATATGGAGATTCCACTGTGTGCATCGAGTACACACTATCCCATGAGGCCACTGGAGTGAAGTTATAAATGACAGTCAACCAATGCAAATGACGCTGCAGTTCACATGTGACAATGACGAGGCATGTAGTATGTCTAAATTTCATACTATGAAGTACCTTACTTCTTTATTGGAGGTGAAGTTCATACTCAGATATGGAGATTTCAGATGCAGCGAATGTTGGGAATAGCATAGGTCTGCTAACATCTGCAGATGTTCACTATTTACATTTTCTGTATGCGTGAGCAATGTGTGCAATACAGACCCACACTTCTAATCAGCAGTGATAGATTTGTCCGGATATATCAGGTCCCACTGCAAAAAGACAACTAAACATTGCGAATGCTAAGTAGCCTCGTTCCTGAGCTGTGTGTGTGTGTGTGTGTGTACTTGTAGTCTTGTCGGTAGTGGACAGTATGGATGGACTGACCCTGCGGCACACAGCTGCTGTTGTCTGAGTGTAGTGTGTATCCAGGAGCACAATCACAGCGACGAGTCGAAACACTGACTTCTACACAGAAGTGCTCACAGCCGCCGTTCATGTACAAACAGGAAGTGGGTGGAAATCCTGTGGGACAGGGTTGACGTGAGTAGATGCTTGTTTGGCAGATCTTTGTGTTGTGATGATTGTGTGTTACCTTTGTCACAGTTTCTTCCCTCAAAGTTCTCCTGACAGATGCAGATGTATGTGTTGATCTGATCCACACACGTGGCTCCGTTCTGACACGGTCCCGACTCACAATCATCCACCTCTGAAGATGCAAACAGGATCTGAGCTCAGCGTGAGTTTGTGTTCTGCGTGGCTGCTATTCAGTTTTAATTAAACATACTTTAAATTTTACGTGCAAAGTTTCAAAACTTATTCAAGAGTTTTTACGTACTTTGGCATTTAACTATAAATGAAATGTAATCTGTTTTCCGCTGTACTTTACCTGTGTATGTCTTCCAGAAATCTTCCTGAAACACAACAGGAGAGTTCTGTTAGATCTCCTTCAGCTCTTCTGCTAGCTCGGTTCTGTTGTTGGTTGTTTTGGCTCCAAATCAAACTAAAACTTTCATTAATTTCACAAGTGTCTCACTGAGACTGGCTCTGAATTAGCTGAAATCTGAATTATCTCCATTGAAGCAGACTCTGAATTGAGACTAGAGAAGTTATCTAAGTTTTAGACTGACTCTGAATCAACAGACTCTGAGTCTGCATGGTCTGAATTGAGATTGACTCTAAATAATCAGAATATAGAATGAATTTACATTGAGACTGATTCTGAATGATCTGAATTTAGACTGACTCTGAATTGAGACTTGTGAACTATGAATTTTTAGAATCGAAGCCCACTCTGAATGATCTGAACCGAGACTAGTATTATTTGAATTGATTCTGATTTATCTGAATTAAGAGTGACTCTGAATTAAGACTTACCATGAATGATTATAATAGAGACTCACTCTGAATTATCTGAACAGATTCTGATGATCTGAATTAAGAGTGACTGTGAATTATCTGAACTGAGACTTTTATTTGAACTCGTTATGCATGATCTGAATTGAAAGTGACTCTGAATTAAGACTTAATATGAATGATCTGAATTTAAACTTGTGATCTGAACTGAGACTGATTTATCTGAATTGAGGGCGACTCTGAATTATCTGAACGGATTCTGAATGATCTGAATTAAAAGTGGAGCACTAAGTCTGAGCGGATCTTTGTTAATGTCTTCTCCTCACCAGCTGTTCAGGGACGGTGAAGATCTCTCTGGCCTCATCATAAGAGCAGATCTCCTCAAGACACTCTCTCTCCAGACTGGGCAGCTTCAGCTCCTCCATGAAGGAGTTTGCCCGCCGGACTCGATGTGTTAACGCCCGGTTTGCCTCAGACTTACTGAGGAAGACTGCGGAGGATGAAGAAACAGACCAAGAGTAAACATCAGGCAGCAGCGAGTGAGTCATGGATGAGAAACACACGTCTGATCTCACAAACACAGACACAGTTTTTAAGACACTCACCTGACGGAAGCCCAAAGCACGCTGGGAAGGCGAGCAGTGTCAGGATCGTGCGGAAGAGCTTCACTCTGTTTAGGTTGAGCTCCATGATGTCTTAGCTTCAGGATCGAAGTCCGTCTCTCATGGGCTGTGTTCTGGACACACGGTGGGCGTTCGGACAGCAGATTGCACAATGCTGTGTGACTGAAGCATCTCCTGAAACCCCCAGCAGAGGGAGCCACTGGCACAGAGACTTCGTTACGAGTCATTACAGATCAAACCAGACACAGACATTCAACCCTGACTTCTAGGACAAACAGAAATGTCTGTCAGGTATTTAATATTCATTCTTCTTCTTGAAATCATTCTGTTAATTCAGAAAAAACTGCTTTATTATTAAGACTCAATTCTTAATTTGCACAGAAGATGGTAATTTCTGAATCCGGGATGCATTTGAGTTTCAGAAACAGTATACCTTTTTAGAAGTTTGAAGAAATAGTTCATACAAAAATGATAACTATGTCTTTAATCAGAACAGAAAATCATGAAATGAATGAAGTCATGGCAAGTAATGTTGGAAAGTGTTCAGCATCTGTGATGATGTTTCAGGATACATTCAGTCTTAGTCTTAGTTTCTTTATAACTGAATTAAACAAGCTTAAAGTCCAACAGCGCTTCTTTTGATCATAAACTAAAACTCTGTAAATATGCATTCAGTGTATCTTGATTTAAAACTCTTTAGAAACAAGAAGAAGAATCAAAAGATATCGGCGTATTCCAGTGTTTGGTGATTTAGTGTTTCTGGAAATGGAGTTTAATTCCAAACGAATAGAGATCTGTTGATCTATCTTCAGAAGTCTTGCTAAAACAGCTCACGGTGTCTTATAATGACATTCAGAGAACATGCAGGTGTTTCGTTTATTCCTTTACTTGGTCTTAAATTTACCTTAAACCCTGCTCCAAACCTGTATGACTTTTTCTTCATATTTGAACCATTTTGTGTGTGTGTGTGTGTGTGTGTGTGTGTGTGTTTTAGCATTAATTCCAGGCAGTGAATGTCAGCGGGGTCCAGTGTTGTTTCTGCAGAAGACAGAAGGTCATCCAGGAGAACCAGGAGAACCAGGAGAGCGGGTAAATGATGACAGCATCAGTTTGAGATCAGCTCTTCCTTTAAATCTATAGTTTCCTGAGTTTAACGGTGTTCCCCGTCTGTGTTTGTAATGAATCACCTACTACAGCTTTACAGCAGCTTTAGCTTTCATTTACATAAAACTATAAGAAGCCCTGTGGTTTCCGTCTTGAGTTTAAACTCTGCTTCAGATCTGCGTGCGATGAGCTGCTGTGTGTTACTGAAGCGCCTCGTCTCGTTTGTTCAGACCACAGAGAGACAGAAATCAGTCTCTGATCCACACACAGCCCTTCAGACACATTCTGACTTACATTTAAAACTGAGAAATAGAAATATGATTCAGAGAACAGGACAGCATGTTCACCTGGAGACAAACTCTACACAGATGTGTCAATAATCTGAAGAGCTTTAATAAGGTGCATATTATACTCACAATTCAATTATTACATTAAATATAGTGTCTTACTAACTTAAGTGAAGTTAAATCATAATGCGTAATTTAAAAGTTACACAATTCAAGACTATGGAGCAGTTTCCCGAACAGGGTTTAAGACTAGTCCTAGATTAAAATAAATGTTAGAGCTGTCTAAACTGGAAAAGGCTTGCACTGACGTACCTTAAAATACATCACTGCCATTGTTTGGTCTTAAAATGCTCACAGATAATGCTTTTTTGTAAGACATGTTTCTAAAAACTACTTTCTTAACACCCCTATATTAGACTAGAAACTAGCCCCGGTTACACAGACAAGGCTGAAGAGTAACTCTGAGCTGTTAGAACTGAAAGTCAAGTGCACCGACTGATATATCAGTGCCTTTATTTGGTCTCAAGATGCACAGCAATGCTTTAATAAGTAAGTTGAACTAACCCTGATTTAGTCTAAGCCTAAGTCTAACTAACAGACACTGCATGAATCTCACCAAATTATCCAATGAGACGCTTTATCAGACACTTTGTAGGAAATATTTTGGTGTAAACTGCTTAGATGAAGATAATATTTGATGTATTTCAGTTTCACATTCAGCATGCTCGCTCTCAGTCTGACATGTTGTGAGCCTCAAGCACACGATAATGAGTATCTATAAAGATCTTCTGATTATCATTTACTCAGTCTGTAACAGACGCAGGTCTAATGACAGAATTATGCAACTAGGTCACAGTAAGAAGAGATGCAGGTATAGAGACGAGACGAGAGGAGCGCCTTTACAGCACCGCCTCCAAACCACATCTGTGGGCAGCTTTCCTGTGCCAGTGTGTGTGTGTGTGTGTGTGTGTGTGTGTGTGTGCACCTGGTATATATCACCTTATGGGGACCAATTGTCTCCACAAAGATTGGAAAACCAGTAAATGTTGATCTTGTGGGACATTAGTTAGGTCTCTGTGAGGAAACAAGCTTATAAATCACACAGAATGAAGTGTTAGAGAATGTAGAAGTGTGTGTGTTTCCTGTAAGGGGTAGGTTTAGGTGTAGGGT
>JAUMHR010000042.1:17055949-17067877 GCA_032361145.1 Enteromius fasciolatus | reverse complement strand
CTAAAACTAACAAGGACATTTGGCACAAGACTAAGACTAAGACTAAATTAAAAATAGGTGACGAAATTAACACTAATATGATCACAGTGTTTCACTGAGAGATATGCATGACAGTCACAGCTTTTTCAATTATTTGTGATTGCAATTTAATTTTGATGTATCATGCAGCCCTACAGAGACTTTATCTCTTTATCTGAGAAAATCAGAACTGCAAGATACAAACTCTGAATCCTGACTTTTATTTTGCAATTCCACGATCAGCCTATATCTTTCAATTCTGAGTTTATATTTCTGAGATAATAAGTTGCAAATATCTATTTAATTTGATTGATTTTGTCAATTAGGTTTGTCATTACCGATTTAACATTTGATGCCATTTACACTTGATCTGGTAAATATGAGGAAATCACTCAAAACAAATAAACAGCCACTAGAAGTTTGATATATTACTATTAATAGGGTTGGGTACCGAAACTCGGTACCAGTATGCTAAGTAACCGGTATGTACCGAACCGAATCAAAATGCGGACTTCGGTGCCGTGTCATTGGTTATTCCCCTTTTCTGGAAGCCAGTATTGGATGCCTGTTATAAGATGATTCATTCACTTGACTTGAGACATGGCATTGGATCATACGTTTTTTATCCCTCTGTGTTGTGTTTGGAAGATAACTGAGTCTTTAAATCTCATTTGTAATAAAAATGAAAAATAAATCAAGAACAAGGCATTCACGGCTGTATTTACAAACTGCTTACTAATGACTATTAATGTTAGAACAATGCTTTATAAAGGATGAACCGACTGTTTACTAACGCTAAGCTAATGATTCATAGTGTGCAGTTATTATAAAGTGTTATCATTCTTATTTTACATTTTTTAAAAAAGACCCTTTCAACGAGAGATCTTTATCTCACATCTGTACATGTACAAACTACTACTACATATACTGTAAACATTACTTTGTTGTAAAGCTGCTTTGCAATGATATGTATCATGAAAAGCGCTATACAAATAAATTTGAATTGAATTGAATTGAATTGAGAGACAAAAAATGCAATTTTTGCACTTCAAGATCCTCAAGATTTTGGCTAGTGTCCTGAAGACCATCAGGTCAAGATCAACACCCAACAGTCCACACCCCACACCATCATCATCATCATCATCATCACAGAGTGAAAAACCGGGACACATTACTATGCAGTGCACATATATAAAACACCATGAATGTTCTGCAGGACCAGCAATGAGCTAAATGCATAAATGCAAATATAACACTCCTGAGAGACACAAGAGAATCTGAAAAAAAAGCACAAGGTGAAATCCTCTACAGAACTCGCATGCACTCAGCATCCAAAGCAAATCACACAGCGTGCATTAGCGCTCAGAAATTAATCATTCATGAACACGGCGTTTGTACTCATGAATATTCATGAGCGGCTCTGTATATTTAATCCGCGCGATAAATAAATAGTGTGACGCGTCTCTCATCTGGAATGAAACTGACGTTTAAATTATGCACAAGAATGAAAAGCATTAAACAAGCTGGGCTGATGTTATGCAAATTCGCATTTTCGTTCGTGCAGTTGTTAATGTCGCGCGTAGTTCCTCGGCTAGCGAGTTATTCCGCACCAGACGCGTTTGAGAAACGGAAACTTTTCAGACTTTGTCATGTTTTTACCTGTTCGACAGAATATGCATCCAACCCCCAACACACACAGTCGGGGTATTTAGGTTGCCCTGAGGGCAAACAGTTGATGTAACGTTACAGAAGAAAAGCCCGGGCTGAAGTTTTTCTTTTGTTTTGTTTTTTTTTTGGCCGCGGCACATATAAAAGCGAATAATTATTATTATTATTCAACATCACGCCTGCGCGTTTACTGTCGAACATACGCATGAATATGCAAATAAGCGCCCGTCGAGTTTCTGTCGCGGCCGAAATACCCAAAGCGCGCGGATAGCACGACTGCTAACTCACACTCACAACACTTCACAAACATCACCGAGGAGCACCAGCCCGAGCCCAACCGAGCCGGTACACCGGGTAATCCGCGCGAGACTGTGTGTGAATATGCAGCACGCGAGCGCGCCATTCCAAACACTAAGAGTTTAGTACAGGACAAACAACTCTCATCTGCTGCTGACGAACTCTAATCATCGCCAAATAATGACCCATCTTCGCCTTTGCGATCGGTCCTGTCGGGATATGATCGGTGCGCGTGTTTGGCGTTGTTTACGAGAGGCGGATGGGAAATATGAATATGTAAAATGTAATAATTACCTGCAGTCGAGCGCTCATCTTGAGTCGTTGATCCTATGTCCGCCATTTTGAATATTTAGTGTGAGCGCGAAACCCCGCCCACCGCTGCTATAACACACACACACACACACTCCTCCCTGACCGACATAAACTTCAGAGCAACCGCATAATACAATAATATTTAATTTCACAATTCTCCTGTTTGTTTGGATTAGGTGTCAGCTAAATGAATGAATAAATACATGTAAATATAATGTTTATTTTTCAGATAGCATAAACCACGCCCTCTAGGTTTAAACATACCGGGGCTAGTTGTCACAAGTTCTGTCTCTCGGTAATTACTCGGTTTAGAGACAAAAGAACAGTTACACTAAAGCTTGATCTCTTTAGCAGTGATTTGTCTGTTGGTTTTGAAAGGAGCTACAGGAAACTTGCTGTAAAACACATCCAGACAAGAGTCACGCTAATGAAGCAATATTTTGATTGAGCATTTAATAAATGTTAGAGAGCTGTAATTTATACTTCATGTATAACCGAAGTTGGATATTTTTGTAAGTTTCTTTTTCATTTGTTTGCTGATTCATGTAATTTTCAACAGTAAGAAACAAGTGTTTTAAAGCTTGTTGTTTAGTAGAATCTGATCTGAGAACAGTAAGGCCTGAAGCCAGAGAGAATGTGCCCTTTAATAAAAATATCATTATATTTTCAGAATGACATTGTTTTCTTAAACGAGGTCTGTGTGTGAAAACAATGGGCGATTAGTTATTCTGTTCTGAACATCTAGTATTAGTATTTTAACTAGTTGGTTGAATCAAAATATTTGGACTTCATATTTAAAAATTAGCCTCCCTCAAGTTAGCATCGGGTAGTTAGCTAGTCAGTTAGCATCAGCTAACAATTTTTTTTTTCAAATAGATGATTTATCATATTTTTTTGTAATCCATAATTAATTGTTATATTATTTTCATTATTTTACACTAAACCTTGTTCTCTGATTTGCTGTAAATGTTAAAAACAATTGGCTTTGTTTGACTGGGGGTGCTTTACTCCACCCGTGGGGGTGTATTAATCCATGGGTGGGGTACAGTGCCCTCCAGCAGTTTGCTTTAAACATTTAACCTTAATGTTTAACATTATCTTGGTACAAATTACATTTTGGTCAAAGATCTAATAACATGAAAACAATTTTTCATGCTTTGTTTATTATTCTGTCCGTGTCACTAAAACTATGAGAACTGTTCTGAACCCATTTAACCTTTGTTTTACTGAAAAAAAAAACCCTAGTCCTTAAGAGGGGCATTTCTCCCTCTCTACCCTATAATTATTTGCTTTTTGCCTTCATTTTTATCTTCAACGTGTTTTAAATAAACCATGCACATTTTCTTTGCTAGCTATAAATATATACAGTATGTACTTATATACAGACACGGTATAACCCATATTTTAATTATTTTATGGAGTCTCTTATGTTTATCAAAGCTGTATTTATTTGTTCAAAAATACAGTAACACAGAAATATTATTGTAAAATATAATTGCTTTTCGAAATTTTGCAATATTGGTTTCCTATTTTTATATAGTTTAAAATATCATTTATTTCTGTGACACAGCACTGAATGTTCAGCATCTTTCCAGTCTTCAGTGTCTCATAATCCTTCAGAAATCATTCTAATATACTGATTTATTATGTGTTAAAACTCCTGCTTAATATTTTTTTTGGTACCTGTGATAGTTTTGCAGTGTGTATGTATATATATATGCACACACTGTATATATATTGTACCATGTGTTTTTCTTCTGTCATAAAGGTTGAACACAAAAGACTTTTGAAACAGCTTGACTTTACAATGAATGCAGTGATGTTATCTTCTGTTAGTGTATAAGCACTGGATCTCTGTATCAAACAAACTATAAGAGTCTCATACTGAACACTTTTTTCTTTATGAATGAATCCTGTCAGATCACACATATGAAACAGTGCATCATTACTGCTATAATTTTCCACATCTACAGTAGATAATGCATCTTTAATTTTCTTTAGCATGTTGTGTTTGTGTTAGTTTTTATTGTGGGTGTGTGAATTTGACTCCTCCTGTTTCCTCCACGCAGTTAGGACTTCATCATCCTCCATCTCCTCAGCCACCCGCGCCCTCGCCCTCTGTTTAATCTGAGCAATGAAAGCAGATATTTCCTCGTCTTCCTCATCTTTCTGAGCTGTATTAGCAGTCCTCACAGTCTCATAGCTAGCACATGATCTCCTGGCTCTGTAATCAATATCTTCTTCTAAGTCAGGCAGAGACCTCCGGGATCGATAGGTAAACTCTGGACTGGGATCTCGAGCCAAATCAATGTCATCCTCATCAGCCCGATGCCTGGAGGCAAACCGCGAAGCGAAGCTGTATTCCTCCTCTTCGTCGTCATTGACTGAAATCGAGCTCCTGCGGCTCGGGAAGTCAAACTCCAAAGGTTCCACGTACGAGGGCCGAGACATATGGGGTGGCTCGTCGTCTCCATCGTAAGGTGTAGGTTTGCTCTGAGGAGGTCTTACGTTTTCGAGCCATTCATCGATGCTGCTGCTGGGGTTACTGGCTGAAGCTGGCAGGTTCAGGATACCGGAACGACCGTAATCTCTTTTAGGTCTGAGTTTCTCAGGGGTACGGGTTGCCAAATCATCAAATCCATTTGTTTTTCCTTGATTTGCTTCTTCTTCGTCCTCCTCCTCCTTTGGTTTCTTCTTCTTGTATAACGTACTGCGCTTGTTGTCCTCTGCGATCTTCTTCACCTCGTAGGACGCCATCTTGTCCCGCATGTCAGACTTGAATTCTTTCTCCATGGTGTCCAGCTTGTGCAGGTTGACTTGGTCTTGGAAGAGGCTGTAGAGCGGCACGCTGGTCGTCGTGATCTTGCTCCTTCGGGATGCCGAGGAGAGGTTTGAAGCTCCTCCAGCAGAAAGCACAGACTCTGCCCGTCCACCAGCTGAGAGGACAGACCGAGCCCTTCCAGAGAGCACGGATTCGGCCCTGCTTCGGGAAGAGAGCGTGGATCCACTCAGCATTGAGGATCTGTCATCATCTGCTCCACGTCCAAGACCCAGGCTAAACACCGATCCCGCTCTGGAAGGGGCAAGGCTCACCCCCATCATCATCTCGGCTTGTTTCTGCACGAGAGTCTCGTTGACCACATTGGCTATCCAGTTCTGGATGTTGGCAATGTTGACCATGGGCTCTCCGTTAGGGCCGAGGACTGCAGCCGGAGGCTCCAGGGGAGCTGGAGGCTGAGATCGGATGCTACGTCCTGAAAGGACAGAAGACCTGCCGCTGAGCACAGACGTGTTATCATCTCCGGCGGTATCACTTGCGATCGGGAAGGCTCCAGCGCAGAAGGCGGACAGTGGGATGCTTCCGCTCAGAGCGCTCTCAGTCTCCCAGCCGCACACCGACTGGCTCTCCTCCAGTGTCTTCCTTGTGCGCTCCAGAAGCTCCTCGCGCCGCTGTCTTTTCTTGATTGTGGCTGGGTCCTCGCCTCGGCTCATCTGCAGAATCTCATCCTTGTCCTCTTCACCACCGTGCTTCTTCTGCTGCTTGAGCTTCCAGGTCTGATACGCCGTCAGGTTGACATCCTCCAGTGAGGGAGCCGGAGCTTCCGTCTTGGCCTCTGCTTGCTCTCCGTTCTCGTCTTTCTTGTTCCATCCGAACTGAATCCGCTTGATCTTCCATCGTTCGAGAGGTGTTAGGTTCTCCTTGTTCTTCTTGCAGAAGTTGTACATGGAGCTGCTGTCCGAGAGGATGCTCTCGACATCGTCGTCGATGCGTTTCTGGCTGGCTTGGCTGTCCTCATTGTCCTCTTTAAGGCGGTATCGAGCGGCGGCCTGCTCCTCGATCTCCTTTAGTCGTTGCTTCCAGAGGTCAGAGAAGCTGCTGTGGCTCGCCGTGGACCCTGCATCTGAAGCGGGCCGTCGGGGACGACGCCTGATGCGTTCCTTCACCATTCGGACGTCCTCACTGGTCACGCTTTCCACGTCCTCGGGTCTCTTGGCCGGTGGTCTCCCAGCATCCAGCAGGGACTCAGCATCCTCTCCGTCACACCTCAGCTGCGCCTCCCACCAGTCCTCATTCTGGTACTTCTCATTGCGCCTCTGCCACTCTCTTATCATGCTGTCCACATCCCCATCTTCCTCCTCTCCATCCTGTCCAGGGAGCACCGGGTCCTCTGCGGTCAGCTCCAGGTCAGGTTTGCTCGGGCCACCTATAAGTCCAGCTCTAAGAGCGGCAGCAGCGGCCGAAGATGCGACGCTGCTCATAACGCTGCCGCCGTCTTCCTCCTCATCCATCATGATGGACTCGGCCTTAACCCCGAACATGCTCTCCTCCTCATCTAGACGAGCACGGGTGTCGATGACAGAGCACTGGCTGAGTGTGTCGTCATCATCTTCGTCTCGCTCCTCCATCAGAGTCTCGTTGAGTTGGCGCAGCTGCTTTATGAAGCCCTCGTTGGGGTTGATGGCACGTTTCTTCCTGATCTCCAGCAGGGCCTCCATGATGCTCATGTTCTGGAAGATCATCAGATATGCAGCTACAAGCACCGCTGACCGGCTCACGCCCATCATTGAGTCCACCAGCACCTTGCCTACATGAAGAGGAATAAAACAAATCCTCAGGTTAATGTAATGTCATTGTTTCATTTGTCACACAAACTGAAGATAGAAATGCCACGTTAATTTCTGGCAGTTAATTGCATAGACACTATAACAATGAAGTTTTTTTTAGCTGAAACATTGGCTGTTTATCATTGTCCTCCTGCGTTATTGACAATGTTTAACATTAGCTGTGTGTCCTTTGCAAATTGTGCAAACTGAAACTGCAAATTAAAATTACGTCTAATGGAAATGCTGCCATTTCAAAAAAATGAAGAAAAGTTTAGACTCACATAAGGTGGTTTTTAGCAAAACTGCAATGGAAACTTATTTTTTCTGCATTTAATCTTTAATGTAAACCGAGCTAGTGTAAAGCTGCTTCACAGTCTGTATAGTGTTGATGTGAAGTATTTCTTTCAAAGCGCCTGCAGCCAATAAAATTAATATTAATAAAGCTTGATGTCAGGAACAGAACGAGGAGGAGATGGAGCATTCGTAAGAAACAACATGAACGGCAGGGCAAACTTTAGCTTTCTGGAGAGATTTGAGACAGATGAACTTCGGAACCAAAGATGATCTACTCTCCCTCCTGTTGTTCCAAACCCACATACTTCTTCTGTAGAAAACGAGAGCTGATGCTGAATGGAGACATCTACAGTGTCATTGTATGAAAGATACAGTCTGTAATATGTCTCATATGACAGGACAACCAGGTATGGTTTCCCATATCTGCATTTAACCCATCCAAGCGCACACACCCCCGGAGCAGCTGGGGGAACAGGGTCTCACCCCAGTCGTGGTACTGAAGGTGGAGAGAGTGCTGGTTATTCACTCCCACTTCCCACAATCCCTGCCGGACCTGGGACTCAAACCCACAACCTTTGGGTTACGAGTCCACCTGCCTATCCATTAGGCCACGACTGTCCAAAGACTATCTTCTTTGTGTTCAGCAGGAGTCGCACAGGTTTGGAATGACATGTAGGTAAATGTCTATTTTTATTGCCATTATATTTTGCACATAACATCGGAACATGGACTATTTAACCATTAAAGCATATTTACAACTGGACTTAACAGAGAGTAAAAACAATCAACATAGCAAGGTATTTAGAGTATAACAAAGAAAAGAAAGAAAGAAAATACATTTAACACTAATATATTTCTTAAATATTTGTTTCTAGTAGGTGGATAGAAAAAGAAATAAAGAAATAATCTAAACCTTGCATCTTTTTTTACAGTTTTCTTTATGTTTTTATTCACACAGGGAATCAGCTAAACTTTTTTATTTCACAGCAAAATACAATAAAACCTCATTTAGAAGCTGTATCTTTGGTTTAGTGAATATGAGCCTTTCTAAGCCAGCGAGATGTTTCGGGTGTGATCTTGTGTGAGCTACAGCCCTGGGTTCACTAACTAATGTCTGGAGAGGAATAAGTGCAGCGTTACTTTAGATTTTATACCTTTTATACCTATGTTAAGTATAATCAAGTTTTATGAACACTTCTGCTCTGAACGTTTTTGAAATCTCCCATAGAGAAGACTAAATGAAAGAGGATCAGTACTAAACTAATGATTCTCACGTCTATAACCAGCGCTTTCTTCACTGCTGCTTGATTCAGGCTGAGAACAGGTTCCTATCTATCTGTGTCACCAACTCTAAAAATAAGTGAGTGAGACCGACAGAGTCCAGGGCGCTGGCTTAACTCACTATCTGAAGATTATGTGTTAGCGCTCATAGGCAGTACCTAATCAAATTACTTTACTAGTAAACAAGTGAAGTTTGAACTACGTTTGCCAAAAATAGAAATGTTTGAATTAACAATAAACAAGCAAGTCCTGCCCAGACTTAAGAAGTAACTCAACACAACATTGGAATGCATTACTTTTTAAAGTACCTTTCCCGAACACATAGATGTGGATTGTTAGTCTTATCCTACAGTGTATTATAGTTTCTCTCGTGAACAGAGGATGGTTTTCTCACCTCTGTGTGTCAGTAAAGCGTCGTCCAGGAACTCTGCACACGAGCGGAAGTGAGGAGAGATGTCTGCGTCTGGGAAGTCGTCCACCTCGATGCCCATGTAGGTGATGTTCATGCCCTGGTAAAAGACTGGTCCGGTGTAGACCCCGGTGCCGTGAGCGGCGTTTAACACATGAGTGATGCCCAGCCGCTTCAGACGGCCTTTATTCACCGCCACCGACCTGCAGCACAGTCACAAACACCAGATATTACAGTAATAACACTCCTGCACTCCTGAAGAGGACTGGAGTAAATGTAGCACGGAATCTCATTACAGTGTCTCGTATTAGTTTCTGTGTCTCTGGAGCACAGCAGCAGTCTTCAGCAGCTCAGGTACATGTGTAGAAATACACAACAATACACTGTAGGAGTCACAATTATACATAAGGATCATGTACCATTAAGATATACGTTTCCTACCATAAATATATTAAACTTCATTTCTGATTAGTAATATGCATTGCTAAGAAGTTCATTTGAAGAACTTTAAAGATGATTTTCTCCATCTTTAGATGTTTTTTCTCTCTCAGATTCCAAACAAACCAGACAGCAGTGGAGAGCTGTGTGTTCAGGTGTGTTGGTGTGGACTCACTTCTCTGCGATGTAGAGGCCGGGCCAGACCTCGTTGACGGGGTCGAAGGGCGCCTCCAGACGGTCTTGGGTCAGCGCTCTCTGGATGTCCAGCACACAGGGCGTGTTGTAAGGACTGCGGTCATCCATCATGTCCTTCACTCTATTGTAGAGATCCTCCACCATCAGCTGCTCAGCTGACTCCAGCAGGCTCTCAGGGGCCGCAGGGGACCGCAGCTCTCTGGAGCCCAGCTCTGAGACCGGACAGACAGAGTCAATCAGAGACCCGACTCAACACGAGTGTCTACTCAAAGCACTATAGACGCTTGACCAGCCAACTGACCGCAGTGACACTAGTGACTGTGTGCTGCAGACAGAAAGTCCTACCCGTCCGCATCACATCCATGCAAAACAACAACAGTATTGTAAAGAAGAAGCCGTTTCAGTATTTCTGCTGTAAAGTTTCATCTGTTTGTGTTGAATACTGAAGCTCAGACATTAACATGAATAAATACATAAAAAAAGTAACTGCAACTTGACTTACAATTAAGATTTCTTCTAAATTGTGAGATTCAGACAGTATTTATGAAATTTTCTAGCAATTTCTGAGAGAAAATTGATTCAAGTTCACTCTTAAAATAAAGGCTTCTTCACAGTGATGCCACAGAAAAACCGCTTTTGGTTCCACAAAGAACCATCTCTTTCTTAGCTTTTTATAATCTGAAGAGCCTTCTATCACCACAGAGAAGCTTTTACCAAACAGAACGGTCCTTCGGAGGTTGAAGGTCCTTTATGGAACAATATAGACATAAAGGTTCTTCTAAAACATCATGAAGCACCGTGTAAATCTTCTGGTTCAGACCTTCACTGATGATCTTCTTGGCAGCGATGGAGGAGGACAGATGAATGGGCTCCATGAAGATGCTCTCCGCATCAGAGCCGGAGATCATGGAGAAGCGGTCAGACACCGAGGAGAAGCGATCGGACGTCATGGAGAAGCTGTGTGCGATCAAACACACTCTCAGGATCATCACAGCAGCGCTAGACACAGATCTGAAGTTAATCTGATGTTAACTACTGACCTCGGAGAAGGACAGCGCAAGTAATGTGACTGAACATCTCTAACACGTGCTGCTTCATCAGGAACCTGCTGATCCTCGCCGGACGACGCCATCATCTACACACACACACAGAGAGAGAGAGAGAGAGACACACACACACAGAGAGAGAGAGAGAGAGACACACACAGAGAGAGACACACACACACACAGAGAGAGAGAGACACACACACACACACACACACAGAGAGAGAGGACATCATTTACAGTTTTTTCAGCTGCTCACACACACACACACACACACACACTCTTCTCTCGTCACACAGTTTCTGAAAGCTGAGACACAAACAGCAAAAACACACCAAATCTACTAAAATCATCCACTAATCCTCAGTCTTTGACTCAACACACAGCTCTCTCTGTCACACACACACACACACACACACACACACACACACATCTATCAGGAATTAATATCATGGCAGATGATTGCAAACGTTTCTGAGATGAGTGTGATATTTTGAATGCAGTGCTTCATTTTGTATTTTTGAACCTTACTAAAACTAAACAAGTAACCAAGATCAAGAATTATGTAGAATTAAAAATTATTAACAGAATAACATCATTTAATTATAAGATGCGTGTAATTGTAATCTGTCTGAAAAAATATCATTTAATTACAGTTACTTATGAAAATATTAAAGATTAGAAAGAGGCTTACACCTGAATATTTTCACAATATTTTCATTTGATTGAATATGAGACACTACTGTTTCAGGAGTTTATTACACAGAGCATGATATTTTAATGAACCCTTGTTAGATGCCAAAGTTTTCTGTCATAACTATCTACAAAGATTTGATCTCAGAAACATCTTGTTATGGTGTTAAATCGGAGTTTATCCTCAGGATGATCTCAAAGTGAAAAGAGCTGCTAAACGAAATGATTAGAATATTAATTCAAGAGATGAAGGATTGTGAAAGTGTTGAGTAATACTGTAAGATTAACTCTGCTTTACCGGATTAACAGTTACAAGAAATCTCTTACGTTACTTTCATAAAGTTAATATTACTACAGTATCCTTCACAACACTGCTGAAAACACACAACATGACAAAAACAACACACATCTGACCACAACAACAACAACAGATGACCAGGCCTCTGCCTCTGCCTGTGTGTGTGTGTGCGTGTGTGTGTGTGTGTGTGTGTGCGTGCACCTGGTATTTATCAGGTTATAGGGACCAATTGTCTGGACAAAGATAGCAATACCAAAACCAGTAAATGTTGAGCTTGTGGGGACATTAGTTAGGTCTCCATGAGGAAACAAGCTTATAAATCACACAGAATGAAGTGTTTGAGAATGTAGAAGTGTGTGTGTTTCCTGTAAGGGGTA
>JAUMHR010000042.1:17035191-17049130 GCA_032361145.1 Enteromius fasciolatus | reverse complement strand
TTAACTCCATATACTGTTCTAGAGATCTCCCCTCGTCTCGGCACGCCATTTCCGCCTGTAAATCCTCGCGGAGAGCTTTACGATACATCACTTTCAGTGGTTCATTGGGCCAGCCGGTTTGTGCAGCGAGGGTTCTGAACCGGATAGTAAAATCTGCAGCAGATAAATTCCCCTGACGTAACGCCAGTATTTCTTCCTCTGGGTCTTTTCCCCCGGCGGAGTGATCAAAAACCTCCCTAAAGAGACGAATGAATTCTCGATAGGAAGGAAACGCCATCTGGCGGCCGTCCCACAGCGCCGTAGCCCATTCTAACGCTCTTCCTGTCAACAGTGAGATGACTTGAGCAACTTTACTGTCGTCCGTGATGTAGTCAGCTGGTTGTTGCATGAGGAAGATCTCACACTGTAGCAGGAACCCTCTACATTTCCCCGGTGAACCATCAAATTTTTCCGGTAGAGAAGGACGGGGCTTACCAGTGATTGTAGGCGCAGCAGACGGCGGTGGTGGTGGAGCGGTTGCAGCGGGCTGTGATGTCATCGCTGTAATGGCGGTGGTGAGCGCTTGCAACGATTGCGTCATTCCTTCCATACACTGTTTCAACTGTGCCAACTGCTGCTGATGGGTTTGAAGCTGCGAGCCTTGCCGAATGACTTCTTGTGCCATTGAGCGAACTGCTGGATCTTCCATTGGCGAAGTTTTCTGTGACGTTTGGGCTGAAGCAGACTCGGAGTCAGACCAGTCTAGATCCATTTGCAGTTTATTTGGCGAACTCAGGGTCGTACAGGCAGAAATCAGAATCACAATCAAGGTCCACGGAGACAAGACAAAGGCAGAGTAATGATACAGGCAGTAATCGGGATATCAGGCAAAGAATCAATAGTAAAGTCCAGGCAAAGGGTCAAAGGTATCAGGCAGAGAATCGTAATCCAATAAACAGTCCTAGGTCGAAGAAATAAACAATCCAATAAGGCAGAGAATAACGCTCAGAGTGTTTGCACGGCAAAACAAAACTTCGCAACATCCTGTTGCAAAGCGCGCCCTTTTATGGTCCCGTAAACGAGCAACACCTGCCGCGGAAGTTTCACAGAGTTTCACAAAAAGGGTCCGGGCGGAAACTAGTACTCCGGCGAAGGTTCCCGCTGATGTCGGTCAGAGGGAGCCACAGAGACCATTGTTACAACTATTATTGTTTTTATACTTTTTTTATATTTTCACTTTTTGCATTTCTAAATGTTCATTAATTTCAGTTTATTAGTCTACTTTATTAATCTAAATCAGTTTATTTATCTACTTCTCAGTGTAGGTGATCTTGGTTCTTGGTCAAACAGAGCCAGAATTTATTTTTCTTATATTTTCTTCTTCTTATATATGAAAAATATATATATATATAAAAAAAAAAAAAACATATATATATATATATAAATATTTTTTTTTTTATTTTAATGTTAATGCATTGGTGTTTATGTTTTATGTGTTCTTCAAAGCTAAGTGTTCTACCAGAATTTTACTTGAAGAGAAATTGTGAAAGATGTCTGCAGTTTCGTTTCTTCTGGATCCATGTTCCCATGTGACCCAGTGACGCAGATCCATCCACAGATTCATAAACTCATGTCGACAGTCTGTCGATACCAAGACCAGAACTCACTGACCTCTTGCCTCGAGGGACGATCCCCAAACCCACGATGAGGAAGACCAAGACGGTGATGCTGCTCACGAGGATCAAAGCCAACATCCGATCTGAGAAAGAGAGCCAGAGAGCCAGGTTTAGAGCAGTCGTGACACACGGGTCCTGTGTGTGTGTGTGTGTGTGTGTGTGTGTGTGTGTGTACCGGACATAGGTCTGCTGCTGATGTTGACGGTGATGGACTCGCTCCATGCGCTCCAGTGTTTGCTGTTGGTGGAGCGGCAGCGCACCGTGAACTGGTACTGTCCCACCGGAAGATCCAGCTCCACATGAGGCTCGCGCAAACGCTCCTTCAGCTAGAGACACAGATCACACACAAGTCCTCAATCACACATCTGCCTCGCAGTTTTTGAGCTTCTTACATTTTCAAAACTTTGCCTATTTTTTCAAACTTTTACACAAATCCGAGAATTGGACACATCTTACAAAAAGCCCTGCATTCAAAACATCCCAAACACATCTCCAGACAGACATCTGTCGTACATTCCTTTGCCATATTATTATTATTATTATTATTATATTGCTGGATATGTCATACACGCACAGTTATTCAGAACCTCAACCTCTTCTTTCTTGAGCCCCTGCGTACATTTTTGTACAAGATTTTGCACAAGACAGTTACAAGAAAGCTGCTGTCAGAGAGACAATTCACGGTAAACAAGAAACTATGTAGTGTACTGTAAGCATGTTTTGTTGTAAATACAGTATTACACAGAACGAAAGAAAAGCAATAGACCAGGCATGTGTAGTTGTGTGTTTATCGATTGGCTGGTGTTCAGTGAAGCTCAATGAGTTTCTGATTGGTTGTTTTGGAATCAATTTACGCTCTGTTCGACTGGTGTGTTACAGAAAGAATCGTGTCTTGTGTTTTGCAAAAAGTGTTTTATGAAATTGAAAAGCGAGTTAAAGTGTATGAGTTTGCAGATTTGGTGTGCTTCTGCTGTTCGAGAGTCTACTTCCAGAAAGAAACTCATTTCTGTTCTACAGGTGTTGTGGCGTCGTACCCTCCAGTTCTCCGGCTGAGAGAGGTGTCTGTAGCGTAGCTCGTAGATGAGTGTGAGCCATCCCTCGCGCACCTGTGACTCGACGGGAAACAGCCAGGACAGCAGAATACCGCGGCCCAGTTCACTCGCGCTCTCGTTCAGCAAGAGGTACGTCAGGTTAAAGGGCGGGTCGGTCTCCACTGAGGACCAAGCACATGAGACTCGTTAACAGACATGATGAAACATCAGCCTCCAGAAACCCTCAGGAGAGACAGAAGACTTCATTAAGACAAGATGAGCTGCGAAAGCATAAACATGTAGAATCTTATCTTCGTATGAACATTCATATCTTAGAACATACTGACTATAAGAATCTTGGCAAGTGTATGTCAATGTATGCTACTGAGCCTAACCCTAACCTAACCTTTATTTTAAGAAAGCGTAGGGCGAGATAAACACACAGACTCTTTGGGATATCTCAGTATCTGGAATAAGAAAACTGCATGTATGCTAGGTTAAGAAAGGTAAAGGTCTGTGCCGAGCGCTTTGGATGAGAGCTGTGGTCAAATGCTAATATTTCCTCCGTCAGAAGTGTCTTCAGTGTAATGCCTCACCTATATCAGCCACATCCACGCAGTGTTTGTGTGAGGAGATGGGTCCGGTGCGTGTGTGTGCCGTCACGTTCATGCAGTAAATCTCCCAGATTTGAGTGTGTTTGGCATCGAAGAAGCAGCTGTTGACGCCGCCGCTCACGTAATCAGGACACTCCCGAGGAGCCTGCTGACTGCGGGGGACAGGACCATCATCTCATTCACACTCTGCTGAAAGCACACTATCTAGTGGCATCTGAGTGTCTGTAAAGTGTGCTCGACTGGTGTCTCACCCTGTGGTGTACTGGAGCGTGTAGCTGACGTTGTCCTGATTCGGGATCGGACGCCACCAGCAGGTGAAGATCTCCATGTTGGGCGAGCGGCAGTGGTAAATATGTGGCCTTTTTCCATCTGCAACGTAAGGAACAACAACTTAAAATCTCAATGAAGATGTTTATTGACCAGCTTTAATGATTACTGTATTGGCGTCCACAGCAATGCATGTTTAGAATATTGTCAGATTTATTGTGGACTTGATCTGCTGAGGACATCACTGAATCGACAATAAACTGACTTTAACTGGAAAACTGACTGTTTGCTATTGTCCTGCTTTAAAGCAGTTTTGATTTTGATTTTTTTGCATTATCAACACTTTGTTTCCGTGTTTAACACTGTGGAGCTGCTTTGACTCAGTCGGGGGTGTATAAAGCACTATAGAAATATAGGTGGCATGACTCGTAGGGAAAGAGCTTACAGTAGGTGTACCACAAGGCTCAATACTGAGCGTATTGCATTTTTTTGATTGTATATAAATGATTTACTTGACGGTTCTCAGATGATTGGTTGTCAAATGTACACAGATAACACAATTATTTATGTAATAGCAGAAATGTCAGTGTTGTGATGTTTTTTTTTCTCTCTTGGTAGTTTTGATTTTATTTAGAAGCCTAAGCAGTGTTAAGGGCACTTGTTTTATGCTATAAGCCCTTCATACACGGCATCGGTGGTCTGTGTGTAAGGCCTAGTGTGTAGTCCCGTTACATAAATAAATAAATAAAAACAATAAAAATGACACAGAAGTCCGTTAGAAGAAGCTAGAGATTAAAGTTTTTAAATATGCATGTTTTGTTTCATCAGATGCCTTCAGAAGGTCTTTATTAAGAGAGCCATGTGGAGCACTTTATGATGGGTAGATGCACTTTTTTGGGCTTCAAAACCCGGACCATTATTTCATGTAATCTAAAGTTTGGAAGAGCCAGGATGTTTTTAAATATAACTCTAATTGTATTCATCTGAAAGTTCTACACTTAGGGTGGCTTGAGGGCGAGTGAATCATCTGGTTAGGGTTAGAGGATCCGATCACACTGAATGTGTTGATTGGTGTTGACCTGCACCGTATCGGTGATGAATCAAGCTCTTTGGGCTGATTGTTTGCTCTGCTGGATGCAGAGTTTTATGGCAGGTGTTGTAATTTCTTACTGCAACATCAAAAGTGAACATAATAAAACTTGATGAGGAAGAATAACATGTTGGGGGCAAATAAAACAATTAAAAGTCAGATAGTTGTGTTCTTGATCGGTCAATCCAGTGATCCGATAACATCACCTCTGACAGTAGCGCTAGCATTGCCTTCATGCTATTGGATGCTGGGAGTGGGCGGAGCACAGCTGTTTGATTGACAGTCAGATATTCTCCTTAAGATGAAACCCCAAAAGATTTCCTGCTGTAATCAAACAGAGCGCGTGCTCATCGACCGACACGACTCACTTATTATACAGCTGCAAGTTTACAAAACACTCCATTAAGCAGCTCTCTCTGGCCGCTGGAGATTATGACATGTGGGCTAATGCTAGCAACTATGCTAATCTGATTTAGCCGCTACGCATTCCTGCAAAACACAGACACAGAGAGCGTGTTGTGAGCGAGTAATAAACACAGCAATGAGCGGTTAAAACCGGCTTAAAGGTTCAGCAGAGTTTGCGGAGTTCGTGCAGAATCACTCGAGAGGCCGCTTGACTTCAGATCAGTCCGTTATTACAGACGCTAACAGCAAAACATTCAAATACAACTCTGCATACAAAAACAATAACTCATAAATCTCAGTTCATGCTGCCCTAAAAGCCAGCACGACTGGACATGTCCACACACACACACACACACACACACACACGTTTGTTTCTGTGAATTGTGGGGACTTTCGTAGACTTCTATTACTTTTTACACCGCCCCCTAACTCTAAACCTACCCCTTACAGATAACCTGTTCACATTTTTTTGCATTTGGTCACACACACACACACACACACACACACACAGTTTTATGAAGCAGAATAAACTGAATTGACAGATGTGCAGTGATGATTATTGACACGCATCCATCAGACAGTCTTTGTGTTTGACAGCCCTTCCTCTCTTCCGGTCTCCATGGTGACCATCATCCTGTGATTTCACGAGCTCATCATGAAGAACACCTGCAGACATCGTGAAGACGTCTCTATCTTTCAACACACAGGTCTGAGCAGCAGTGAGTGAAAGCTGTGTTTCCTGGCACCTCTTCAGACGCAGTGATGGAGGAAGCTGCAGAAGTGTGTCCTCAACACACACGACTCAACAAATAATGACTTTATAAACACTCGTCTCTCACTGGTCGGTCGGTCAGTTAGTCCGCCCCTAAAGCAGGTGATTGGTCGATCTGATGCCTCACTCAAACAGATCAGTGTTGGGTTTGCGTCGCCCAGGGAAACAGCGGTCAGCCAATCACGAGAGCTCTGAGCTCAGGAGGCGGCGGCTTCTGTCTAACACTTATAATAGTTTTGGTGTCCATCAGCAGAACATCAGTCACTGTCAGGACCTCACGGGTCTGCAGATCCACCTAAAGACAGCTCTTTACAGGGTCTTAGAAAGTCTCCATTCACCTCTTAGCTAACAGCTCTCACATTAGCATGAAAGCACTGATAAAGTCACGGCATGAAATGTTGCATGCGCTGCAAAAAATGCAGTACAGTTGAAGGAGATGCAAAATGATATTTACCAAAATGTAATTTATAAATATAAATATCTGGCAGCTGGAAAACACCACTGAAAGAAAACATCTTTATTCATTTATTTATAATAACATTATATTTGTATTATTCCATTAATCTACACTCATTTATAATCATTTATTCTAACGCTACTCTTTAAAAGACTTGCACTCTAATCATTTACTAAGTGCTTGTTACTCGATTTATTTCCTTTTTGTTTATTAACAAAAACAGAAAAGCCTCTAACACTAGCGTGACAGATCGCTCTCCTTTATGAGTGACTGTTATTGACAGTGATTCAGTAATTGATTAGTTTACATTTCTATTACAGTAACTGTTGTGTATGTTATTATTGTGTCTTCAGGAATGAAAGAAGCTCCAGGTGTATGCTGCTGTAAGATTACGATTAAAAACGATCTAACAGCAGAGATATTTAAGCCTGAGGCTTTTATTACATTTTCTGTCAAATTAATAAGTAGTATTTTCCAACTGACTTTTACAGGAGAGTTTAACAAGCTGTCGTCATACGGTGATGTCACACGAAAGATAAACCAGAGGAAAGCTCTAAACCACAGCTGCTGGTACCGGCGCTGTCAGAGAGCCACAGATGAGTGAGGACTTACTAATAATACATATTTTTGAAAAATCTAGAGATTTTCTAGAGAAACAGACTGCATCTGAGAGCTGCTGGGAATCCTTCAGTGTCACAGGTCTGTGTCGTTCTCTGAATGCTGGAAGGAAACCATCAAAAAAAAAAAGACGAATCGATTCCTGGAATAATCTGGGTGTGGATCTGTTTTAACAAACGAGATCTACGACGAACAGGATCCTCCAGCATTCATTCTCATACGTGCTTTAGATCTTCACCATTCCACTCCGTCCTGAACTAGAAAAACCGGCTGCCACGAGAACACAGCAGCTCAAACACTCGCCGGTTAACTCCGCTCTAACTAACCGGTCGGCAGCGTCTTGTCTGGATCACGCGTCGGGTTTTCAGAATGTTTAATTCAAGATCGACGGCTCGTGTAAAAATGATTTATTAAAGACACGCTGCTGTCTTCAGTGAGTTCTTCACGTCGACATAATACTGATGAACACCCATGAGATTGTGATTTACAGATTACTCCATTGCCCCGCACATTTCATAACCATAAGCAGCGCTACAGTGATGATGTTAGTAAACGAGGCACCCTGCTGCGGTCCGTTCTTATGGAACTCCACAGATTTGGCTCATTTTCGATGATCCAGGATTTCCTCAGCAGGTGAAGACATGTGTTTGTGTGTTATAGAGACTAATTAGTTCAGTTTGAAGTTTTGATTCATCAGTTTATATATTGACAGTCATACACAAATGATTCAGATATGATTTTAGATTTTTTTACTAGCGGGTGCAGAGCAAGGGTTTTTTCTTTGATTGCTAATGTGATGTTTTTCCAGCAGACGGAGCAAGTAAAGCATCGTTTGGTAAGTTTAACAGCTAGCTGAATTCATTACATGCCTTTCTATCAAAGTTATTATCACCCTGAGTTTGTTCTGACAGTTTAACTCCGTGTTCTTGTCATGTTTCTAAACTATAGGAAATGAATCTATTTGATCTGCACTGAAAATGTGACGCACAACATAACTCCGGTAAGGGTTGATGGTGCGGATGGTGTTGATCTTCACTCACCGTCCTGAAGGCCAGCGGTTGCGTGAGACAGCTGCAGAGCCGCGGTGACCAGCGTCCAGAAGAGCGCCAGGAGCAGAAAGCACAGCATGACGCGTCTGCAACACACACACACACACACACACACTTCACTGACTATTCAATTCACGATTACTTCTAGTGCTTTTCAAGTTCAAGTTGATTTTATTAGTATAGCACAAAATGACACGAATGACAGAAAACAAGCCAGACAGCAGAGAAGTTCACAGAGAGCGCTGCAGAAACCCTCGCTCTTCATCCACACATACTTCTAACATTTCTATTTAGATTAGCGTACAGCTTCAGAGATGTTCGGTATATGTACAAATGATCTGTTGACAAGGACTGCTGGGAACTGGAAAGACTGGAAGCTCAGCCTCAGTGTTTGTCTGTGAACAGCACAGAAACCTCACGAGAAAAGAACATCACACAATCACACACGACTGAAAGTAAAGCCCTTTAAACAGCGTTTGATCAGGCAGATCTAAACGTCATCCCTAACCAACCCGACTCTCAGCGATGCTTCCGTTACGTATGAAAGAAGTGCTTAAATGGTCTCACATGAAACAAAAAACAATTAAGGCAACAGTAAGATTGAATTTGTGAACTCTATTCAGTCATTCATAACAGAGCAGTACTGTATGTATTCACCCTCATGTCCTTCAAACCCGCATGACCTGAAGATGTTCTGAAGAACGTCAGGAACTAAACTCACAAACAGAGCATTATCTTCTATAGAGTCGGACAGGTTTGGAAGAGCGTGAGGGAGAGTACATAAACAGGTCAAAGAAAGCGAAATAAAACAAACATGTCAGTCATGTCCTCATGATTATACGTCACGAAGAATAAAGAGTGGATTTACGAAGCGGACACGCACTCTCTCTCTCTCTGATGATGAGAGTCATGAGACTGATCACAGGACGCCTGCGGTCTCTCTGACCCACATTAAACACTGATCCAGACCACTCAAACCACAGATCATCAACTCTCCGACTGCTTTCAGAATCCTGCATCACAACAACCGACACACAGATGACACCAGAGGTCATCGTAAACTATGAAGGAAACACTTTTATAGAATACATTCCTTAATGCACACAACTGGACCTACGTCTGGAGCGATCCCACAGCATCTGAACCCAGCTGCTTTGCGTTCTCCCCTCGTTATGCTTCGTACTTAATGTCCGAGTTTCCTGAGCTCAAGTGTCAGTCGTCTCCTCGGGTTTTGCTTTATTATTTTGTTCCTTCACACCTCCAGCGATCTCCTTCCCCGTCACAGGGTCATGGAGTTCAAAATATAAAGAAAGAAAATGAAACGTTACATAAATTAATGATGAATGATGTTCCTTTTGCCCGGACTATTTCAATAAAAGTTCATTTGTTGCCGTTTTCAGTAAAAACAATGAGATGATTGAAATGTTGAATTCATTTTCAAGATTAAAAATGTAACATTTAAAAAAGGTTCATTTAGGAAGTGATGCTTTTGTTCTCTTTAATGCACCGGATGGAAACTTTGCTTTATTCGCAAACGTTTTGTTAAATATTAGATTACGTTTTATTTGTAACTTTGTATGGGAAAAATGTCCTGTTTGGTACTGTAGAGCTGCTCTGACACAAGCTGATAACAGAGAGCTGACGTGACATTAATGAGAGCCATTTGCCTGCTAACATTCAAGACTCCTTCAGAGCTCCTTCACTGCAGAAACGGCGGCGAAAGAAAGTTCAGGGCGTTAAATATAATCTGTCAGCAGCAGTAATTGCATAATTAATCTCCGCACCGTTTCCTTGAAAGACCAAAGTTTGATCTAATAACGTTACACAAAAGCAGAGTGACGACATGCGTGTGTTTTTAATGAGTAAAGCCCTCCACACACAACTCAGACCTGCTCAGTGATTCAAACACACAGAGCTTTCTCTGAAGCTTCTGCTTGCATTCGGACTAAATCTGGTCCGATATCTGGAGGAGCTTAAGAGCTTAAAAAGAACAGCAAGAACGAGCAGAGATTTAGCGCTGTCGCTATTGTCACCAGATTAAACCGACATGACGGATAACCTTTATTCTCCCATCAATCCAGGAACACTACTAACCAGTACTGGCACTACTAACTCAACCGCTCTATTAGCAATCTGTGAATACCATAAATGACTTGATATTCATAACAAACTCACAAAATCAAAGAGATTTCAGGGCATTATAAGAACCATCTGTAGAAATACAGCCCGATGTGCCCGTCGTAAAAAACATTTTACAAACTGTAGAATAAAAACACTCCGTAAGTATTTGTTTCTATCCCATCTTGTCCCTGGGAATGCAGATGGGTTCTGGCACTGACTGATGTCCAGATCGGGCCGCACACGCTCACTGACCGCCTTCATCGGGTCACTACAGCAGCCAACGGCCAGATGGACCGAGCGGCGACACTCCATTAATTAGCTGCTCAATAAGCTGCTTTTGTCTGCTGAGGGTCATGATGACAAAAACCAAACACATCTCGTTGGCGCACACACACAGACAGTGGCTTGTCTTCAACCCTTGCCTAACCCTAAAGTTTAATTCTCGTCATTACACATTACCATTATTCTGTTGTTCTATTTGATAATGTTCAGTGCTTTGCTACAATCTGTATTGTTAAAAGCGCTATAGAAATAAAAGTGACTTGACTTGTCTTCAGACATCTACACTGTGGTTAGACATCTGAGCTGAATCACCTTCTTTAAACATTGTCAGTAGCCAATTACACCGAGCGTAGGTAAGGTGTAAATAAAGCTAGATAGTGTTTACAGCAAACACAAACAGCAACATGTACTGTAGCATCTCCAAACAGAGCTAGATGCTGCTCACGCAGACTGTAAACAGAAGTCCTGTGTTAGCAGTACTGGAAGGAAAGTATCAGTAAGTGGGCGGGGTCAAGCAGTGGGAGGAGTCGGACTGGGCAGGTCAGTAGGTGGGTGGGGTCAGACAGTGGGAGGAGTCCTAATCTAATGGTGGTTTGCAGTGTGACGAACTGCTTCTGTTCCTGCTTTGTAAATGCTGCAAAATCCAAACATGTAAATAAAAATGAAAATGACACAACATGGTTTGACTACGGGCTCTCCCTGCTGCATTCCTGTGGAGTCTGAGGACTGTACGCCAAAGAAAAAAAAATGCTTATGCTTCCGATATTTTTGTTGAAATGAAACATTGGTTAATATCGACCAATGACAATGCAGATAGGCCATTGTCCTCAGGTACGGAAAGAAACTGGCGCGTGCATGAAGAGGACATCCATAAACAGTCGGCTCAGCCTTACTCCAAGTGTCAAAAGTATTGAGAGAATTTATCCAGTATGGATTCACATCATCAGTACCGTACAGCATCCCAATGTGTCCCAAACAGACAGTCTTAAACACCGGCAGACAGTAACCACGAAGGCAGAGACGAGAGAATAAACTAAATCCAAAGCAGAGTCCGAAGGGGAAGTCAAGGCGAAGATCCGTGAAACAGCAAAAGGTCGGCAGCGAGTAAATCCAAACAAAGAAACAGACAGAAATACAAATGACAGGCTGGAGCTGGGTGACGGTGTAAATGAACCGTGACCAGACAAACAAACAGACGGTGTACATACAGGTGGAACTGATTGAATGATTGAACCTAACTAGCAACAGCTGTGGGGGAGAGATGCATACTGGGAAATGGAGTCCGGATGTGGAAACAGACACAAAAACACATATGCTGCGTCCGAAATTGCTTACTTCACTACTATAACGTACGCGAAAAACAGCATGCGAGGCGAGTAGTATGTCCGAATTCATAGCATTCAAAATTCAGTAAGCGAGAAGTACCCGGATGACCTACTACTTCCGGCTGAATTCTATAGTAGGCATACCATGGACACTTTTCTATCCCATAAGGCTGCGGGAGAGGAGGCGTCATATTCGAAAAAATGGCGGAAAGTGGAGACGCGGCTCATTTTAAGTGTAAGCACCTCAGGAAAAAAACGTTGTTTATTGTTATACTTGTTTAACACAATCTAAATAAACGGATGACTTTATTGAAAGTTTAAATTGTCGCTCTGTTGTGACGATGCATGACACCTGACAACATCAATATGGCGGATGTAGTATGTCCGAGTTCCATTCATACTATATAGTACCTACTTTTTAACGGTTGGGTAGTGACGGTTAAGCAGTATGCGATTTCAGACGCAGCAATAGAGTTCTTAGAGAGCTGGAGTGCCGTCAACAGTCTTTAGGTGGCAGCTCCAGCTGGGCGTGACAGTATGAGGCGTTATGGCATAGTTATTACAATATGAAGGTGGACATTTTCAGTGTCCCCGTAATTCAAAAGACTTACTAAAAAATAAAAAAAACATTCTAAATTATGCTTTTTTATAAATGTAAAAGTGTGTAGTGTTTCCTGTAAGGGGTAGGGTTAGGTGTAGGCTCAGTGTAGGACAATACCACATACAGTCTGTACAGTACAAACACCATTACACCTATGAAGAGAGACACCCCAGAAAACATGTGTGTGTGTGGGAGACGTCTCTGAATCTGCTGGACTCTGACTCAGGTAGGGCTGGAGATCTGCTGCATGTGAGCACTAAGCCTCTCCTGATCTACTTCGCACCTAATTGTCTTTGAGCTTCGGGTCACTGGGGCAACATCTGACACCAGAATCTGCTGCTTCACGACTAAACCACCTGCTGCCCGCCGGCCAATCACCAGATGAGAATCTCAGGAAGATTCTGGAAACATCTCAGACTGCATTATATGCCGTGCACTTCATATTTAATTTGTATGAAAAGCTTTAGCGTGTGAAGACATGTCTAAACATCAGCGACAGAACCCTGACAGCACGACGCAGACTCAATCAAGCACAGCACACAGGCTCAGTGTTTATACGGGACAGTCTCACCAAAACAGGCTTCAGTCAGAAAATTAAAAACAGCTAAATTTAATTAAAAAAATTCAATTTATGAAATGACATGTGTAATGATCATGACGTCTATTTCAAAATCAGGTTCTCATGACCATTTTTTTGTATTAATAACCAAAATAATAGTTGTACAACAAGAATTTCACGACATTATTATTCACAGATTTCAGTGGTAAGAATGTTAGGGGGTGTTTAGTTGTCACGGAAGTAAAGCAAAAGATCTCACAATGCAACTAATGCTCCTGAAAACAGGATTAATTTTCATTAAGCAACACTTAATCCCTTCTGTTCATGCTTTAGGGTTTAACGAGATCTGGACGCTCTCGGCTTCATGAGATTCTGTCAGACGGACGGGCAGATTCCTTTCCTAACGCTGTGCGCATACAGAGACACAAGTGTAAATAATTTAATCTGTCGGTTTTCTGCTCCAGGCTCCAGACTCACGTAACGGCAGGAGGATGAAAGAGAAATAATGACGTGCTTCTTTAATCTTTGGCTCACAAACATGTTCTCGAAGACGACTAGTAAACACTAGAAAACAGACTAGAAACCTGCTTTGAGATCCACACATTTGGAGACAACCTCCTGTATTTGATATAGAATTATATATTTATTCTTTTTAATGTCACGTCAGCTGCAGGCTTATCTTCAAAGCAATAGAAGACATTTAACTAATGCAAGACTGAAATTCAATCAGTTAAACATACCTCGAAGTAAAAACAGTCCTGGTTATTATCTGCTGTCTGTCTGCGACTCAGGTTTGATAAGTTAAAAGTATATGATGTGATTAAGTGTTCCTTTCTCTGTGGAGCTGTTCTTAACATCCTTAAAGTTAGAAGATTCAAGTCTCAAATCCAAAGAGATAATCTTTATAAAAGTTATGACTTGTCCACACCTCCTAAAACCACTCGTTTAAACACACCTCCACTTCTCTCCGTCACAGAGTGGGTTTATCTTCAAACTCCACCCGAATGTTTCCACAGAGAAAGAAGGCGGAGCTATGATTGTGTCTGTAGTGTTGCTGCGGGCGCCATGTTCTGGAGACGCTGTGTGTCGTTGT
>JAUMHR010000042.1:16976189-16990521 GCA_032361145.1 Enteromius fasciolatus | reverse complement strand
GACTGATTTAGAAGAGTTTATTTAGTGAGGACCAGCTAAATGTCCTCACTAGTGGCTTGTTTTCATCTTTCACTATAGAAGTGACGACATGTGGTTCCTCACAAGTATAGTCAAACCAGTACACTCTCTCTCCATCACACACACACTCTCACTCTCTCAAACACACCCTCTATGAGAAAATGAATAAATACAACAAATTGAACAACAGCAGACATATTTCTAATATAACTAATAATAATTACAATTATATACAATTGCTTTATTTAACATTCTTAAATGGATACAGTGAGTTAGTGTTTGGTGTGGAGTGTATGGAGTATACATGTTTTGCAGCTAGGTTGACTGTAATATCCTCTCCGAGTATATAGTATTGTTTCTTTCTCAGACACTCACTGGCTGTGTGTGTGTGTGTGTGTGTGTGTTCAGTGGTGATGCAGCACCGGCTGATGAAGGAGGCTCAGAAGGCCATGAGTCCGTGGATGAGTGGCCAGCCGATCTACGCTCCGATGAGTAACCACAGCTCCTCGTACCAGATGAACCCCATGCTGTACGCAGGTCAGGACATGAGACTTTAACCCTGTAAAGCCTGACAAAAGAACCTAAGTTTATCTAACTTTTAGAGAAAATGTTTTTTAAAAGTTTTGTCATTTGTAATATGTGTCAGTAGGACATATCTGATCATCATCGCTCTGTCTGGAGTGACACGAAGAACTGAGAGAGAGGGAGACTCAGTCCAGACAGACTGATGATGATCAGATTTTGAACATCTCACTAGGAACAGAATGAATGTTTGGGAATGTAAACGCAGGACGGTGGAAGCACTAGTGTCCAGCTCTGTACTGACCCGTGTCTGTCCACAGGCTCAGTGTCAGGTAAAGGTGGGATGACGCCGGTTCCTCTGCCACCTCCTCACCTGGCAGCGATGCCTCCTCCCGGTGTTCACGGTGTTCATGGTGTTCACGGTGTTCATGGTGTTCCCGGTAACGGCAGCGCTCACGGGACGAATCAGGTGCTGGACTATCTGGAGAACCAGATGCGTGGCATGGACGTGTCCAGTCCTCTGCTCCAGCCACAGCCCTCCATCCCTCTGCAGCACCTTCCTCCTCCGCCTCAGCACATGCCCCAGCGAGTGCCCTTCTCTGCCGGGCCCCCCAGCATGCTCTCCGCTCTGGACGACGGCCCCATGTCCCGCAAGGCCCCGCCTGGCTCTCGAGGGGCCCGCTCCAGCGGCTCGTCCCGGAACTATCCTCGACCGTCCGTCCAGCGCAGCTACAGTCAGGAGGATGTGCTGGACGCTCAGAGCCGGTCAGGAGCGTATCGGCCCCGCTCACGCTCCAGAGACGACCTGCTGGGGGACGAGCGCCGGGGCCCCAGACGAGACGAGTACTCCTCTCGTCCCCGCCGGGGCTCCTGGAGCTCAGCCGCTGATGAGGACAGCAGACGAGGTGGAGCTCGAGGAGGAGGCTGGATCGATTATCCTCCCAGCTACAGCGAGTACGAGCCAGGGAAGAAACCGGCGAAGAGGCCTGAGCGCTTCTCTGTAAGAGTCTGAGCTTCTCCAGATGGGCCCTTCACTAACATCTGATCACACTGTTACTAACACAAGAGACCCTCTGGTGTCTAGATATAAAGTGCGATCCAAACATCTGAAGAAATATTTATTCCGCGCTTTTAACAGTACAGACTGTGTCACAGCAGCTCTACAGAATCAGAGGAACGTGTTAATAACCCTAACCCTCATCCAGCTCAGATCAGTTTCAGTATAGTTGGTGTCCCCAGCTGAGCGAGCCGGAGGAACCTAAACTCCGTCTGAGACAGAATAGAGAGAGAACCTCGGGAGAAACCAGAGCTTATCTTGTGTAGAATTTTTTTTCTAAATATATACAAATAATTATTAAAGCATAATGATGTAAGATACTTTATCTTAACATATCTGATGGAGGGTAAGAAAAATAATCTTGTTTTAAGCAAAATGCACTGTTTAATTCCCCCCCCAAACTTGCATCATTCTACTTTAAGAATTTTTTAATATTTTGACTGGAAACAAGACAGAAATAAGTAAGATAAGGCTTTTTTCTGCAGTGAACTTCTCGGCTAAACCCAGAAGGGAAGTTTACGTAGATCCAGTGCACACCCTAATATTGAGCTCATCTGATGGTTCAGTTTTCTGTGTTTAACTCTGTTCTGTTAAAAGAGTGCAAAGAAGCAGCTTCTGGGATGTTTGGACCGCTCTGTACCTACACAAGCACAGGCTCGTAATCACTGAGAACTTCTACACACACACACACACACGTTTTCTGGGGTGTCTCTCTTCATAGGTGTGATGGTGTTTCTACTGTACAGACTGTATGTGGTATTGTCCTACACTGACCCTACACCTAAACCTACCCCTTACAGGAAACACTACACACTTTTACATTCTCTAAACACTTGAGTTTTAAGTCTTTTGAATTATGGGGACACTGAAAATGTCCTCATAAATGACTTTTATATTGTAATACCTATGTCATTCTACACATATGTCCTTATAAACATGTACACACACACACACACACGTCTGCTGTGGATCCTGTAGGTGTGTTGGTGTTTAACTCTAGCTCTTCTGTCTTATATCTTTAGGATAAAAGCTCTCGGAGTGGCAACAGTATAGTGATCTGACCGAGCGCTGGAGACTCTCACACACACTGTCGGTCCTCACCGAGCTCTCTGTGTGTGTTCATGTTTTATGAAAACAGCACATTTACTTCACTGAACACGTTTGAAGGATGTTACACCGATTTCTTTTTTTATATTTTGTGCAGAGCAGTTTATATTAATGTGAATATCATTAAACGCATTAGAGGAAGATGTTTTTTTAATGAGATTTTTTTTTAGGTTACTTGGGTTCTAAGATTTTTCTGTGTAAATATAACTTCAGCGTATTTATTGCTATATTGGGTCTAGTAATGTAGCATAAGGATATAATGTGATATAACTGAAATGTGTACGAGACTCTCCCATCCACAACTTGTTTCATCCACAACTTGTTCTTGTTACTGGTTATGAATCAGTTCTTTCAGTCTAGAGCTATCTATACACAAGGAATAACTTATGCATACCTCTGATGTGTATTTAGTTTTATTGATCCAACTCAGGTCAAGCTGTTCTGTAGTCTTTCTGTAAATAATGTCTGTCTTTTTCAGAACTCCTTGCTGTATCCAGGTTAAACATCAATTGTTCTTCAGGTTCACATTTAGATGAACTTTGTGAATCTCTTGAGATGTGAACTGTACTGATGGCAGGGTTCTGTTTCTGTTGTGCAAATGTAAAGAACAGCCGATTTATTGATATGTTTATGAATCTCGCGTGTTTGGTGCAGACATAGATAAATCCTGAGGTCTGTACATGTTCATCAGTGCTTCTTGATCTTCTCAGGTCAATATTATCACAGAATCTATTAAAGTGATTGATTCTCTGAGTGAGTGACATGGTGCGGTGTTTTATTCATAGAAGAGCTTCTGAGTCATGTTTGCTCTGTTACAGAGGTTTCGCAAAACAATTAAGAGGAAGTTGAAATGTAATATGTGTAGCAACATGTGTTCCCATATTCCACAAAGAACGATAAAGATAATATTCGTAATACAAACATAAACGTGTATATATATATTTACAAAATGAACGATAGTGTTGTTCAGCCGAAAGACGGACGGTAAACCATCCTTGACTAAAACGTTCCGGTCTCTCTCGCGCGCGCGCGCACACACGGCGCTTGCGTGTCGCGTCGCTTGTCTGATGGCGTCATGTGACGCAGCGTCGGTTTGCCACGTCGGTCTGGAACTGCAGCGCGAGGAACTTTAGCAACTTTGTTTTTGACGTTAATAACGAGCAGCGGACGGGTCTCTTCAGAAACACGGTAACCGAGAGACACCAATGCGTTTGATACAGAGTTTGCGTGACTGATGTCTGCACTCAGGATTGATGTGCGGTAAGTCTTCTTTAATTATTCCTTCAAGTGTTAATCATGGCTTCAGTCGCTGTTTAACGTTACACTAACCAGCACTACTGTTAGCGCTTTAATACTCGTGTAATTGAGCTGGTTAGTTAGGGTCAGTTCAGTTAGTCCAGCGACAAAACAGTTAGTCTGTTTATTTCCTGTTTGTGTTTGTTAGTTAATGTGTTAGTTTGGAGTTTAGCCGAAAGTTAGTGTTGGTATGTTAGTAGTTAATGTGATGTTGATGTGTTAGTCTGGTCGTAGTGGTAGGTTAGCTGCTAGTTAATCTAATTTCACAGTGTTTCTGAGCATCATGAGATGATTCCCATCAGCAGCAGCAGTTCGTGTTAGTAAAGCTGTTCTCTTCTCACTGTTCAGCTTCATTACAAGTTCCTCTTTTAATGCAACGGTGTCATCTGCTGCTTTGTGTCAGATGATAAAACTCTCGTTTATCAGGAGTACCACCTCTGACCTCTGACCTCTGAGTGGACTCTGCTAGGAGGGGAGTTGATTGTATTGATTCGCTTGATCGACTTTATTGCAGATTTGTGATTTTTATTTAGTTTTTTCTTTAGGGGGTTACATCATGTTTAAGTGTTTTCTTAGTAATTTCTATCGCTGGTGTACTAAATCAGTCATAAGACTTCTTGCCCTGGTCATCTCCAGGCTGGACTACTGTAATTCTCTTCTAGCCGGTCTTCCCTCGTGCACAATCGAACCTCTACAAATGATCCAGAACGCAGCAGCACGGCTGGTCTTCAACGAGCCCTCTTATCAATGCATATTACTAATTTAAAAAACGCTTTGATAAAATTACGGTTGGAGCAAAAGGTACAAAATATCTTCCTGGAACACGGTCTTTACTTCAAGCCGCGGTCTTTTTTTGTGTTAAAATTATACAACATGTATATAATAAGCGAATACAACATGAATCTGTTTTCTGTGTTCCTGGCTTGTCCTGAATCACTATGGTAGACCTCTAATAAGTGTGTATAATCAGACTGTTTGGTCTGGTTCAGGTCGGAGTCCAGCACCTGCTTGATTCGTCTAGATCCGGCTACAATGTTCTTCCACAAGACACACACGGTTCTGTTTACTAACTGTTAGAGGCACAAACGTTATAGCAGCTTCAATATCCTAATGATTTTTTGGCATTAAAGAAAAATGCCTCATTTTATTGCCTCTCTTTCTACACACATCCCGGTGCTTCAGGGTCAGATTTGTTCCCTGGTCAGTAACGCAAGCGGTCTGTCCCTGTGTTTCTCCGCAGTGTCCGAGACGTGAGGAGCTCGCAGGGATCCGCAGACGGAGATGCCCGGGGGCCGCAGGGGTCCCAGTAGACAGCAGCTGAGCCGCTCCGCTCTGCCCTCGCTGCAGACGCTGGTGGGCAGTGGCCTCAGTAATGGGGCGGGGCTCCGGTGCAGGTAAGCTCACCTGGGCAGTGCTCACTCACACTGTTTTAATAAACTCCTCTTTACTTTTATGCAGTGACTGAAACACAGTCCATATGAACTACACCTGTCCTATGTCGAATAATTTCATGTCAGTCCTGGCGTCTGATAACGCCTCAAAACAGTCAAAGCAGCTTCACAGGTTTCTAATTAACTGGGTGCCTTAGAGCTGGCTGATCAGATCGTTTAGAGACAATATTATTAATGCTAATGACCATTGGTTAGGTCTGATCAAACACATCGGGATGGAGATGCAGTTCGAGTGTGGTGTCGATGAAGGCTGATGATGATACACGAGGAAACTTTTACAGCAGTGTTTTCATCAAAGTCCACAACTGATCGAAATGATCCAGATGTAAAGACTTGTGTGAAGCACGTCTGAGGTTTTCCTCTTCATCTGACTTCATGAAGCAGATTTGTTTCAGTCTAACATTATTGAAATGTTATTAAAAGTTTTTTGTTAGTTGTGCTCTTTTGCTCATTTTTTATGAAAACAGACTTGGACTATCAGACACTGATGGAGATTAGGGCGTGATTTATTGCTGTCTTAACCCTTTTTTGTAAACTTGTAATTCTTCTTTGGCTCCTATCATGAGTTCTGTCACCTTACCGGCAGTGAATGGTTTCTTTTGATTGGCATTAAGAGTATTTTCCATTTGAACTCTGACCCATACAGTGTATTGTTGTCTATTGCTACAAACATATATTGTTGGGTATAGTCTGTGTGTGTGTCTCGACTGTGAAGAGCAGACGTGAGCTGGTGTGATCACTGCTTTGAATATCAGACTAAAATCAGTTTCCTGATGGTTTGAACTGTGTAGTAGTTTTGATCTGTGTTTGGATACCGATCTTGTCGAGTCGAGCTTTATTGTCATTCTGCTTCATGTGTGGACATACAGTAGAACGAATGTTGTCTCGCAGGACCGCGGTGCTATAAACATAGATAAACATACAACAGTACAAGCATAGAGCTATACGACAGTTAACCATCTGACTATATATACTACAAATACTACATACACAAACTGAGACCGTACGAGAACTTTAAATACTGTATGTGAGATGCATGAGATGTGCAAAATAAGTAGTTGTGCATGTAGTGGGATGAGTGTGTTACTACAGGTGCTTTGTGTAACCCACTCACCTGTGTGCAGCACAGCCCCAATTACCTTCGAACAGCCGCTGGGTGAAGCTATACATCGACTTGTCTATCTTTGTAAGATTTGTTGCTTGTCATGTGTATCTAAATAATAATATAATGTCTCTCTCTCACAGGAACAGTGGGGTGGTGGGTCTCTCTCCTCCGCTGACGGCCCTCATCACTCCCGAACCCGTCCGTCATTCCCGTATTCCCGATCTTCCTCTGGACAGTAACCTGCTGTTCGAGGCTCTGCTCTTCCTCTACCTGCTGGTGGCGCTCTTCGTTCAGTACATCAACATCTACAGGACGGTGTGGTGGTCTTCATACAGCCAGCCCTCAGCCTCCACCTCACTGGTACACGTCCCTCAGCACCACTACTATTATTATTATTATTGATGTAGCTCCTTCAGTGGAACACATGAGACGTTTGGCTCTTGAATGTAAAGAGCTCTAGAAAGCATCGGAGAAGCACCACGAAAGCATAATAGTAATAATTAGATTAATAAACGTATTGGTGCTTCACTGGATCTGATCACGGCTTTAACATCTCCTTTAGCGTTCCACTGAAGCTAGAAAGCCTTGTGGGTTTAAATGACGTGAGCACGAGTAAATGAGGAGAGTCTGAAGACGTGCTCACACCTGTATGAAGCCATGTGTAATGATGATGTGACCTTTTCTGTGTGAAGAACTTCCATCTGATGGACTACCATCTGGCGGTCTTCATCACCGTGATGCTGGCCAGAAGACTGGTGTGGACCATCATCTCAGAGGTGCGTGTGATTCTGAGCGCTGGCGTATTTGTGTGTTTGATCATACTGAAAGTGTGCTGAGGTCACACGAGTTATCAGATTACTTGGTAAGTAAAACTTATGATCAAATAATGATGTGCAGTTCTTCTGTTTCTGATGTAGTGGCTGACAGAAATCAGGCGTCGTGTGTGAATATGATCTTACTGTAGTTCTAGACTATTTACTCATAAACATCTGTGTTTTGTTTTTATTTACATATTCTTCATGTGATTAGTTTGATCTGTCCTCTACTGTACAGACCTGAATCCACATCTCCTTCAGTCTGAGACCTGTTCAGTTCACTTTTGCTGTAAAATAACTTTTTTTATAATTAAAAACAAACAAACAAGCCCTGTCCAAATTTAAACAGTAATGTAACCATTTACCTTCCGTTGAAGTAATCGAAGTAGTTACTTTTTTAGGGGATTACACAATACAGTAAAGGGTTACTTTAATAGTAACTTTCCCCAGCTCGGGTGAATAACAGCTTTCACACTGTTTCTAGCTCGGAGGGAAAGTTGGTTGTGGTGTGCGTGTGTGCGCGTGTGTGTGTGTGGAGGAAGTTAGAGTGAGGGTTTCTGTGGTCTGTTTCTCACATCATGCCAGTGACTTTTACATGATGATCATCGCTCTCTGTGAGCTGAGTACCTCAGGACGAGTGTTTCTCTGTTTCCTCCTAATAAAGGCTGTGTGTGTGTGTGTGTGTGTGTGTGTGTTTCAGGCCTCTCTGGCGGTTCCGTCGTCGCTGCTGCGGTACGTGGCTCTGATCGTGGCACGGTTGATCTTGCTGACTCTGTGTGGATGGGTTCTGTGTTGGACCCTCGTCAACCTCTTCAAGAATAACTCCGTGCTCAACCTGCTCTTCCTGGGATATCCGTGAGTCTCCAGACAGTCTTTCAGGGGAATTCCAGACAATAGAATCATGCTTTGGATGCTATCCGGCTGAAGCAGCTCTTTGTGTTCGGCTGACTGTTGAGTTTTACTTTTGTGAAGGATGTTCATTTTAACCGTTAACTGACCGATATGAATTTTGACCGATTAATACAGTCCGTTAAACATCATTTTATTTATTTATTTATTTCAGCATTTTAATTAAGTATTTTAAAAGGTTTGCTCCATTATTAAAATACGCCCCTCATAACCTATATAAAAATGTGTTGACACAAAACAAAAGTTGCATGTTATTGGCCACATTCACACAGCAGCAGAATCCAGTTGTCAGTCGTGTAGGCCAGCTGCTTGAGTCCTACTACAGGAAGTGACCTCACCTGTAATTTATTCTGGACTCACAACTGCGTTCTGGGAACGGAACAGTCTGGATTCCCATTGCACATTCATACAGAACTAACTCTTTCTTTTGTTGTCTTGATTTATTATTTAGGTAAAATAGCTATATATTTCTTGTATATTTATCCTTTATAATGTTTTTTCTCTGGTCGCTAAAGTGCTGCAGGCGTATGATATGAACAGAGACGATCGTGTGAATCTTCATCTTCTGTTGTTTGCTAGTTTTTGCGCTTGTACAATGAATCCACAGAAAACAAATATTACTATTTTTAACGGGTCACAGGCGCTTATTCTTTCTAATTGAATTCAATTCTAATTTAAAATAATGTTGTCGGTTAATAATCGGTGAACGAGCGTCAGTTATGAGAAATAATCGAAATGAACATCCCTATTGTGAAGCAGCAAGTCATTGGAATGATTAAATGTCGATTAGCAATGGAATAAATGTGTATATAATAATTATTTTAAAAAAGGTAGTGTAAGAACAGAGAGAAACTATACATTGTGGCAGGCGAGTGTTTGTTGTTTAAATGTTTTATGATTCGTGGCATTTCCATTCATTCCATTACATCTGTGACTCCTATGTGGCTTTCCAGCACAGTGGCGCTCTCTGGTGTCCAGGAAGAGTGAATCATGCACATTACATGTCTTGATAGCTGAAAATAATGGCCAGTCAATAAAAAGAATACTTCTCTCAAAAGACAATTGAAGTGCACATGACAATTGGAGTTTCGTTAAATGCGTCCCCCGTCCCGCTGATGGTCGTCTGCATCGGTGCTGGGTTTAATCTCCCATCTCTGTGTGTCTGTCTCAGGTTCGGTGTTTACGTGCCGCTCTGCTGCTTCCATCAGGAGGGTCGAGCTCCACCCGCTCCCTCCGACTGTGGTTTCTCCGAGCAGGACGGCTGCGACGTGCCTCTGCCGCGATCCAAAGACTTCCTGATGCTGCTGCGAGAGAACCTGCGTGATCAGTTCTCCAGCCCGAAGCACATCCCCACACACAGCTGCCCCCCGTCGCCCGACCTCATCCGCAGCGAGGTGGAGGAGCTCCGGACCGACTTTAACCGCCGCATCAAAGAAGTGCTCTTCAACTCGCTCTTCAGTGCTTATTACGTGGCCTTCCTGCCGCTGTGCTTCGTCAAGGTGAGCCTCCTCCAACGGTCAGAGCTTGGTCTCAGTGATGCTTCTTACAGAGGACCGTAATAAACCTCTGAACTGAGTTTTCTTGTGCATTAAAATAAGTTGTAGAGGTGGAGATTTGCTCTCCACATTCACCAGAGTCTGCAAACACGTTATCATTCACAGACGAGAACCACCCTCCGAAGCTCAGGGCTGTGCTGATAGATCAGTGCAGAATGAGATCTGAGATCTTCTGAATTCATGGAGATTCAGAAGAAGAAGTGTTCTGTTTAAGAGCTAAATCCATCATGTTTTCTGTGTCTCCAGAGCACGCAGTACTACGACATGCGCTGGTCCTGCGAGCATCTGATCATGGTGTGGATCAATGCGTTTGTGATGCTGATGAGTCAGCTGCTGCCGCCCAGTTACTGTGATCTTCTCCATCGCTCGGCTGCACATCTGGGCGGCTGGCAGCGTCTGGAGCACGGCTCCTACAGCAACACGCCGCAGCACATGTGAGTGATCCACTGTCACGAGCAATCGTCCCCTTGTTAGTGGACACTTTGGAGGCAGCAGGACACGTGTTTGCCATTATGATTGTCATTAAGATTGAGAGAACCGCATTACCGTTTAATCAATCAATCAAATTTGTTCCTATAGCTCTTTTAACAACACGGTAGCAAAGCACTGAACAATATCAAGTAGAAGAACAGAGTGATGGTAATGTATAATGACGAGAATTAAACTTTATTTATCAAATGCAGAGACGGTCTCTGTAGTCAAGACCACGATAATCACTGGAAATCAGGTGTCCCCATATTTATAGATTTTAAAATTAAATTATTCTGTCTAATGCCATTTTAAGAGGTAAAAATGTAGAGCCCATGTTCTTTACACTTTGTTTGTGATATACTGTCTGTCTGAATTCCATTCACACGGGTGTTGACAGGAAGACCAATAAACTGGAATGTAATAATAATAAAAGCAGTAATAGCATTAATAGTTATGTATTTTAAAACAGTTGCGTTGTAAAATAAAAGAATGGCTATTTTTCTATATTAATCACGCTTAACACTACAGTGCAGGAAATACAACACTTTTCTTAGTTGGACTGCATTCTAACCGTCAGCATTCATACCGCCTTACAAAAACACGTAACGCAGATCTAGTGAAAACAAAGCATAACTGGTGGCTGTTGTGATTCTGGAGCTGTTCTTTTCTTGTTTTAGCTGGTCAGACAGCACTATCTGGCCGCAGGGAGTTCTGGTCCGTCACAGCCGCTCTCTCTATAAAGCTGTCGGGCCGTATAACGTGGCCTTGCCCTCCGACGTCTCGCATGCCAGGTTTTATGTGAGTATCTCATATTTTTAACTATGATGATATGAATGAAAACCTTCATCAACACGAGTGAAGATACTTCTGATGAACTCGGAGCTCTCTGACCCTTGAAAGACGGGTTCAGATACACAGCAGGGATATGGTTACGTGGATCTGATCGTAAACCGTGTTTCTCTGTACAGACTGTAGAGGAAATGGCACAATGGGGGGGCGCTGTGGCGATGTATTAAGTCATTATTATTTAGTTTTCTTTGCGCACTCAAATTATTCTCGTAGCTTCATAAAGTTGTGTTTGAGCCACGGAGGTCACGTGGATTATTTTCTGGATGTCCTCGCTGTGTTTGTGAGCTCTTCGCTGTCTATGATCAGGAATATCTTCACTTGAGTTCTGAAGATGTCCTGGAGGGTCGTGTCCGGCAGAGTTTAGCTCCAACTTGCCTCAACACACCCTCATTTTAAAAGTACTAAAGAACTGTTTTTTGTATAGTGGATACAAAAGCAGCGTGTGAAAGTAGATGAGTGACGTTTCTGCTGTCTTCTCCTGAACAGTTCCTCTTCCACAAGCCTCTGCGGATCCTGAACCTGCTGATCGGGATCGAGTCGAGCGTGGTGCTGTATCAGCTGTACTCTCTGCTCCGCTCCGAGCGCTGGAACCACACGCTCTCGCTGGGCCTCATACTCTTCTGCAACTATTATGTTCTGTTCAAGCTGCTGCGGGACCGTATTGTTCTGGGCAAGGCGTACTCGCACCCGCTCGCCAGCAGCCTGGGCATCAAGACTCAGTGAGACACGGAGCTCTGCTGCATTTGAGACGGCCTACTTTCATGCAACGTTTGTATCTATTTAAGAAAGTATTTTATTTTGTATACTGTTACGCATGATGTTATGTTTACGACGCGCAGTCGTATCCTTTTGTAGCCTGCGTCTCACCTGCGTCCAAATTCAGCCAAAGATTGAAAGAACTGGAAGAGCTAACGCCGACCAATCACGACGGAGGACTGGGCGGTCCGGTGCTGTTTGATCATTTCCACTGTTACTGTGTTTGAGTATTATCTGTTCATCTCACATGTCCACTTAGTTTCAATCAAGCTTTGTTGAAAAACGGCCCCGACGGGATCTGTTTTAAAGCTTGAGCCATCAGCATCCTCCTTTCCTTGTCTGTGCCAAATCCTGGGGCGGTGGGCGGAGTTACTGCACTCCGGGCGGAGCCTGTGGACTCTGGCTTGCAGTATTTCTCAGAACCGCTTGTTTCAGAGTAATGATGACTTTCAGAATAAAAGACAAAACCAGCCTGTTCTCCTCAGATCTGTTGGTGGATGAAAAGGTCAGGAAATCAATCAATCAAGAGGAAAATGAAACCGGTTATTTTTTAATATGATGATGGTATATTTGTTTTTCATATTACATTCATGGGAATTTGAGGGGTGCTTAAAGTGCCTTAAGAATAAGCTCCACTTTCTTATGTTTGTGTAAAATATGAGCTAGTCATGTTCTCGACAAGCGCTGTGCCTTTATAAAAACAATCACACACAGCTGTGTGCAGTTCATTCTCATTCACGACTGGTGCTTTCATTTTTTGCAAAAGCTTTTAATGTGTTGTGCATAACAGAGGGCATTAACATTCTTCAAATGATTAGTGTTATTAAATGAATAAATGTCTTTGATTTACAGTGTGTCTGCGTGTGGACCTCTGCAGAACAGTCTCTGAACACTAGAGGGAAGCACACGCCTGTAAAGCAGTCTCTTGTACAGTAGTTCTCAGTACATGAGAGAAAACAGAACGCACACCAGCTACGAACAGAACAAGCTTTCTGTCTCCAGTCCGTCGGAGAAGATGGAAAATAGTCAGGCACAACTAAAACATTTCCGATATTATAACATCATATGCTACGATAGAATGGCTGTCAGTGGAGAACCTTACTTAACACTTCTGATATGGAATCAAATCCTGTCACACACTTGCAAAAGATTTGAGGTTTTGATTTAAGGTAAATCCAAATGAAAACAAATAATCGCAAAAGGAGAATCCTTACAATCCAAAGTAAAGCGCTTCACGTTCTGCGCAGTTCTTTCTGCCATTGTTTTGATATTGGGCAAGGAAAAGGAAAGTTACCTCAAAATAAAAGCAGCTTTGCAAATAAACCAGTAACCATGGCTGTGGAGAACGTGTTGCAGAATCTGTGCGTTTTTTCTAAATTAAAGTTTCTTGTGCAATTGTTAGTTTTTTGCAAAAGCTTTTTCTTCTCCAGGTATTTTTGGCACTGATTTGACTCCATACTTTTGCACAAGGCTAAACAAATGTTAAAAAACAAAGAATTTAGGAGTTTATTAGTTACTGATGCATATTCTGTACTGTGCAACTTTCCTGCATGAAATAACAGAGAGTCGTATGTGCTACCGGAGAGAAAGCGATCCGCTCAGCCCTCTCTGCAGTCCACGTAGTTTCCCTTGATCCAGTAGCAGATTTGGGCGTATTTGAGCGGAGTGATGCGCACCGCCACGTTGAACTCCTGAGGCGTGCCGCTGTGGTCCACCCACTGGTGTCCAGAGAAGATCCCGATGACCTTGCGCTCCCAGCGCTGCCGTCTGCGGTTCCACATGCGGGCATAGACCCCGGAGCCGCTGGCCCCCGGCTGGGCGTCGCAGCGCTGGTACAGGAGGTCGTAGGTTTCATCCCCGGCCTCACAGAAGCGATACACCAGCTGACCCGGCCGGTCGTTGTCGAACCCAGAGAACTGCACACGCTTCCCGGGCAGCTGCTTGACGGCGGGGCTGATGCCCAGCTTCATGTGCCTCCGCTTGTGGGCTTTCTTCAGCTCCAGCAGAGCGTAGTCATAATCCATGCCTATGTCGCTGGCCGAGCCCTTCATAAAGATAACAATAATGCATCTGTGATCCTGGAGCACAGTCATCAGCAGCACAGGTATATTTGTAGCAATAGACAATACATTGTATGAGTCAAAATTATTGATTTTTCTTTTATGCCAAAAATCATTAGGATATTAAGTAAAGGTCATGTTCCATGAAGATATTTTGTACATTTCCTACAGTAAATATTTCAAAACTTAATTTCTGATATGTAATATGCATTGCTAGGAACTTAATTTGGACAACTTTAAAAGGTGATTTTCTCAATATTGGTGAGGTTTCCCATAAATTGATTTATACTACGGGGGCCGTTGAATGCTTGAATCTGATTGGCTGACGAACGTTCTGAGGTGTGCAATTATTTTCAGGGA
>JAUMHR010000042.1:16900846-16913642 GCA_032361145.1 Enteromius fasciolatus | reverse complement strand
ATACCACATACAGTCTGTACAGTATACAATCCATTACGCCTATGGAGAGTCCCCACAAGGATAGCAAACCAGACATGTGTGTGTGTGTGTGTGTGTGTATTATGCGTATATAATATAAAGACACACACATGTATTTTGAAAATATTTACATGTATATATTTGCATGTAAAAAATAATTTATATATAAATATATTAAATATATATAAATATTTTTAAAATATATTCATGCATGTGTGTGTATTTATATATACTTAAACATACATAGCACACACACACACACACACACATATATATATATATATATTAAAAAGATGTGATTAATTATTTGACAGCATAAGTGAGGTGTGTGTGTAGTTTTTTTTAGCATGTTGTTTTATGAATATGTTAGCATGTTTTATTGCTTTAGTTAGTTGCATGGAGTTGTCTATTTTTTGCAGATCAACTCTTCGTATACTGTACTGTCTTGGGCCACTGGTCTCTTCAGCAGTTGGTTCAGTTAGTTCGGTCTTCTGCTACAGTGTGTCAGGTGTGCTTCGGTGCTCTTGTGGGTAGTTTCTCAGGGAGCTCTGCGGGCAGGTCTTAGAGATGTTGTTCTCCACAGTTCTTCTGGATTGAGTCTGTCTCCGTTTGCTCTGCTTCTTCATGTCATTCCTGACAGACAGCATGAAGATCAAATCTCTGTGTGGAGCACAGAAATATGACTGGATGAACAGTTCATGTTTGGAAATCACTTCAGCAAAAGATTGAAATAACTGATTTTACACATATACTGTATATAGTATTTTAGCACCTGTAGTCATTATGATTTATTTTTATAACGAATAAACGGATTTAATGCAGTGCAGTATGTAATGGAGGTAGATGTTGTGTTGAAGCAGGCCACAGGGACCGGGAGATGTAACGGCGTCTCACGAGACGTTCCTTCATGGAAGATGAGATTGTGTTCCTCTGAACGGGTCTTAGATTAGTGTCATAACGTTCTCATGGAGTGTGTGTGTGAAGATAATGATTGTGTTTTAACCGCTGCAGTGAATGAACAGCAGGTTCATCTGTGTTTGACCCTGAACAGATTTCCTCTGCTTCGGTTCACTCAGGCTGATCGTGGAGCTTTTAAGACGTTTCACTTGCTGTAGTGCTTGTATTTTCATGTCAGTTCAGGGAATTTATGTTGTTTTTCACATAACCTGTTTTATTTGGGCGTTTTGCTTTTGTAAAGTGTTTTTATTTTGTGTCATTCTGAACCTGTATGACTGGAGATAGTGTAGTGCTGCTGATTTACATTCAGTGACAGATTTGTTCACAGTGTTTTATTAACATTTATTATAATGTGCAAGTCTATGGGGGATTTCGACCAATACAGTAAATTAGTTTGATTAATTAATACAAAATATATATATTAAATAAAATTCTAATAATATTATTATGCATTAGGCGAAATAATAATGTTATTATTTCTATTGTACTTTTTTAATTTAATATCAAATCCTATTAAATATAATTATTAAAATTATAAATATAACTATAATTTTACATATAGTTGTTATTTTTTAAATAATATAATAATTATTAAAGACTAAATATGCATTATTATTATTATTATTATTATATCTGGAGTGTCTCTATTTCTATTTTTCCTAATAATAATAATAATAATAATCAATATTAAATAATATATGACGTATTATTATTTCTGTAGCTCCCTTTAGTTTCCTTTTCCCACATTTTCTTTATTACATTTCTTTTTTTCTTTTTTTTTTCTAATGTTTATTATTAAATAATTTATTATTAATTGTGATAATACATTATTTTTAAATAATCTTTTAGTAAATTTTAAATAAAAATAAATATCACTGTTATTATTTCTATAGCACTGTTTATCACCTTTTCCCCATTCTTTCCACTTGTCTAATATTATTAATAATAATATTTAAATATTAAATAATTGTAATTATTATTTACACATAAGATATGATGCACCTCAAAGTGCTTTACAATAAAAAAGCACATTACACAGTATTTTACATGAAAATAAGTCAAGTACCATAATCAATATAACATTTATTCTCTCTCATGTCTTTCCAGACAATGATTTTAATTTATGTGTAAACTTTATTCTGAATATTTCATGTCATTCTGATCCTTTCTAGTCTAGTAGTTGAGTTTCTGAAGGCAGTGTTTTGTTCAGTGTTTTTGGACTCTATTCAGCCAACTCAGCTTTTAGTTTCTGACAGAGCTTTTTATTTTGAGAAACTTTGGAAAAAAACATTGCCCTTTTTGTTTTCATTAACAACTCGGTTCCTATGTTTCGCTCTGAATCAGCGTGTGGCCCTACCAGCGTTTACAGCCAAAAGCATCCCAGCATGCACTGCTTCCAGCAGGGTCTCTGGAGACTTCACATCTGTTTTTGTGTTGGAGAGCGCCGGGGGTGAAGCGTTACTGGGAAACAGTGCCGGAGAGGCCATCAATGCTCCGGAGCTCTTTCTGACCGACAGAGAGCCACAGCTTCACCAACAATCACACTCCACAAACTTCTTCAGAAACACACTTCATTCTTTTATTTCTATGATGTAAGTATTTTCAGATAATACATTCTAATTGTATTTAATATGCACAATATTACAGTATTAATTAATCATTTTTTGGTGAATTTCATTATTTTCTATCAAGCAGAATCTTTTTTTTATCATTCAAAAATTAATTTAAATTATACATATATTATATCAATTATTAAATTTGCATTCTTTTGAGTTCTTAATTAACTTATATTATATATATTTTTTATTACTCAATAATTAACATTTAAATTGTGTGTGTGTGTGTGTGTGTGTGTGTGTGATTAAAATGAACTACATTTATAATATTATGAATTTAATTAATTATAATTAATAACCATTTTAATTCTAACCGTTATAAATATTTTTTAAAAATTGTAACTCATTTTAATTTGTTTGAATTATTTGATGTTTTCATTATCTTCTATCAAATATAATTATTTTCAAATTATTAAAGTTAAAATTAATTTAAAAAAATAAATTAATAAAATTAAATATATGTAAATATGTTTTTAGATATTAAAATATAGAATGTTATTAAATAATTGTAAATAAACTGTGTGTGATTAAAAAAAATATTAAAATTATGATATTATAATTAATTGTAGATTTTTTCAATTCTTATTTTTGCCGTTTTCGTCTTTTTTTTTATTTAGAAACAATACATTTATAATTAAAAATATAGTAATGGTCTAATTTTTATTTGATATATAAATATTGTTGTTTTTTTTATTCTTTTGTGGTTTTCTTTATTTTCCACCAAATAGACTTATTTTAAAATGACTTTAAATTTATTAAATATAAATTACATTAAATATAGACTATATATATATATACAGTGGGTATGGAAAGTTTTCAGACCCCCTTAAATTTTATACTCTTTGTTATATTCATGTCTCTCCAGAGATGCTCAGTTGGGTTTAAGTCAGTATCAGCATGTGTGGTTTTCTCCACACATACCGCTTCGAATTAAGGCCAATATGGTCTCATCAGACCAGAGAATCTTATTTCTCTCCATCTTGGAGTCCTTCAGGTGTTTTTTAGCAGGCTTTCATGTGTCTTGCACTGAGGAGAGGCTTTCATCAGTTCACTCTTCAATAAAGCCCCGACTGGTGGAGGCTGCAGTGATGGTTGACTTTCTACAACTTTCTCCATCTCCTGCCTGCATCTCTGGAGGTCAGCCACAGTGATCTTTGGGTTCTTCTTCACCTCTCTCACCAAGGCTCTTTTCACCCGATAGCTCAGTTTGGCCGGCTCTAGGAAGGGTTCTGGTCGTCCCAAACGTCTTCCATTTAAGGATTATGTTAGGTCACTGTGCTCTTAGGAACCTTAAGTGTAGCAGAAATGTTTTTGTAATCTTGGCCAGCTCTTCAGGCAGTTCCTTTGACCTCATGATTCTCGTTTGCTCTGACATGCATTGTGAGCTGTGAGGTCTTATATAGAGAGGTGTGTGGCTTTCCTGATCAAGACCAGCTCAAATGAAGGTGTAGAACCATCTCTGAATACTGAGTATCTGAATACTTATGACCATGTGATATTTCAGGTTTTCTTTTTTAATAAATCTGCAAAAATGTCAACAATTCTGTGTTTTTCTGTCAATATGGGGTGCTGTGTGTACATTAATGAGGAAAAAAAAGTGAACTTAAATGATTTTAGCAAATGGCTGCAATATAACAAAGAGTGCAGAATTTAAGGGGGTCTGAATACTTTCTGTACACACTGCATATATTGTGTGTGTGCGTGCCAGCTAAAACTACACCCCTAATGAAGTGTGTGTGATTAGGGTGCATTATTAATGTGAGTGTGAATGTGTCGTCTGATAGATGTGATGCTCTGGATGCTGAAGTACAGCTGTGTGGGAGTGTTTTCTGTGGCGTGTGGTTTCAGGCAATAATAAGGAAAGCATTCACACAGCAGCATAAAAGAATAATTAGCTATTGAGCTGCTGTCAGATGCTGGACTGGTAAAAGCAGCTTTTCGTGTGTGCGTGTGTGTGTGCGTGTAATGTGAGTGTGTGTGAGTGAGTGCAGCTCACGGTTACATCACTATCACACACGCTACACTGACCCTCTAATAGCTGTTGTGGGTCATGAAGGCTTGTGCTTCGTTACACTCCAGGGTAATTACATTCACTTAACTACGGCTGCTGTGTTTCTTATCTTGTCACTGTATCAAATTATTTTAATCAGTGAGACATTAAGATGATAATGTATGGCATGACATTTTGGGAAATGTTGCCAAGCAGCTTTAGATGATCTGAATCAGAACCAACAAAACAACTGGTTTCAATCTGTATGATGTTATGAGTTTTATATAGAATAAATATATATTATATATGCTTAAATGTATTCTTATATAATTTTAGAATGGTGTTAATTTAGTTTTTTTTATGTTTTACTATGTAATGTTACTAAATATAGTTTAATATTATAAAATATTTATTAAATGCTTTAACATATTTGTCAATATTTGCATGATATATTTCTTAAAATGTTTAAATTTTTAATTATGATACGTAATTTTACATTACAGATAGATAGATAAATTTTTTTTGCATATATATATAAACATCTCTCTCTGAGACGGTGGGGTTTCCCGCGGCTGAACGCTCGTCTCGTTACCGGTGTAATAGCAACATATGCTCATGAGTACTGATCCCAGACCTGCTCAAACAGCTTCAGACTTCCCTCGAGTCAGTCTGGATATAAATAGCTCTTCTGCTCGCCACCAATAGATGACATTTCATCTGAGCTCCGCTTTACTCCCACTCAACCTTCACACCTCGTCCCTCGCTCGCTCAGAGACACGATGACTGTCTGAGTTCTTATCATTTACCCAATTCATTATTTAAATCAGTCCAAACTGACTGTAAAGACATTTATAATGTAACAAAAGATAAATGCTGTTCTTTTGAATTTCTTTTCATCTGTGAACCCTAAGAAATAAACTGTTACACTGTTTACACAAAACTATTGTGCAGCACAACTGTTTTTAACATTGATAATAACCAGAAATGTCTTTTGAGCAGCAAATCAGCATATTAGAATTATTCTTGAAGGATCTTTTGACACTGAAGACCGGAGAAATGATGCTGAAAATTCAACTTTGATCACAGGAATAAAATACATTCTGAATATACACAATATAATAAAAAAGTTTAAATAAGTAAAAAATTATTTTATATTATATTAAATTATATTATTGCACAATTTTGTGTGTATATACATATATATATACACACACACAAAAACAAACAGAAATATATATTATTTACAATTTAAAATAAATACAAATATAAATAAATGATAAAAAATATTTTATGTTTTATATTAAAAAAACATTTTATATAATAAGAAACAAAGTATGTATATATATATATATATATATAAACATTTACTATTTTTAAATAAATAAAAATGTAAATAATTTATATGTAAACAATATATATTGTGTGTGTCTTATATCTAATTATTATCTATACAATACAAGTCTTGTGTTTTCATTGTGTAGACAAAGACATTATAAATATCTTCTTTTGTGCTCCACAGAAGAAAGAAAGGCATACAGGTTTAAGCTCTAGGAGGAAAGTAGCTCATATTTGTGTGACCTGTCTCTTTAAGTGTCTGGTGCTGTTAAAGAGAGCAGTGGTGTTTTCCTCTGGCAGTCATTGAGATGTTCATCATCAGTCGCTGAAGCTCTTCCTCCTCCTTTAATTAGAGCTGATCCTCCTCCGCTCTCATGACTCAGCCGCTCTGATGAGCGCTGGACACACACTTCTCTGAAGATCAATATCTCTGACTCAGAGTCTGATTCACAACCCATCAGAGACACACAGCTAGAGCCGCGGGAACAAGACAAATAAATTCCTGGTCTTTAACGATCCTGACCTCAGGCATCGGATGGAGGCTCAATAACTGGAGCCAAGTGCTCTCTTATGAACTCAATCAAGAAAACGCACTGGACTCTTTCATTTTGAGCAAATTACTGATCAGCTGCTGATCACTGGCATATTTTATAGACAGTTATTTACTTAATTATTTTTGGTATGTATCTATTTCGACTGAAAATGGGTATCATTTGTTTGGAGGCGGGACTGTCTGTTTGCCTGACCAGTTGCAGACGAGGGCGATGGACGCAGTAAAACTATATAGTCAAACCTGTTCTGAAGCAACTCCTTGGACTTGTCATGTAATGCTGAGGCTTTCGCTCATTCTCCTGTCCCGTGTGTTTTCACAGATACGAGCGTGTGCCCGTGATTCTGGTGGGAAACAAGGTGGACCTGGACAACGAGCGTGAGGTTTCGTCGAGCGAGGGTCAGGCTCTAGCTGAAGAATGGGGCTGCCCGTTCATGGAGACGTCGGCCAAGAGCAAAACCATGGTGGACGAACTGTTCTCGGAGATAGTCAGGCAGATGGACTACGCCTCTCAGCCGGATAAGGAAGACCCGTGCTGCTCCTCCTGCAATATACAATAACCCCTCACAATCACACGAGGTTCTCAGAGGGGTTCATCGTGGAGATCCTCGCTAGAGTGGTCTTCAAACACGTCATGTCCGCGTGAACGGCGTCTACGCACTAGAGAACGCTGCAGAGCTGTTGGTTTGAATGGGAATCATGCATTGCTAAGACATACACAGCCAACAGGGAAGGTTCTTCCAGTAACGATAATAGAATGTTCGTTCAAAGTGCTCTTTGCACAAAAAACAAACAAACAAACAAACATTATTTACACATAATTCATGGAATGTTTTTTTTTTAAATGCTTTAGCTGGATGTTACTAAATGTTAATGTTTGATTTGGAATGTTAGAGAACATTCAAAAGGAACGTTCCCTTAATGTTTGCAAAATGGAATGTTTGCGTAACCAAGAAAGGATTTTTGTAAAACATAAAAAAATAAAAGCTGAATGTTTTGAATGTTCGGGGGGCAGTCTAATAACTTTTTCATAATGTAATGGGAACATGAGAAAAAAACATTTAGTAGCTGCCCAATTGTTCTTAGTTATGCAAATGTTGCAAAAAATATAGGAGAACGTTTGATTTGATCATTTTAGCAAACATTATTTAATGTTCAGAATATATTCAGAATATAATGTTTTCACAGTGTGATGGGAACATTCCCAAAATGCTCTTTCGTAAGCTGCCCATTTTTCTTCTTGGTTATGCAAATGTTTCATTTTATCATTTTACGAACATTACTGAACTAACTTTCAGAAATAACTTTTCCCAAAAATGTTGACAAAATTTTTTGTTTGCTGCCCATTTTTTTCTGGGTTATACAGAACAAACGTTTTCAGAAAACATTAAGAGACTATTATTCGATCGTTTCCATGAGCCGTATGGTTTTGTGAACATTTAATAGTAATGTTCCTCTAATGGAATGGAAATGGAATGTTCGCAGACAGAATATTTTTGCAACATTAAAAAAACCGAATGTTTTGAATGTTCAGAGAACTTTTTTGTGACCTGACAATTTTTTCTTGGTTTTGCGAATGTTACAGAAAACATTAATGGAATATTCCATTTGATTATTGTGTGAATGTTACTTTTGAGTGTTCTCTGAACGTTCTGAAAACGTAAGTGGTAACATTTCAAAATGTATCAAAATGTTCCATGAGCCATGTATAAATAAACGTTTTGTGAATGTCATCATGCAACATTAAATAAACGTTCTATTAATGTTACTGGAAAGAAGGTTTAGAGAACCGTACCGTAGGTTTACGAAAGTGATCGACGCATCCGTTCAGCTCTTGATATCTCAACTGAGGTGAAATCCAGTTTGCTTATATTTCCCTCCAAAACGGGTTGCGAAATGCAAAGCCTTCTCTAGTGTGTGAATGCCTTAATTCAACCCGTTTATGATTAATAAATTAACAAGAAAAGAAAAAACAAGGTCAAAGGGGTTAAAAAGTCTTTCTTTTCCCCGCATGTTTTCATTCTAAGTTTGATGCTGTTCGCAAGAGACTCGATCGCGTTGATTTCGCCGTTTAGTTTGCACATATAGAACCTGATGTCTTAAACTGCCATTACTTTAATAAAGAGCCAGAATGAGCTAGTTCTGTTCTTCCAAACGGCCCGCTGTCAGCGAAGGTGACGTTTCCTCCGAGGGACTCTCAGACGATATGTGCGCCGTCGCAGCGATGAGGGACATTTTCTTTGAGGAAGCCAAATAGGATGCTGAGAAGCACTTTTCTTTTGTAAAGTCGTGTTTGTTTTGATTTATGAAACTGCTGGGAATATTCAGCTGATTATGTTGTGGTTTCTACTTAGCACCTCGATATAGAATGTTGCAAATACTGAATGATGTATTTTGTAATAATGTAGTAAAACAATCATGGGATTTGCTTTAGAATTGCTTGGAATCGGGCGGGAACAGTATTTGTCATGAAACGCTTTCGGCACTTTCCACAAAAAGAGTCCTGTTACTTTTATTTGAAGCAATAAAGATACGGAGAAGTGGCTGGATTAAAACCCTTAAAAATAACAGTTTGTCCTTTCACACCTCAAGAGGTCTAGACTACATTCAGTGAGTGATAGATGTTGAATTACCATTTCATTAAATGCAGAAAATAATTTTTTATTATTGATGAATATTATTTTAAAATATGTGATCATTTAAAATAAACATTTTAATCAATGAATTTAATTTCAATTACAACATTTGTTTTTCGACACTTTTATTCAAATTATTTAATTTAACCGAATTTTTTAATGACTATAAAAATCACATCTGATTAATTGATATTCCATTGAATATAGACAAAATACTATTAATATAATAGTTAAAAAACGGCATCTAAAGATTTGAACATTTATTTTAATTTCATAGTAGTTATGAAATAATTCAAATACTCCTGAAATGAAATATTTAATATAATGTTTAGTTTGACCTCCTGAGGTGGAGGAACAAGATTTTTCCCACTCTGTTTTCTACCCTATTTGTGGAAAATGCCTTTAATCTTGAAGCCTGTACTAAGTGTGATTATTAATTTAACAATATTTTGGAATGGGAATAATCATAATGCAGTCAAACACGTGAATGTTGTACAGAAACACATGGAGGAAAACAAAAATAGTTTGTACGGGGCACTTTACTACCAACCCGAAGCATCCCTCGATTCATCTGCTTGAGCAAAAATGACAAGAAATAATAATAATAAGCCACATCATTTCATCATACCTTTCTCAGGAGAGTTACAGGCTACCAAATCTGTTATTAAAGTTCATGTGGATATGTTTTGTCATTTTATTTCTGTTTATTTAATCATAGAGTACAAGATAATAACGTTACTTTATCTATAGTGTCATTTTGATATTATGGTATTACAGAGCAATCCTTTATTTAATCCATCTCACAATCATGTGGTTCACAAATCCAGAAATGTACAAATACTAATGTAAAAAACTAATGTAAAGAAAACAATTCAAGACGGTTGTGTGTAGTTTATATAAAAGATGCCAGACTTACAGTATGTTGATTTAGCGGTCATATGCATGGCTACCATTGTTTGTGAATATCACAGCAGATGAGACTGAACAAGTGGAATAGACACACATAAAAAAATACACGATCACTCGAGGATCCTCCAGACGATCATTTATGGGTGAATATGCCTTGCCATGCGAACTAAGGGTTCGCCTTTTTAACTTTCATCATTGATCTTATATTTTTTTAAGTGGACGTTTACCCTCTTCCACACGCTGAATGGATTGTGAATATGGGTTCATTCAACACTACAATAAAGACATCTTATTCACAGCTTGAGTCTGTCTGACTGTTAGAGCCAGTCTTTTCATGGAAATGCATGTTTGTGATCACAATGACTTGGTTTGAGGTGCATACAGTATATATAACCCAATCTAATCTAATGAATCCCTTTCTGGCGTCCAATCAACCAATCAGAAGGAAGAATTATATATCAGTTTTATTTTAGTATTATTTATATGCTCAAAGCATTTAATAATAGTTATATTAATAGACAATAATATTGTCAGATTTAACTGTAATTTAGTTAGTGTCCTTCCGTTATTTTTATTATTGTAATATGAGTATTAATGTTACTTTTATCATTTTAATGTTTCTATTTAGCTATTATGTACTTAATTAAATAGTTTTGAAACATTTTAGTTTTTTATTTATTCTTTTTTATTTCATTTCTAATTTGTTTCTAGTATTTCTATTTCATATATATGTGTGTGTGTGTGTGTGTGTATAGAGAGAGTTTATTTGCAAAAACAGATCATTCTTGTTTGTAAAAATGTTCAAAAATCACGTTTCTTATTATGTTATCATGATTTTATTGTGTTATTTTTTAACGTTAACATTTTAACATAAAAAACATTGCTTTTTATTATATGCTTTTGCAAATGGACTCTTCATATGTATTGTTATTTCATCTATTTATATATATATATATATCTATATATATATATATAGGCTATATATATTATATGTCAGAAATTAATATTGTAATTAATTTTAGTTTTAGTAAGCTTAACAATGCTTGTCGTAAGTGAATATACTTCACGCATTTCTCTCAAATTAGAGTTAAAGTGTTGAATTTCTCCAGATCTGAGCGTGAAGCTTCACTTTAATGCTGCATTAGCGCTGTTTGGAGTGAATGTGCTGTTCTCTCGTGGAGTGAGTGAGACGTTTGACAAGAGATTTCACACCACCCACTACAGCAGGCTTTCATCCTCCTCTGAGATCCTGCGATGATGGAGCAGCGTGTGAGAAGCAGGTCTATAGAGGACACGATTCGCCTGAGGCGACATCACTGGGTGTCATGGCAACAGCATGATAACATAACATGATGTGGTTATCTCTGTTTATGGTAAATTGAGTTTTTGTATAGACGAAGGAGCTACACAGCTCTGCATTCTCTCAAACGCTCTTTACTGTGTCAGATGTTTCTCCCACACAGGAATGGCATTAGATGGAGGCTCCTCAACAATGTCTCAAACCGCTCAGATTTGACAAGATGCATGAGCATTTCTAATCAAATTCACGTGATCTGAGCTGCTGGATTGCAAAGACAAACATTGCAGTGATGAATTGCTTAATAAAACCAGAAGCATGCATAAGAAAGTTGATCTGATTCCATGTTGACTTTAAGTCACAAGAAGTATTTGTTTTGGACAGTTTGGACATCTCTATTGCTCTATTTTAGTTCAGTCGCCATAATGGCTTGGAAACTAGATTGTGATGGTATCTGGAGATGGTATTCAGTAATACAGTAATGGCGGGACGGAGGCAAGGAGACAGCAGACAGTTGTTGTTTGTATGTGTCTGATGGGAAGAGAACCGTTCTTTATTCAATCACAGGCAAAAATGAACGATTCACACAAAGTACAAGACTTTATGAGAACATCCATCTTCTTCAAAACAAACCAAACTGACATAAACTGTACTGTAAGACATTCAAGGCGTAAATGTCCTATTCAATAAAGACTTTATGACTGATGTGCGTGTAAAGCCTCAGTGTTCTTGTCAGAAACCTCCACAATTTTTAAAATGTTACTGACATTACGAGGGCTTTGAAATAGCCTACTGAAAAATCTTCCATAAAATTTACAATAGGCTAAAAATGTCATAACAAAATAAATTATGGTTATAAAAATGTGTTGTGGAAAAATTATCTTGAATCGTCTCCAAGTCAGTCTCTACACAGGTACAGTCTTAAAAAAAAATAACATGGCGTCTAAAATTTGCACCCCCAAAACTTTTACTTGAATTAAAATTATTTCTGCTCTAACAAATGCAGTGCAAGTCACGTTCAAATTAGTTTCTCTGTGAAAAATTCGTCTGACTTCCTTTCTATTGCATCACGGTTTTTTTGCGCTTCCGCTGTTGTTCTAAACACGTGATAGCCGGACATGTTTGACTGTTGCACTCGCGGCTCGAGTCAAAAACATGGCGCTCAAGTTTAAACAGGTTAAGCTGTTAAAAACGCTTTTTTCTGTCCTCCGTTTCAGGGTTTTAAACACAAAATGTTTTCTGTGTGAATGTCCCCTTAAAATATTATTAGAAATAATAATGACTTATATATGTAAGTTATGAGTATATTAGTATAAGTTATATTAGTAAGTTATATTAGTAAGTTTAAATTAAATGGAATACTAGCATGATTAATTAAATTTTAAAAATCTTGTTTTGAAGAACATGGCATATGTTTTAACCTTTATGTTGTGTTCCAGGCGTATGATGTTCCCCATTTTTTAGTGGATATTAAATATTGACTTTCAC
>JAUMHR010000042.1:16885174-16896044 GCA_032361145.1 Enteromius fasciolatus | reverse complement strand
AATGTTAACATTTTTGAAACGTTCCACCAACAACACAATGATAATGTTTTTGTCCTAACGTTTTTAGAATGTTTATCCATTGCAGATAACGTTAAGGAAACGTTCTAGCCAAAGTTAGGAGAACGTTCCCTGTTAGCTGGGTAAGTGTTTTGTATCACATCACTTATCATGTGGCTTGTGTATTCTTTAAGAAGTTGTTTGGCATTTTGTAAAGTTGCTAAGGTTTTGTGCCTGTTCCCTAGCATTACCACATTTTTTGTGCAGTTGTTTTTAACTCAACTGTACATATTTTTTTCACTAACCTATATTCAGCTGCAGAGGCTTGATGGGTAGTTTTACTCCACAGAACGCATGTCTCTTCCTTTTCCAGCTTCTATTTCCACTCCGCTTTGGTTGATCTCCAAACTACCCCAGAGGGACTCGACTGCTGCCAAAATGCAGAGTGCTATTTCCACATCTCCATCCCACACTGCAAAGGGTCGTGGGAGACCCCGCTTTCCCCGTCTGTCACTTGATGTGGTCTGGCTCAGAAACATTTCACTTGCCATTACAGCTCCTGGCTCCAGAGAGTGTATCTATTTTCTATCAATCACAGACAGATCTATAGTGTTTAATAAGAATAAATATGGCATGCACTAGAGCAAACACACTCTTTTAAAAAAAAAGATGTTGTAAAATATAAGCTAGATAAGCTGACAACTGCATAGCAACGTCCTAGCAACCACTAGAAACACCCTAGCAACTCCCTAGCAACAATTTAGAACATGCAAAGAAAATACTGGACCGTTAAGGAAGCATGCAGAGGCTGGACACTTTCCAGAAGTCAGCCCAATGTATCCCTTCACAGGCTGTGAGCTTGAAAATAAAAGCTGTTTACAAAATAATGAAGCCATAAAAATATGAATAAACAATAATAGAACATAAACATTTATGGTGTGGGACTAATTCACTTGTTCACAAGGGTAAACAGACATTGTGTCACATCAACAATGAGTCTGCATGAGTCAGGGTTGATTGATGATCCCTAAATATATCCAAATATCAAATGGTGTATCTGTATTTGTGCATAATGTCTGACCAAAAAAATCTAAAACAATAGATCCAGTGTTGACAATGAAGCAGACAGATAGTATTGTGTGATTTGTGTTTGTTTGTGATTTCTGACTTCAAAAAGAGAAGATCCTGCATGGAGCATTCGAGGACAGATGAGACTTTGACATTTTGTTCTCCAGTGTAATGACATTCAGTGTGATTGAAGAGACCAAATAGTTTTTGAAGGCTCTGCATGTGTCTGGAGACTGTCAAAGGGATTCTGTCTCGCCCTCTTGTGGCCAATTAAAGGTAATTTTATTTATTTAAAAAAAATGGTGTTTTTTATACCTCCCTTCAGCACAGCAGAGTCATTCTCAGATTTCCAAAGTTTAAGATTTACATTTCTGTACAGCGCTTGCATTGCAAAGGGATAAATAGGACATGTTTAATTGTTAAAAACAACGATAAAACATCACAAAAAAATCTCTGGGTAGATTTGATGGTGCTATGTGTTCAGTTTATTCTGATGATAAACAAAGAATTAAAACTAAATTGGAGGAAGAGTTAGCTACTGATATTAATGATGAAACAGGATGATATCTGGTCTAATGATAAGAAAGTATCTGTTTGTACACATACAAGATAAATAAAAAAATGTGAAAAATCAGTATTTCCTCCAACCACATGTTTTTTACATGTGTTGAAAATGTAAAACTGATGTAGGTACTTTAACACAATGTGGAAAAGAAAAGATCTTTAATAAGCAGTTGTATCAGTTGAATTTTGAGCCAGTCTCAATAAATGCACTTTACTTACAGTGAAAATTCAATAAAAACAATTATTTGACAAACAAACAAACAAAAAAAACAACATACAAAAAACCCAAAAATCATAGTCCGAAGCATGAACACACACACACACGTGTTGGGTTTACGTGTTTTATGGGGCGTAATGGTGTTTCTGCTGTACAGACTGTATGTGATATTGTCCTACACTGACCCTACACCTAAACCTACCCCTTACAGGAAACTGTGTGCATTTTTGGATTTTCAAAAAACTTAACTTTGTGTGATTTATAAGCTTGTTTCCTCATGAGGACCTAACAAATGTCCCCACAAGGTCAAAATTTACTGGTATTCCCATCTTTAGTCAACATAAGGTGATAAATACCAGGTACACACACACACACACACACACACAGAGATGTTTACATTCTTTTTTACATAAAAGATGTAATAAACTTTCAATTTTTAATAGTGCTGTAATGGAGCTAATTGATGTATATATTGATGTATGAACACATAATTTTGATGTCTTTTTTTTTTCTTTCAAACAATGCAAAATGGGCTTCTAAAAGTTATTTGAGACAAAAAGAGAAGCTGAGCAGCAGCAAAGACAAATACAAACAAATATAATGTATAATGACAACAAAACAAGAGTCTTTGTGATAAATCACTTTTATTTATGATAAGTTTAACTTTTTATCTCACTATATAACAAACGGTAAACTGTAGCACAATTCAAAGTTAAGAAATCAAGGCCAACCTGAACCATTTTGTTATCATTTCTATATTATTTGACTAGCATAATGACTGATTATTTCAAATTTTTAATAATTTTTTTTCTTTTTACAACAGACACGCCTTTAGCATTTTTTCACAGGATAATTTCCCGCGTTTACGGTCGTACTTATTTTGCAATGACGTAATTGCGTCGGTCTAGACTCCGCCCACTTTAAGTTACCCGCGTTCCGCAGCCAACGGGATGATCAGCTGCTGAATTACATGTGCGTCACGATGACTGACAGCCCAACGCACCAAACACACCAATCATTTAATATCATTCACAAAGCGTTAGCAAATCAGCGGCGCAGAGACGGCGCGTCGGGAGCCAATCACGTCCCTCCGTTCATGCCGTCCGGTGTCAGAGGTCGCTTTCCCTGCCGGCTTTCATTCGCTCGTCTCTCTTTCTGAATCCAGCAGCGATGGCGGAGCAGCAGCAGTTCTACCTCTTACTGAGCAACCTGATGAGCCCTGACAACACCGTCAGGAAGCAATCCGAGGTACGGGAGTCGGGTCGGGACCGCTTTGTGTGGATGTATGTCGGGGGAATCTAACGTTATCTCGGTTCGCAGTTTTAGCGCGGGCCGCTCAGCCTCGCTCTGGCCCAGCACATGTGTGAAGCGCGCGATCTGCGGCTATGCAGCTCCGAATCACTTCAGAGAGTCGATTCACAAACAAACTCCTCTGTTCTTTTGAGTCATAACATAAAATTGGTCGTCGTGTGGCTCTTTACTTTACGTTTGTGGTGTATGTAACGTAATTTTGTCGATTTTTTTTAAACATTATTTTATTGGGGTTAAATTATTTCATTTTGGATTATAATATTTGATTACAATATGTTTGGTTGTACTTTTAAAGGTTACATTTTAATGAGATTGTGACTAGGATTTAGAAATAACCAAATTGTTATCGTTTTTCACTCCCCACACTATCAGATTTACAAAGACTGAATTCGGTTGCACACACAATCATATCAATTTTACTAACGTTACAGGTGTTGCATGCGTAACACAAAGATGCGATTTCGAAATCGATCAAACACCCTCAGTACTACTGAATCATTTAAAGGAATCGACTCAAACGAGCGATTCGTTTGCGAATCGGACATCACTGCCGTGCGTTGCGTATCAACGTGGCCTAACCAGCATTACAAACATGATGTATATAACGTTTTTGTTTCCCTTCGCTGTTAAACCCTTATAAAACCAAATGAATCTTTTAACGTCGCCTTTCCTGTTTTTGCATCATTATTCGATCAGCTGCGAATGTGACGCTGCGAACCGGGCGCGGGTGTCGCTCAGGTCGGCTTGAGCGGCTCAGAAGGGTCGTTAAATCGGCGTTTCAGTCATGTAATGTTATAGGTTTTAAACGAGTCACATTTGCGTCTTATTTTTCGAAAGCTGTCAGTCAGCGTTCGTCACTTTGACCACACAAACAAAATCTCAATCAGTACTTTGCATACTTGCATACGTTTAACGTTACTTGATCTTTATCTCCCCTCAACAAGCAACACGATAATCAAACTGCATTTCTAAGAAGAATGATGAATATTTAAAAACACTTTATCGTCGCTATTGTGGCGGGTCTTGTATTTCACTCATTAAACAGTAACTTTACACCCATCTTCACGCCAGGAGATGATCATATCACAAAAGATGCTCATTCATACTGTCATGTCATGGAAACACTTTGGATTTGGGTCAGGGATGTGCTTTCAATCGGATGAACTATGTTTCTCGTTATATTAAATACGGGTTTATAAACGGCAAATTTCGCGGCAGATTCGAATTTCCCCCCCCCAAATCCGGGCTCCCTATTGGCATGTGTTCGGACTAGTCTTTTGTTAGGCTCTTCTTTATCTGTGGTGAGTTCAAAACTGAGCTCATGTGGATCAGGATGGTCTTATCGCTCATCTCTGCCATCGGTCAGCACTTTCCTTTAGCACAGACAATGCTTGACCAGCGGCATGCTAATGCTCAGCGGAAACTGACTCACACGCTCACAGTGTGACAAGGGCCAACTGGCCCCTAGAAATCAGCTGTGATGTCACTGTGTCTGACAGTGCTATGATATTATTGGTATCGAGTCTCCGAAAGCTTTGAGGTGTGCGTTTGCCTTGTTTTGATGACACCGCTCATTCCAGACGTCCATTTGTCACTTGTAAACTGACTCCAAGAATCTGTTTGACTCTTGCAAAATGAACATCTTAAGAGGCTTAGTCGGTCTCTTTCCTCCTGAATGAACTTATTTTGCTTTTAAAGCTGTAATCTTTTCTGTGTGAGAAACACTTGAGGTTTAGGTGTCCTTCAGGGTTTTGCATGTCCCGATTCCACAAATAAGGCATTTAAAAAGTCTGAAATTAGTGCAGGGCATTATGGATGCTTTGCAAACAATGTCTTTCTCAGTGTTCTCCGGATAAGCATCCCCAAATTAAGATGCATTTGCTTGATTCACGCAAAATTCACTGGAAAACAAGACAAATATTGGACTTGGTCCCCAATCTCAAAATAATCTTTAAAGTTCAATATTTAAAAAAACAAAAATATTGGAATCAGTTTGATTTAATTCAAAAAAGAGAAAAATCACATCAATGGAAAAAATACACAACAAAAGTGCCACTGTTTTCTGTGATGACTCAAGTTTCTTTTTGTGTGTGTGAATGGTTTGTGATTTCTAAACTTTTGAAATGTTGAAATTTAATGCAACTTTTCCAAATATACAGTTTCGTCATGTTACTCCAACTCTGTATGAATTGTGAAGAATGTTTGTAACCAAAATGTTGCTGGTAGCCATTGACTTCCATAGTATGGAATTATATAAAAAATACTAGAAGTCAATGTTTTCCAACATTCTCCAAAAGCTTACTGTTTGTCTTCATTCGAGGAAAGGGACTCATACAGGTTTGCAGCATCACGAGGGTGGTTAAATGATAATGATTTACATTTTTGGCTTAACTGTCCCTTTAAGAAGACAGTTGATTCTTTATATTTGGTACAAATTTGGTACATCTGTATGTACGAACTGTGATGGCGCTCGTTAACTTCTTCGTTTGTTCTTGTAGGAAGCGTATGACACCATTCCTGGTCAGACGAAGATCACATTTTTACTGCAGGCTATCCGTGATGCGTCTGCTGCCGAAGAGGTACGTGAGAGTCTGTTTACTGTCATCACAGCTGCAATATTTATCCCAGGCATCCATTTAGACTATGCTCTGTCTTTAAACGGTGTAAATGGCAGAAAGTGCTTAGTTTGCACCATCCGTTACGCTTCATACCCACTCTCTGAGTCAGACGGTGGTCAGAGATGTTGTTAGTAATGAAGCAACAGCGAGTGGGTGAGGTTGAATGAAGACTCTGGTGTTCTTCAGACTGGACCTTGTTTACACTCGTGTTGAATTTGATTCCTGGAAAATCTGATTGCTCAAGATCGCAACTTATTCAGACTAACCTGCGACAGACCAGAGATCCTCACAAGAGCAGACAGGCTTTCACCGCACACTCAGCCCTCTCCAAACCTCTTTTAAACACAGCGTGCTAACCATTGTTTGACAGTTTGTATTTGAGTTTTGGTAGGGCTGCGTGTTTAACGGTTTAAATCATTTAAAGGTTGAGATTTAAATATTCAGTGTTGCAACTAGGGCAACCATAAATATAACTCTACTTTGTTTGAATAACTTTTAGTAGCAATCACAAACAAAACAATCAAACCTAATCGCACATTGCAGACCTAGAAAGTCCAAACATCGTGAAGAGTAGAACTATGTAGTAGAAGCAGTGTTCGTTTATAAAAATGACCACCAGTGAACGTTTAACCATTTTTAACCACCCAAATGCCAAGATGACGGTGCTGTTACTCAAACCATACCGCCACATTATCTAGTTGTCCTCTCAATGCATTTTAAGCCTTTCCTTTCCCCTCTTGTCTCGTTTCAGTCCCCTAACCTCAGATATTTATAGAAGGGATGAAACTAGAGTGCGACAGCCAACCTATAAAAGTCCTCGTGCATCCTTGCGTTTTCATGGCATTTAAATGTGACCAGTACTAGTTCATATCCTAGTTCAGTCTTCTCCTAATTTTAAAGCACACACAAAATGTGTTATATCTCCCAAGATGCTCTCCAGAGACTTATTTTAGGCCGGGTCTCCACCTGGACAGGATGCTAGAGTCATTATTCAACCCTGCAGTTGTACACTTCCTTTTAATGCTTCATCTGTTTGTTTTTCTCAAACCTTAAGTCCCACATGTGATTTTGTGGCTTTATCTGCGAAGCACACCCCTGCAGTTGTGTAAAGCTCTCGAATGCGTCTCCACAGGTTAAGCAGATGGCAGCTGTGCTGCTTCGGCGCCTACTCTCCTCGTCTTTTGAGGAGGTCTACCCCAACCTGACCATCGACGTGCAGACGGCCATCAAGACAGAGCTGCTCGCTGGCATCCAGTCCGAACTCTCCTCCAACATCCGCAAGAAGGTCTGCGACATCGCCGCAGAGCTCTCTCGCAATCTCATCGGTGAGTTAACTCTTCTGGTTCAGGTTCGGTCAATCCAAACATGACCCTGCAGCACAAAACAAGCATGAAGCAGCACGTGTATTTTTGTAGAAATAACCAATCGTATATTGTATGGCTCAATTGAGTGGTCCAGGGTCAGAAATGGCGTTGATGTGAACAAATGACTTGTTTTTATCTCAAGACGATGATGGCAACAGTCAGTGGCCAGAGATCCTCAAGTTCCTGTTCGATTCTGTAAACTCTCAAGACGTCGCCCTCCGGGAAGCAGCCCTGCACACTTTCTGGTGTGTAAAGTTTAAGCTGCTACTGTTTTATTTACTTTCCCAAAACTGATTCAAAATTAGCTCATGCTGTGAAATTCTGTTTCTGACCGGTTTCCTCCTCATTCAGGAACTTCCCAGGGATCTTTGGCAATCAGCAGCAGCATTACCTGGAAGTGATCAAGCGCATGTTGGTTCAGTGTATGCAGGATCAGGAAAACCCACAGGTCAGTGGACGGGGAGTCACACAACTGAAGTTTTCAAAGTAATGCAATAAATGTATAGTTTGCTGAGAGTTTGTTTGTTTACAAATATGTATACAGAAATCGTTTTGTAACCTTGTCCAGATCTGTGCCACAATTCTGTCTCTGAGCTCTTCAGGCAGTTCCTTTGACCTCATGATTCTCATTTGCTCTGTCATGCATTGTGAGCTGTAAGGTCTTCTATAGACAGGTGTGTGTAGCTTTCCTAATCAAGTCCAGTCAGTATAATCAAACACAGCTGGACCCAAATGAAGGTCTAGAACCATCTTAGGAACATGTGATATTTCAGTTTTTCTTTAATAAATCTGCAAAAAATGTCAACAATTCTGTGTTTTTCTGCTAATATGGGGTGCTGTGTGTACATTGAAAAAATAAAATGAACTTGAATGATTTTAGCAAATGGCTGCAATATAACACAGAGTGAAACATTTAAGGGGGTCTGAATACTTTCTGTACCCACTATATATATAATACAGAATTTAGGAATGATTAAAATTCTGTTTTTTTTTTTGTTTTTGTTTTTTTTGTGCAAAATACTGGTTAGTTTCGTGCTAATGGAATATATTGAATTTATGGTACTTAAACTAAATAAACACAAAGTATTTTCCTTTAAATGCAGAAATGTTTAAATTGAGGTTTGGTAAAATCAAGAATCATTATGAATCATTGAGAGGAGCCTATATCCCACTTTTCATCAGAAATGTTTTATTTCAATGGTTGTTTTTTCAAGTTCGAACTTACTCTTTGTATTCAAGTGCGTTCCTTTTGTCTCCCCATATATAGTCTTTCAACGCTGATGAAATCCTTTGTCAATCATGATGCACAAAGAACTGGTTTTCTAAATTGCTTTCTTCTTTGATTCCTCCTCTCAACAAGTCGTGCTGGTTTTAAGTGTTGGCTTAGTGACATTGCACCAAAATAAACCTCCCAGTGTGATTTAATTGTAAACTATTTTCATTTTCAGATTCGAACCTTGGCTGCACGTGCGGCTGCCTCCTTTGTCCTGTCTAACGAGAGCAACACAGCATTGCTGAAGCACTTTTCAGACCTTCTTCCCGGCATCCTACAGGTGAAGAGCTCCTCACCACACTTTTACTCAGTAACTTGCATGTCAGCTCTTTTGAATGTGGGCTTTCAGTAAGTTTGGTGCATTTACGACTAAGAAAGTGCCAACTAGTACCCCTTTTATGTGCTTTTGAATATACCCTTTTGTCAAGTTCACACTGGAGAACGGAAAGAGCAGAGGACCACATGCATATTAACGCTTGTACAGTTACCATTGCACACTTTGAGCTTCAGTGTAATGCACCCTCATTTTCATTAGTGTCTGCACATGCTTTGAGGTGAACTGGAGATGTTAGTCAAAACAAGTACATGAGACAGTTGATCAGAAATGTGTAATTTGCACGCATTTTGAAGTCTTGCCAGTTTAAACATTCAAGCAATTTTAAACTATTCAGGTGCGAGACGTGAAAGTACTCAACACACCTCGATTAAGTTATGCGTCTTGCGCAAATGCAATCAAAATTGTCAGAGTGCCATTTTGGCGAGTATCCTCAAACATTTTGGTTGGCGAAAATCCGATGTAAATCATCATATTGAACCAGTGCCTGGGTCTTAAAGTGACAGCAGCCTAATATACCTGCTGCTGTTTGTCAATGTCACTCGCTTCGAATTGACGGAAATAAATGTAGCCAGATCAATATTTAACTAATACAGTGTTTTTTTACTTTATTACCTATGTTTTGTTTTTGTTCAGATTATATTACTAACTTGTATTACTGAATGTTCAGACTCTGTTAGGTTAGTATTTTTTGCTGTGGAATCAAGAATTGTTGTAGCAACCTTATTTATTAGCATGTATAATTATGGGTCAAAACAAAACAAAAAAACCGAGCTTGTGTTTTTGAGGTGCAGGGAAAGTAAAAACCTGAACTCCTGCCTTACTGTTGAGCTCTGCTTAAAAAAAAAAACTGCACTGCAAGAACCTTTCTGTCTCCAATCAGGCGGTGAATGAATCCTGTTACTGCGGTGACGACTCTGTGCTGAAGTCATTGGTGGAGATTGCAGACACAGCCCCCAAATACCTGAGACCAAACCTGGAAGCCACTCTCCAGCTGAGCCTGAAGGTGAGCCAACATGGAAACTGGTTATTTTATCTTAACTAGTTGGGAATATTTTATTTTAAGAAAGTGTACATACAGTAGAAGTGTGAATGCAGTTCTTGCTTTACAAACCTCTTCAGTTGTGCCTGGTGGTTCCTTGGGGCAGCTCACCTGTGCTGATCCACGAGGTTTTATTAAACGGGCACACATTGACCTCTGCGATTTAATGCTTGGAAGTCGCTGTTCCCATGCGGCTTCCACAGCCCGGTTGCAGAAACATGTAGTCATAGGCATGTTGAGCCTCAGAGAAAGACGCACAAACACTCACTCCAAACCATGTGACCTTTTAATAGATCAAGACAAATGCAGGATAACAGTCATTATAATCTGATTAAAATGTGTTTTCCTCGTTTGACTCCAGTTGTGCGCAGACACCAACCTCACAAACATGCAGAGGCAGCTGGCGCTGGAAGTCATCGTCACGCTGTCTGAAACCGCAGCTGCGATGCTGAGGAAACACACCAACATCGTTGCTCAGAGCGGTAAGAGTACGACATTGACACTAACTGCGTTACGATGCTAATTACCAGAGTCGGAGCTAATGAAAGTGAAACTTGTCAAGCTTAAAGCTGCAGAAAGTGCACTGTACCATGTGACTTAATGTACATTTTGCATTAGTGTGTTGTCAAGTAAAAAAAACGATTGCAGTTCAGAAGCAAGTAGTCTGTCGCACTCCAGAAAAACAAAGCTTATAGCGATGCTAATTAGCTACTTTCCCGACACTGTTAAACTTCACAGCAGAAAACCTACTGTTTGGGTCGTAATTAACAATGTTTGCGCTTTAAATGTGTTTAGTACCTCAGATGTTGAGTATGATGGTGGATCTGGAGGAGGATGAGGAGTGGCCCATGGCTGATGAACTAGAAGATGATGATTTTGACAGGTGAGATTAATATTTGAATCTCAAAAATTTAGTTTGGGCAGCTGTTGATGCTAGTGAAAAGGAGCTGAAAAGTGTTCAGTCAAAAATGACAAATTTAGCATGCACTGCAAAAAATTAATATCCTCTGTATTTGATCTTTTTGTTTTCCAATACAAATATCTATATTTCCTTTTTAAGTCAAGTTATATTTACTTAATAC
>JAUMHR010000042.1:16866385-16878612 GCA_032361145.1 Enteromius fasciolatus | reverse complement strand
AAGTGTATCCGATTAAAATTCTAATAAAAAAATAAATAAAAAAATGTGTGAAAAATGTCCCACCTTCATGTTTTGCTTTTTCGTTTTTTTTTTGTTTTTTTTTTGTCCTGCATCCTGTTTAAAATGCATTTATTTATTTATTTATTATATTTATTTATTTTTTACACATTTTGGTAATCCAAGGGCATGTCTAATTTATTTGAAATAACAAAACCTGCACAAATTCCTGATATAGCTTCAGACTAATGACAGGTGGATAAAAGCTGATTTATTGTATGATTTAAGAATTTTCTGAAAATGTAAGGATTAAATGATTCTGATTGGCTAGTGGAATGCCATTATTAGCCAATAGCAAGCTTTAAGGCCTACTTTCAGAAGTCTTGGTGATGTTTTCGTATAAAAAGTCATACAGGCTTTACTAATTGATCTCTACAGCCAAACGACAAGATGAAGACTACGACGAGCAGGTCGAGGAGACGTTACAAGACGAGGTGCGCAGCTCATCTAGCATGCATTTCTCCTGAGAGATTCGTTGGTTTGGATCAGTAATGAAGCTCCTCTTGATCTGTATGTTCAGGATGACAACGACGTCTACATCCTGACCAAGGTGTCGGACATCCTGCACTCCATCTTCAGCAGCTACAGAGAGAAGGTCCTGCCGTGGTTCGAGCAGCTGCTGCAGCTCATCGTCAATCTGATCGTAAGTGCACTGCTGAGCTGGGTTTTTAACGGGCTTTCTATGGAAATGTTTACGTTTCTTGCCTTTACAGAATACTACACTTTAAAGCACTTTATGGTTGACTTTTATTTTCTAAATTAAACCATGTTATATGAACTATTAGACCTTCTTTAGGCATTGATGTGGAATATTGATTTTTAATATTTAGTGTTTATTTATTTAGTATGAAAGAGAGAATCTTGTGTAATAACGTAAAAGGAAATGCTTTGTAAGACATCTTGCGATAACAAAAGTGGTTATTTCTGTAGTATGAACCTCTTATAGAGTGTTTCTCGTGTTCCTGACAGTGTCCTCACAGACCCTGGGCGGACAGACAGTGGGGTCTGTGCATATTTGATGATGTCATCGAACACTGCAGCCCTTCTTCCTTCAAATACGCAGAGTACTTCCTGCGGCCCATGATGCAGGCACTGTGTGACACGAGCCCGGAGGTTCGGCAGGCGGCTGCGTACGGCGTTGGGGTCATGGCTCAGTTTGGAGGAGACAGTTACAGGCCTGCCTTCACAGGTGATGCATCTGTTTTCCATAATTATTAGTATCATCCAGATTATTTCATTTTCCTGGATCCCACTTTTCGTTTTTTTTATTTTAGTAATCAAAAAGTGTCTAATCAAATTATTCTATGACGTTCTGTATTATTTTCTTCTAATTCATGGACATCATAGATCCCTAAATCATTATGTTCATGCACATTGTTCTTCCAGAGGCTGTCCCGCTGCTTGTGGGTGTGATCCAGTCTCCAGAATCCAGAGCTAAAGAAAATGTTAACGCCACGGAGAACTGCATCTCTGCTGTGGCCAAAGTCATGAAGTACCGCCCCGAGTGCGTCAACGTCAATGAGATCCTCCCTCATTGGCTCTCATGGCTGCCACTCAACGAGGATAAAGAGGAAGCTGAGCACACGTTCAACTATCTCTGTGACCTCATCGAAAGGTGCGTGTCTGTCAGCCGAAGGAAACTGTGGGAGTCTTGGATTCAGATTTGAGTTTAATGATGGTTTCCTCCTGCAGTAATAATCCCATTGTTCTTGGACCGGATAATACCAACCTTCCCAAGATTTTCATCATAATTGCTGACGGTGTTGCGAATGAATCGATTAAAGGAGAAGACGGTTGCAGCAAACGATTGGCCAACGTTATTCGTCAAGTACAAGTAAGTTTAATGTCATACATGCGCTTTATCAAAGGCAGATAGACTAACACCAGACAATTACAACATTTAAAAATTCTTGTCTAGTGCTTATATTATATATTATTGGTGCCGTGCCTTTATTAACTAAATAAAAATGCATGTTTATCAAATATAAATGCCTATAGAAACTGAACAGGGCTGATTTTATGCACGTTAACGTAGATTTAACTTTCAAAATTCCATAGCATTTTTTTAATACCTGTAGATATTTCTTATTGTTATATTGGTGCCTATAAATATAAGATGGTTTGTCCTTGATCTTGTAAATACAAATATTCAATAAATTCAAATATTTATTGTGTAAATCTGAATATTGCTAATCGTAATATTTTAAAAAAAAAAAGTCATGTACAATAGAGAGAAGGAGATATAAGAATTATTAATATTTCTTATTGCATATAAAGTACAAGTGTGTATGTGTAAAAAAAAAAAAAAAAAAAAAATTATTATTTTATGCATTTAAATGGCATGTATTGACGCTTGTACACTTGATATCAGTTGTCTAGTCATCTAGTTAAATATTTTGGTATGTTGATAGTTTATATTTAGTTAAAAAAAAAAAAAATTTTGAAAATATATTTATACTTATTTCTATTGTTCTTTGAGAAATTGTTGTTTTAGATTTAGTTAAAAAAAAAAAAATTATATATATAATATAATATAATATAATATAATTTATTTTATTTTTTTTCTGCATGACATTCTGTTTTTTAAAGTAATTTTTAGGACATTTCAGAGCACAGGCAGGATTTAATTTTATTCCAATACAAAATTAGATCATTTTATGTTCACTCACCTCCGTGTCAAATGTCTGACTGCACTGCGTGTGTTATTCTCCGCAGGTTTCTGGTGGCCTCTGGACGCAGTGTGTATCGGCGCTCAACGAGACGCAGCAGAAGGCCATCCAGGACCTCCTGAACACGGCCTGAGTGAACGAGCGAAGCCTTAACCCTGTAAAACAGCCCATCCATTGAGGATTAAAAACTTTGCACCTGGAATTCCACATCTAGATTTTTGGCCCTTTTCCTGTTTCGATTAAAGACCCGTCATGTGACTTGAGTTTGTGTTGGGCCTCTGAGCCGTCTGGACCCGATCTCTCGACATCTTTAACATCGGGGCCGAGGGTCCGGAGAGCGTGCGTATGTTTCACATCAAAAAGGGCCAACGGCTTCAGAAACCCTCATCTTGAGCGGACGTTGGGGGGGGCGGGGTTTAGGGGTATGAAATGAGACTAACCGTCATCCATCGTAGATCTTTAAGAATTTCTGGTGTAGAAATTGTGCTTTTCTCCCTTCTGAGATCAGTTCTAGTTGTTTTTTCAACTCGTGTGTCTGTCGAAGCTGATTTAGGGCTCGGTCCGACTCTTCTCTGGCGGATCGGACCGAATGGACTCGTGATGGTTGAGCTCGAATGCAGTTAGAGCGATGATGCAGCGGTCATGTCGTTGACTTTTTTTTCTTTCAGGTTTTTGATTTCTTCTCTTTGACGCCGGCGCTGATGTGTGGGAGAAACGGGCAACGGTTTGCTCCATCTTCGCTGATGTCTGTTACGGCTAACATTTTCTGTCATTGGCTCACTTAATCCATGCAATGAAATAAACTACATTGGAAAACCGGGACTCTGGGTTCGGGCTTCTGATATTATGAAGGAAATGCACAAATCTGAGGCCGGTTGGCTGAGGAGTTGTCACATGTCCATGGAACATTTGTATGATATGCAATCTCTCCTGGTTAATCATTTTACAACACTTTCAGTATTAAAGCTGCAAGACATGATGAACTTTGGGTCAGCGTTTCATTGTGATCTGCGTGCTCTCAATGTGTGCCCGTTCCTTTTATAAATCAAATTCAGTTCAAATGTTCTGTTTCTCAGGATCTGATTCTGAACTAGGAAACTTGATTCAGACCGTACCTAACCATTATTTGCCAGAGGCTACAGAAAGCTGAAACTAACATTTACAGAAGCTGTTAACAGGGTCTTTTATGGTTTTACAGCAGTAACTAGAGATAGTTGACCGTTAACTCCATATCTGCTTGGATTTTAGAGGAGTTCTAGTCAAAACAAACATGCACTGTGCTAAATTAACCTTAAGATGACTGGTTTTGTCCACTTTACCAGCGTGATGCCAAATTTCACTTTTGGCGGGAAAGAAAATGAGGCTGTGAGGGGATGAAGTATGACTTGCCCAGTAGGTTGTTGTAGTGAAACTACTTGTACTGTATGTGCTAGCTAACGACAGATGTGACCTGATCTAAGGTCATACCAATTACTTTCTAAATCCCTTATCAGCCTCGATCAGTTGAACAAGGAAATGATATGAAAGTGCTCTTATAATTTCAAAATAAATAGAAGTTGATAGAAATTATCTTTTGAACTGACCAAACATTGTTGAATTCAAAAAGGGGGTCACAATCAAAATCTGTTTTAACATGACATCAAATTATTTGGTAGTACTGTGTTTTATTATGTGCCTAGTTATATTATAGAAAATAATCTAATCTTTTTCAGGGGAAAAGTAGTGAGAAGTTAAACCATATGATCTACTTTGTTTTTAAGTGAGATCTAGCCAGAACAAACATGTACAGTGCTAGATCAACCTTAAGATGCTAATGGATTTGACTGTTTATCAGCGTGATGCTGAATTTAACATTCGGCGGGAGTGAAGATGAGACTGGGAGGGGATGAAGTACGAGGCATCCAGTGGATTGTTTAATAACTTCACTAACGTCCTTCACAGATTTCATTTCATTCCTGATGAATTTGATTTGGCTGAGAAAAAGTTAATCTCAAAAAGTAATGAATTACTAGCTATATCTTCAACCGGGTAATTAGATGACTAATAACTGGCATTAAAATTACAGCATTATTTATTACCAATTACTTTATCAACCTCGATCAGTTAATAAGGAAATGACATGAAAGCACGACTTCAAAATAAATGTAAAATGGCAGAAATGATCTTCTGAACTGACCAAACATTGTTGAATGCAAAAATCTGCTTTAACATGACATTAAATCCACTATTTTATGCAGGATTATTAAACAGTCCAGTATTTTATGAGATTATGTGCTTAATTACATCATAGAAAGTAATCCCTTGCTTAACTTTTTCAAGGGAAAAGTAATTATAGTAAAGCAGTAATGGATTGGACCTACTGGTTGCAGTCGTAATAACTAGTATTTTGATAGCAATTAAAACTCGACATTGGACGTGGGTTAAAAAACACTCATCAAAGTTGACACAACCTTTTAGGTTTTAGGACAACTTTGGTAAAAGGTTTTAAGCCACTTCAAATGTTGACTACTGTAACATTATACTGTAGTTTTGGACTGATTTCAAATCGATCCTGATTCCTTTAATGAAATGTTAACTTACTATAGTATTAAATAAAGTGATAATTGAGTTTATTTACTCATTTGAAGGGAGGTGCATCCACGGTTTGGTCGCCCTGTTACACAGTACTTTACAAGACTGTAATTTTGTGTCTATGGAAAGTCTGAAAGTCTTTGTATTGTAAAATGTACTGTGACTTTTTAAAGTTAAACGTGGTACATTGGTACCACATGACTTAAGTTACCTTCCAGATAATCTGATGCACATAAATGCTCTTATAAGAATACTGTGGTACTTTAAACCCAAGAACAAGAACGGTTTTGTACTTGTGGAGGTGTTGAGCGGGTGGATATGAACCTGCCGCCAGGTGTCGCTGTTCTCATCACGGCATTCATGAGGCTGTAGTGCTGTGGTTGGAGGCTGGAGGCGGTGTTTTATTGTAAGAAATCAGTTCGGGATCAGTTCAGTCATGGCGTCTGGGAAGACGGTGGCTTGCAGCGCTTCCCGCGAATAGCCGAAAACAAACCGACTTAACGCGACTTCAGCCGCTGCTCTGCGCGTGACTTCCGCGGAATACCATTTAACGACACAGTTACGGAGCTATCCAGACGCAAGGGGTATTTATTCGGCGGTAAAGGTAAGATTTTTGGCTATTTTATTAGCTCGCGATAAACCGGCGGCAGCGAAAAAGAGTAACTATTAATCTTACGATCGCTAGATACGTTGTAGCGGTTTCCATGGCTACACGATCAAATCTCTCGCGCCGCCGCCGTTGCCACGCGTCATATCGTATGTTCCGCTCCTCACCTCTGAACATCAAAGATTCACTATAGTGCTTTACCATTGTGCTTTTTTTTCTGCAGAACTGCGCTGCACTTTTAAGGTTAACCAAAATACTACTGTGTTACCATATTTTGTTCGGTCCTACAAAAATACCCTGAGAGTGTAGTGATGGTAGTTTATTTAAATTGCGCTCCAAGGTACTTCCAAGAATGCATTGGCCGTTGTCCAAACACATAGTATTACTTTGTTGCAATTTTGGTACCATAGTAGTACAATGGTTTTCTTTAAAATGACCTTTGAATACCATGGTATTGTGTGATAACATCAGCCATTACCACAGTAATAATTACCACAGTGCTTTTCCCTCAGCATACGTTTTAACTAATGCATCGCAGCACATTGATGTATGGACTTAAACCAGAAGTAGATGAAGCACCAGTATTGACCTTTTCTTAATTACATTAATTTTTCACGTGATGTGGTATTTTAAGTGGGTGTGCAGGACATTATGGAATTTTCCTGTCACATGAATTCTTGATTCGGCTCAAACACACACACACACACACACACACACACACAGAGTCAATGCAGCTTAACCTACTAACATCTGAACCTCAGGGATTACTCGACTAACCTACATCTGCTGGCCCACTGTAAGCACACGCATTGGCATGGATTTTCCAAAGAAGTCTTTTAGCAAAATGACCACGGTAATCATCATTTCTACAGTTTCAGCTTCTCATTGTCCATCTTTAAAACTCTAAATATTTAATGTATTAATTTATCCGTTAATTTGTTTTGTTATGTGTGCATAAATAAAAAAGTGTGGTAGTTAAGTACTTTTTAGCTGGGCGTTGTAGGTAGTTACTGGATGGTTAGTCAGAAGAATAGTCTTAAGAATTAACAGCACACTTTTCGCATTGTTACACTAAAGTGTGTACTAGTTGCTTAAAAGTTATGAGGCATTGTAACGACACCAACTAACAATGGAAAGTGTTTCATGCATTTTAGCTGTTCACCTACACTACTTTCCAGGGCCTGTCAACAAACTTAGAAAATGGGTTTCAAAAGTGCAAGCTTTCAGAAACAATAATGTCATTTTCTCTGTGAAAACTACAAAAACGGTAACATCACGCGTATGCATGTTACGTGATAATACTGTGGTGGCTCAGTAGGGCACAACACAACACATGGGACTCATTTCATTGTTTTGTGTTCATCTAGCTCTTTTTGTTTTCATTGTGTTGTGCTAATTTACATTGTAATTTACATGCATCTTTTTTTCTGTTATGTTGCAACTCTTTTTTTGAGGCTTCTTTCTGTTGTGTTGTGTTTTGGCTTGATTCGGTTGTGTTGTGCACTGCTGGGCCACCGTATAATACAGCGCTTTTAGTCATGCGTGTGAGTGCAAAGAGAAGCAATCATTGTCATGCATGTTTGAGCATGTTAATCACAATATGAGTTTCAGTGCTGTTTTGCCAACATTAGTTTTTGGACAATATGAAAAGTGTCTTATTTGTTTAGTATGATCACAAGCTGTCTAGAACGAGTCCTCCACAAAGTCTACTCTACAGAGTTTCCCTTCCCATCAGACCCTGGGCCAGCGGTGTTGATCCATGCGTTCAGATGTGTATGTTGAGTCTGTCTCACACTGAAGCCTCTGTTTCGCTCCGTGCGCCTCAATGAACACTGGGAACTTTCAGGCAAACAAGTTGAAAGGCAGGTTAACTAGCCGAGCGAGAGACTGGGAATGAACCCACGCTGCTTGCATTATGTTCCTCGTTTGCTGTTTTTTTTTCATGGGTGTGTGTGTGTTTGTATAGGACGGAAAAAGAAAGATGTTTGCGTGAGAGTGTTTAAGTAAAGTGTCTGTTTGGGAAGGCATCAAATAGTTCCCTGCTTTACCCTGCATGAGATCACTGACAAGCAACTTGCTACTGAAATAGGTTTGGTTGTGATGACACATAATATCTTTCACTCCAGAAGTACTTCCTGTTTCTTCTCTTAGACGTGTTGTTTATCTGTGTGTGACCTTCCTTCTGTGTTCACAGTGCTTCCTACTTTGTGTAAAACTTTCCCATTTGTGTGCTGCTTGCAGAGGTTTCCCTTTCGCTCACTGTGACAGGTTAGCATTAGACGCTTCCTTCTAACAGCAAATTATAGAAAGACAAGCTGCACTGCAACAGGACCCTCTTATATAATGACACTGTGGTAGCTGCATAGCAACAAGCAGATAGCAGGGCATGGCAATGCCCTAGCAACCAGCTAACAATGCCCTAGCATCCATCCAGAACACTGGGAAGTAAAGAGCAGCACGATTAATACCACCAATGTCCCATTATATGGTTAGTTCAACCAAAAATGAAAATTCTGTCATTAATTACTCACCCTCATGTTGTTCCAAACCCGTGAGACCTTCTGGATCTGGGTCTATGGAGGGTCAGATGGCTCTCTGATTCAACAACAATATCTTAATTTGTGTCCTGAAGATTAATGAAGGTCTTACGGGTTTGGAACGACATGAGGGTGAGTTCATTTTGGAGTAAAGTCATGTCACTTGGTGGCCATCTTTAAAAACGCCTCTCAGGCATCCAAGTGCAGCTCCTATCGCAAACATCAAATTCTCTAAAACCGTTCGCCGTTAAAACTATACGAGTGACACGTCTCGGGTAATCTATAGTCTCTGAAACCACGCAGAATGCCTTAGCAACCACACAGCGAGATACCACAACACCCTAGCAATGTCTTTAATAAACAAAAAAGTAAAAGTTTGAGCATTTTGGCAGTTCATTTACACGTTAATGGCGTTTCAGGGGCCTAAAAATGTCCACGTTTATTTTTTTTAAATTATGCCTTTATCCTCTCCATGTAAACAACCAAAATGCATATATTATTTATAGTCATGCATAAGTGTGTTACGTGTTCAGTCTGTAGGAATGCATGTGTGTATTCAAAGTGACATCGCCAACTACTGGTCAGGCGTGATAATACTGCGTTTCTAGTCATTTTCATAAATTTGTTTAAGCTCGGATCATTTTAATATGTTATGTTTGTAGTGTAGGCATATATATTTACGTGTTTACATATTCATCTAAAGCAGTGTCAGGATGTGTGTTAACAGTGAACATGGTCCTACTTTGCAGTGCGTATATAGAGAACGTTTTTCTTTTTGATTCTTGTAAAACTTTCCCATACTTCCAAGGTTTGGTTTTGTTTGCACGTCCCAAACATGCCATGTGTGTCGTCTTCTATTGGATTGCATGCAGGAGGGATGCATTACATTTAAATAATTAGTTTTGCACTACAGCGCCACACTGGCCAAACTGTGTAACTGCAAGCCCATACATTAAGGCAAGATCAAGCGACGATTCATAAACCGCTATATTTGTTTATCAATTTTTATTGTTGACCATGTCAGCTTATTGTTTCAGCCCTATAGTTGTCTGTTTGTGAAACTTTTCTTTTTTTCTGGGACATTGTTTTATTAAAAAAAATAAAAAGATCTCATATTGTGATTTGTAGCATTGTTTCTTTCTAGGCTGCATTGTGTTTTGCTGATTGTACAGCTCTCAGTGCGGCTGAGATGAGATTAGAAGCGCATCTGATCTATATGCGGTTATGGGAACGTGATCCCTCGTCTTTATGTTTGTTCAATCTCCTTTGGGAAAGATTATGTGCTCTGAGAAAACATAAATGAAGCTCCTCTGAGAAGATATTGGCAGAAGCTGGAGTGTGAGAAAGTCTTGTTCAGTCTGCCTGCAAAAGAAGCTCGGTCAACCTGTCAAACCAGTAACCGGTGCGCCTCTCGTCATGTGCTTCACACCAGCGCAAGCTTTACCCAACAGCAGAGGGGCTTCTTAGCTTTTTCCTTTTGTAATTTCTGCAAAAGGCCTGTTAAAAATGGGTGAGCTATAGATAGCACGGGGAAGATTAAAGATAATGAAGGTGCATTTGTCATGGTGTTTCTGTAAGTGGGTTTTAATGGCTCTGCTTTGAATGGAAATCCAGTTCTTTAGAGGTCTTGTGTTTGCGTTGTTCTCGTGATCGGTCTCTCTGTAATTAACGGGCTGCTCCGGTACAGTGAGGCTTTGCTAATAAAGCGGCAGACGTTCATTGGTTAACGCATAAATTAGACTCTCAAGACTCTGTCCCGAACGAGTGGGTTTTGGGCGGGTAATGAAACTGCCAGCCGAAGGGGATTAAAGGTCCCTCAGGAGCCGCTTCTCAATTACTCATTCAGTTTAAATGTGTGTAACCAGTAACTTCGGCCCGGGACAGGAAAGAATGGGCCCCTTTATTGCGGTGTTTGTGCTTGTGGACCGGCCCCTGAAGACCTCATGGGAGCCTGTTGGTCTTTCTCTGTCCCATTCACTTACTTCTCCTGTTTTTCTTGTCTATTATTCTTGCTCTATTTAAGTCTCTTTTACGTTTGCCAGTCATCATTAACCAGTAACTGACAGTAAAGTTGGTTAATCACTTTGCCTTATTTTACACTTTTGATAACTGAACGTCTGGGCAGTCCGATAAATAGAGCATTATTTGAGATGATCAACTTCTAATTATCTCTGTTTGCTTAAGTAATATTGATTTACTGATATGTCATTTAGAAGAATTAATTTGCCGGTATTTGGTCTTTTCAATATTATAATTCGGTAACTCTGTGTTAGTAAAGGACCGATAATAAATGGGTTTAAATCTGGCTGTTTTAAGATTGTAAGATGTTAAGATGTTCACCAATAAATTGACTACTTGGTAATGTGCAGAATTGGCAATTTGTAAATGGATCATACATCTTAATAAATAAATAAATAAAAATGCATAAATTGTATAACATAATCTTTATTTATTTTATGTATTTATTTAGGTTAATAAATTGATTCTTGCTTGTTTATTCATTTTTAAGTAAATTTTGTAAAGGAGGTTTATTATTATAATCTTTTATATTTTGCTTAATAATCATTTTTATTTCTTTTCATTAAGTCAATTGTATATTATTAATTTTATTTGTGTAGATAAATACATATTTGCTTGTATTCATATTTATTATTTTTCATAATTTAGTATTATTTATTCTAATTTGTATATATTTATTTAATAATTAAAAGTAAAATAAGTATAATTTTAACAGTAGCACGTGTTTTTGGCTTCTCTTCTCGTCATCCTCTGTCACACAAAATGTCAAACAGCAGATGAAAGTTAATCTCACAGTAAACTTCTTCCATTGCCGGAAAGCTCATGTTACAGTGAACATCTCCCTCTCTCCCTTGTTCCCTTGATGAACAAAGCTTTGCAAACGTCTGCTAAGCTCTATTGATCAACTCTAACCTCATTAACATCACATCCTCTGGATCTGGTCTTATCATAATGCCCCAGACCGACTCGGCGGGTCATTGGGATGTGGTTAGTGTAGTTTGAGTCAGAGGGGTTTTCTGACGGTGTAGATGCCTGCTAACCTGTCCAGACTCGTCTCTCTATCACACAATCACACATCTGAGTGATCTGAGTGCTGGTGAGGAATGCCATTCTTTGAGAATCAGATGAGAGTTCAGCCAGCGTCTGGATCAGAGATTCAATCTGATGTGCTGGAATGTGTTTATTTATTACTGCTTCTGTAGTGTCAGAGATGTGATCACTGAGTTTTAGTTTAGTTTTTTTTTTTTTTTTAAGGCTTAAGAAAAAAAAATAATAGCTTGTGTTTTACAATACAATTTTATTTTTTAAATTCTAAATCAGTTGTTTTTTCATTGTGTCTTTTTATTTTATATTATTGCATTCCTTAAAATTCTATTGTATTGCATTGCATTACATTTAATTTTATTTTAGTGCGTTTAGTGGCATCTATTGCTTTGCATATTATTATTTTTTTGTAGTTTTATGAACATACAAAATCAAGAACGTACAACAAAGAAGAAAAAAATAAAATAAAAAATAAAATAAAACCTAACAAACATACATACATTGGTCACCAAATACATCACAGCATTCTTAAGTAATTAGGGTTCGATCAGATTCTGATTCCAAACACAGTTATGTTAAGAGTTACATATCCGACACAATATATTGGATTAGAGTCAAACGGGAATCAAAAGTCTTTAAAATTAAAGAGGGACATTGTCAAGCCCATTAGATGACCTTTCTTTTTTTCTCAACCAGCATGTTAAAATTTTAGCAGATTGTTGT
>JAUMHR010000042.1:16851479-16866285 GCA_032361145.1 Enteromius fasciolatus | reverse complement strand
GAGGGACATTGTCAAGCCCATTAGATGACCTTTCTTTTTTTCTCAACCAGCATGTTAAAATTTTAGCAGATTGTTGTCTTAAGGAAAATGTCAGGATCTCCATACTGTACACATCATCTACAATATCCTGCCATTCAGAAACAGGTGGGGGATCTTCCTTGCATTGCATATTGTTTTGATTTATTGTATTTCCTATTTCAAGTTTTGCTTTGCATTTTATTTGGTCTCATTGCATTGCACTTTTATTTAGCTTTTTTTTTTCTCCTTACACTTCATTTTGTTTTATTGTAAAGATAGGAGAACCCCTAGGCTACGTCAGTTTTTTTTCCTCCATTTGTTTTTTAGCTGAATTAATGTTCATTTGCATATTTCGTATATAGAATTGAATCCCGATTGGTTGCTTTGTCATGCAGCAGTGGGGTTTTTCACGTGTCATGTTTGTTTCCAGTAATCCTCGTGGCAGCGTCTTGTAAAAACCAGGAAGCACTGCTCTACATGTTCCTGTTCTGTTATGTTTGTACTTCTGAGGTTCATGTTGAAGAACTGAAAGTGTCATCTCCATGGAAACCGCTTCAGGTTGTCATAGAAGAAGCCTTTCAGTGCTATGAGTGGATAATTGGTCTCTTATCTGTCTTCGATACAAACACACCGTTCGTACGTTTGATTGTGTGCTGAGGTGTGCGTTTCCTCATATATCATCAGCTTCGGTTTGGCTCGATCTCCATCTGTGATCCTGTAGGAACTCTTTCCATGTGTTTTGAGTGAGACAGGTTTTTCATTGGCTGATGTCTAGAGAACAGGCTGGCAGATGAATGATATTTATCACCCAAGCTCAAGGGTTGCTGCACTGAATACACAAGTGATATAGTTTTTATTCAGTAGTTCAATAAACAAGACGGCTGTATCAAGTAACTGACATTTCAGGAACAATATGACCAGCTGTTTGCTTTTATTGTGCTTGGCCAAAAGAAAACAGACAACAAAAGGATTGAAAATGGAGTGATATAGACTCATAATCAATATATATTTTATATAGCCTACTGTAAATATCCTATTTTATATTATTATTTTTAAATGTACATATATCACACCGTGAAGTTTTGGATGAACTATCCATTTAATTAGTCTTGCAGACATGGCCATTATCTCATAACAGCTACATATTGGCCAGTTAATGTCATATTATATATTGGTCCATCATTGTTTGATGCTCTTATTTTACGATCATCGTTCATAGTCAATTTTGTATTTAGAAAACAAGTCTTCATCAGTGTGAGAGCATCTGCCAAATTTCTGACAAGCTAAGACAGCAACTCTGCGGTTTATTGTTAGTGGTAATAGATTGATGTTCGCTGAAATACTAATTGTATGACCCTTTATATGAGGGTAAATGGCGCTCGGGCCGGTCCCTAAAAGAGGAGGCAATGCTCCAGTTTCTTCAAATAGCAGTCAGACTTGTTTTGTGCTGTTTGCTTTACATAATTCTGTATAATTTAGACCCTTCAAACATAGTCATTCGAAACATTATGCATTTCTCCTTCCCTGAATTCCTTTTATAAGGACTATTTTAGTCTGTAAGAGGGTTTATTAGGTTTATTTAATAGGGTTTCATTAAGTCTCAGTTCCAGTAGAACAAGGAAACGCTGTTTTTGGCGCTTTAGTTAACGGTTTCTCCCATCATTAATAAACATTTCTGCTTCTTAATCTGTTCAAAACAAGTTGAAGGTTAAAATGATTGTCCATTCAACCACGCAAGCTTATAATCCAGTCATTATCTTGGAGGGACAGTGTGCGATCTGGTTAGAAATCCTTGGATTTAATGTCTCTAAACCCTTCCTAATGATTTTCTAAACCCATAAAGACTATTGTTTGACTTTAAGCCATCACTACAGTAGTTCAGGAATGTTTTTTTGAAAGTATACTAGTTACATTACATTTTATCACATTGAAATGCATTACATTTTATTTCATTAAATTGAATTTTCTTTTATTGCAGTGCATTTTGTTGTTGTTATTACATGGAACTGCATTAAATTACACTACATTGTATTACATTGACTGGTATTGCATTTTAGTTCATTTGAATTGCATATTGTTGCATTTTATTCCATTGCAGGGCGTTTTATTGCATTGAATTGCATTACATTGCACTCGATCACATTGAAATGCATCACATTTTATTGCATTGAAATGCATTTTTTTATTGCATTACATTTTGTTGCGTTACATTGCATCTCCTATCATTACATGGAATTGCATTCAATTGCATAACATGGTATTACATTGCATTGCAATTCATTTTTTAGCAAGGATGAACAAAGGAAACACAGATTAAGATGGGATTGAAAATACAAAGCATGTCCACGAAACACAAATGTTTCCTGACCTGTTGCTGCCAGGTTCATTTGTACGGTTCACTTCTTTAGCAATGGCCGTTATTTTTTTTAGCTGGTCATAACTAACAGCTGTGTTTATTTGGATAGCTAGCACTCAGGCAGAACGAAGGTTAAAATCAAGCCGTGTGTGAGAAATTGCTATAGCAGCACAAGTTGTTTACTGCAGAAATACACATTTCAGGAATCATAAATCATTCCATGCTCTTTGGCATTTTCCAGGGCAGCGCCAGGTTGAAATTCCAGCTGCAAAACAGGAAAACTATGTAATCACTAGATCAGCTTTAGAGAAAAGTACTGTGGTGATGTCATGGTTTAGAGTCTGTGTGTTTTGACCCTCATATAAATGTACAAATTATTTGTGTTGTCAGGTGGGTTTGCAGCAGTATGGTGGAGCCAGAGGAGCGGCCCTCAGTGGCGGGCCAGAGGCTTGGGGCCCCCGAGAGCATGGGCATCAGTACGCTGGAGCCTGGCCAGCGGCCCCCCACCATGCCCCCCGGCAGACAGATCTCCATCCGGGTCCAGATGCTGGATGACACTCAGGAAGTCTTTCAGGTCTCGGTAAGGCGTTATTTAAATTCTGTTGCTTTTTTTATTTTCTTGCACTGCATTTTTTTTGGATTGGACAACATAGCATTGGATTGTGTTTTGTTTTGTGTATTGTATTGTATTGCACTTTGTTTTATTTCATTGCGTTGATTTTTGTGTTATTGTATTTGAATAGCATTTCATTTCATTGCATTTGTTGCATTGCATTGCTGCTTGTTTTACTGCATTAAACTGATGCAGTTCAGTGCAATAAAACAAAATGCTTCGTTTTGTTGTATTTCATTACATTCCACTTGTTTTTTGTGCATTTCATTTTATTACATGCAAAGCATTTTATTTTCACCTTACTTTATTTTATTGCATTTGATTACATTCAGTTTTTATTCATTGCATTTTGTTAAATTGCTTTGCATAATATATTATTTATTGCATGTTATTTTCATTTAACGCACACAAGCAAATAACTGGACAATGTAAGGAGGTGTTGCAAACTGCTTTTTAAATTGCTTTTCATTGCATCATTTGTATTATATTTCTTAAAAACAATCAGCTGGAAGCTAATTTTTCATTTTGAGCACAGCTCCAGTTTAATTGTGTGGAAATGCGCTGCATTTCATAAGCGTTTAGATCTGGCTGTGTACCTCAGCAGGCCAGCAAGTTCATATTAAAGCGTCTGCTGCTTTCTACCTCAAGTTTAGTCTCTTTTATGTTCACTTGCCCTCCCGTTTCGTCACTTAAGCTCCCTAGGGAATGCTAATGATGTTGAAAAGCTTGGTCTTGTTCACTAATGAGAAAATGCCCTCATTGATCGCCACCAAGGGAGCCATAAGCTCCTCAGGTTGGGTAAGTGAAAAGGAGAAATGCTTTAGAATTCCTGCTTTATTTGTATCTTCCAGCCACTCAGCAGGCAAATACAACCTGAGCAAATGGACAGCAGCTGATTCTGTTACCTGACTCTTTGTTTCGGGGCTTTGTGAAATGTATATGGGTGGTTGGAGGCACACCCAGCTCTCCGATGATGCCCCGGGGGCCTTTTATTGACAGTCAGGCTCCACCTGAAGCTGTTTTAATAGCGAGATAAGGCCTATAAAAGCGCTGAGCTCCTGTTCTGTGGCTGTTCCTGTTTTGAAACGCCTCGAGGTGGGCCAGTAAACGCTGTCAGTCTCACTAAATTGATTTTTAGTTTCCTGAGGCGATGCACAATCAGTCTCCATCCAGACGTGACACCTGACTTGTGGAGGGACGGATCTCCTGTGGTTTCCTTTCATTTGTTTTCAGTGTACAGGGCTTTTGACAGCTCTTTTGGTTTTGTTTGATGTGTGCCTTTATTTTAGCTCGTTGTTGGAATCAGTCAGTGGATTCATTTGTTAATGATTGCAGGTTGTAGCCTCTACTTCATTCAGTATTCTATTCGATTCTATTTTATTTTTATTATTATTATTTTACTTCAGTTTATTCATTTATTTGTATTGATTTTATTATTTTTAGTTTTTTTTTCATGTTTTTTTGAAATGGGCAAGAGTTGAACTTAACTTGTGTTAGTGATATTTTGGTTTTATTTAGTTTTTTTATTATGATCTATATTATACTATTGTAGTTTTCACTAATATTTAGATATAGTTTTATCATTATTTATTCCAGATACATTTTTAATTTTAGTTACTATTTTATTACTTTTGTTGTTTTTTGTCTATTATTATTATTTTTAAACAGTTTTGTATTAAATTATATAGACATAGTTTTAAATTTTTATGTATTACAATTATATAATACTTTTTGATATAATTTTTATAGCAGTGGCTAATACTTTGAGATTAATTTTTTATTTTTTGTGGTGGGTGATAATGTACAAAAAAACAAACATAGTATAGCAACTACTCCCAGCATCTTTTCTTCATAAAATGCACATTTACAGTTCAGTAAAATGTTTAATATTATAACCTCCATCCTGCTTGTTAGGTCTATCCATATCTACCCCATCAACCGATGCAGAACCCATTTGGGTGGTATGCATTCATAGCTGATCCAACAGAAGAATGCTACTCTTTTCTTCTTTTTCCCAGAAATCTCCTGGAACAGCTCCTTTCCTACTGAGCCATTGAAAGCCACTGCGTTCTTTCCCAGATCTGTGAAGTGAATCTGACACACCTGCCACAGCGCAGATCCTCTCTGGCAAGGACTCAGAATAAAAAATGGATGAAAGACTTTATCTGTCCTCTAAAGGCCAGAGGTGTGAAATCATAAATATGTATCGTAAGCTTGTGGCTTTGTAGAATCGGTGATGGAGGGTTTCACATTTCTCACACATTGAGATTCAAATAAAATTTGAGAATCAAATAAAATATTAAATCAACACAAAACGAGTGATCACAACCAGAACTTGAAATGTTTTCACCAATAACTGGGTTTGACCTCACTGGTGATAAACCAGCAATCAACCGATAATCTTTAAAATGGATAACAAACATAACGCTCACAATAAAATAGTGATGAACTTTATTACAAAAATGTATAAAAACAGTACTGATTCATAAAAAAATGTAATGCGTGGATTTTGCAGATAGCTGATTCTTCCAGCATTATCGGTGCCGATTAATCTGCAAGTTCAGCACATGCTGACTGTTTACGTTTGGTATTCCTGTGAAAGCACAGTGTATATTTTTGACGTCTTCAGGGGGAATACTGGTTTTGTTATTGAATGAGACGGCGGAGGTGAAGAGCGAGTCTTATCTGCTCATCTCAGTCTAATGACATATAACATGTGATAGAAGCTGCCGCAGTCATGTAGATAAGACGCTTGAGATGTTTGATCTGCGTGTGCTGTGAGGATGCTTTTGGCTGAACTTTGCTAGTCTCAATGACAGAAGCATGCTGGGAATGGAAAGACTGATTTCCTGTAGGAACCCACTGAGGATTTGAACTCACGATATCTGATTTCATACTTATCTTGACTAGATTTGACAGGTTTAGATCCGGCTTTGTTCATGTTTTTGATTTAGAAATGCAGTAAAAAATATATATAATGTCAGAGTGAAAGAAGTTAGAGTGATCACAGCATGACATTCTCTCATCTGCACCGACGACACCGCTGTGAGGTTATTCTTTAAACAAAAAAAGAAGAAATAAACCTTGACAAAAGAAGCAAGCCGAAGTGAAGCCTCAGAGCTTCAGAAAGGACGTTCGCTCCAGAAATTTAAATTGAAAGGCGGTGAAGTGAAACATCAGCTATACGCTCGCTGGAGGTAAATAATGCGTTCAGATAGCGCGGCAAGCTGTGTATGCAAATGGCCAAGAACTAATTTGGTGCACAATGTGAGCCGAGGCCGTGTCGTTTCCTCTAAGGGCCGTGGCTCTTCCTGTTGGAGCGTCTCAATCTTTGAGATCGGTCAGTCAGCACTGGGAATCTTCAACTGCTGTTCACAGACGAACACCATTATATTACAACTAACTATATAATTATATAAATACAGTTAGATTAATTATTATGCTAGAATTGGTTAAAAAAATAGTTATTATAAGACAACCTGTTTATGCTAACTACGTTAGTTTAACACGCATAGTCCTGATATATAGACTTATTTTAAGTCCAAAAATAAATAAATAAATAAATATTTATTTATATTTGGAAAAAAAACAAATATTATATAAATATATATAAATATATATAATATAATATAATATAATATATATTTGTTTATTTTCCAAAAAAAATATATATATATATATTTGTTTACTTGTTTGTTTGTGTGTTTGTATATAGTATGTGTTAATTTAGGTATTTTAATAATTATGCACATCAAATGAATTCTCATTACTGTAATGCAACTATAGAAATCTTCCTGTTATGTTTATTTTTCAATAACATCGTTCAGTTAGAAACAAATCCCATTTCACTACACCAAATTAAAATCAATGTTTATAATTGTTGTTATGTTTTGTTTATTAAATAATGAAAAAACAAACCACTTAATCCTCAGTAAAGTTGCAACACACAAACACTGTAGAATGCTTCCTTTTTATGCAGGATATAATTATTATAATTATAGATTGTTTTTGGAATATTCAGGGTTTAAATATGCTGTTGACATGTTTGTGAGATTCTTCCATACATTTTAAAAATATCTGACAGCAATGTGTTTCTCTTAAAATGTTGTTTTAAAATACAGACCACCATACTCATTTCTAAATGACAGTCTTTCATAGAGAAGGAAACCACGGACTCCAAGCATCCAATAACATCCCCAAACATCACGACACACCCTCAATCACACAAATACTTGGCATTTCTTTCTTTTTTTATCAAACCAGAGAATATACTGTACATACCCGATGAAACTACACGACACCCGTGTAAAACTAATAAAAAGACAGATGCAGTGAACACTACCAGAACACGCTAGACTAACTTTAAACCAACTAGTTGTGCAAGCAGACTGAATGTTTACGTCTCTGTGAAAGCTGCACTTTAATTAAGCCTATTTAGACAATGAGCAGCTGCCGAATGTGGGATTGTAATTGCAGACAAAAACAGAATTAAAGGAGAGTTATTCTATATCCAGATGGCTTAAAATATTATAAATGCAGAATAATTATCTAGGAAAATAGCCTGGGTGAATTCTGAAGATGGCGTGCATGATCAAAAAACTTTTTTGCAGTGTAATCTCTGCTGATCTTGGTATGTTAGATAGCGGCATGAAAACAATAGGGTTTAATAAAATATAACATTTTATAGGACTGGGAAAAGGTATGAAAATATAATATAATATATTTTTTATTTAATTAAAAGAATATTATAAATAAAAGCACAATATAGTACTGCATGATTAAAAGCTGCTGATATGTGAATTCTGTGGAAACAGGAACTGTGCCAAGACTATTGGGATTTCCTATTGAGATCCTATCAGACAGAATATCCTGAGTGCTGGAGCTGGGCGCTAGAATGACGACAAAAGCTTGGAGTCAGGGAGATTTATGCATGCATTGCTTTTTTTTTTTTTTTTGAATGAAATGTTTGTTTTTATTAAGCATTCATTTGAACAAACGAACATTTATAATGTAGACATTAAAGACATTTATAATATTACAAAAGATTCTGTGTCAAATAAATGCTGTTCTGTTGAACTTTCCTTTCATCAGAGAATCCTAAAAAAATTAATTTCAGTTTTCACTAAAAATATTGTGCAGCACAGCTTTTTAACACTGATAATAATCTTAAATGTTTCTTGATTAGAATGATTTCTGAAGGGTCATGTGACACTGAAGACTGAAGTAATGATGCTGAAAACACAGCTGAACATCAGAAATACATGAAATTTTACTGTATATTCAAACAGCTATGTTAATAATATTTCAATATTTAGTGTATCTTGAGCCTCTGCTGCTTTCCCTCTCTATAGCTAGTCATGTTATAGACCTGATGTCAATTAACTGAAATAGTTGCTAGATATTCTCCCAGCTGACTTTTTTCCAAATGTCTTGCTTTTTTTTACTTTGTTGCCACCGTGCCAACTTTTTTGATACCTATAGCAGACCAAATGAGTGCATTTAATCAACAAATGTGTAACAATACACATTTGTTATGTTCTCCATGTTCTGTTGTGCATAAAATATTGGCTCATGTGAAGTCAAAGTCTTTTAGTTTTCGCTTTATTCAAATAAAAAAACAACGTCCCAATATTTCCGGATTGTAAAACCCATTGGTTTACTATTGAACAAAAGTCTGATGTAATATAGAAATGGCTCAAATCGAATGCATCTGGGAACGGTTCTCTGTTTGTGTGCTATCAGCTATTTGTTGTGTTTGTTCTGGTTCGCTGTAGCCAGTAAATGTTTTCGTCCAGCAGGACACGGCCATCGCTGTGAGCGTGTAACATCAGATGTACTTTGCCCCTGTGAATTATTCAGACGTGAGGTGCTGCGACCACAGAGGTTTTCTGTCTCGCAGGTCAACATCAGTGCTAACACACACACACACACACACACACAGATGATCAGGTAACACCGCTGACTGATTCACTGACTACAGAAACAATCCATTTCACTCGCTCAGGAGGTTTCCACAAGGACCAACAGCAATCCGGAAAGCACCACGCAGATGCAATCGTAAATAGGCATTCTTTTTTAAAAGTAATACTATTATAATCTGCACAAAATCATTTGCTCAATGAAGTTTTAACATTTGATGGGACGTTTTTAGTAATGCATTGTAGCTGAGCAAACACTGGGAATTATCACTTACATACATTATGTACACGTCGAACAGACATTTCAGCAGTTAATGTGAGCTGTATTATGAGATGTATTATGAAATTATACATTAAAAATGCAAAGATATGCGAGGTGTGTGTTGAGCGATAATTGTGGTGTTCGTTTCAAAATATGTAGGCTAAATTTATCCTATGGGAAAATGCAGCCTGGATTATTAAATGTTACATTTTCGGTGCAATTTTATACATGACTGTTACCATATCAACCTGTGAGAGAATATAGCCCTGTAAAAATAGTCTGCATGTGATGTTTAACAGTAGAAATGGTTCACAGAAGATCTGCAGGATGTGTTGTAGTAGATATTTATTCCATGATGACTTCTGAAAACTGTGAATTATTTTAGCATGCAAATGTGCACTATACTTTTGTACTTCACTTCATCGTTTCGATATTTCTGATTATCAATTGCTACACAATGCATTATTTAAAGTTTATTGTTCAGGATTCTAATAGAAAGTTCAAGCGAATCTTTTGTAACATTCTAAATGTCTTCACTGTCACTTTTGGTCAATTTAGTGTGTCCTCGATGAATAAAAATAGTAATTTATTTAAAAAATATTACTGAAAACACACCGCTGAATGGAGTTGTGTGTGAGGACTAGCCGCTGATCCCCCGCTGGGACTCCCTCAGGAGCGAGCAGACTGTGTTTGGCGTCGACCCACGGGACTCGACCACCTCCTGCTTCTCCTCCTCCTAAATCCTCTCCTGAAGATCTCTGGAAATAGCTCCTCAAGCATAGCGTGGGTTAAGCCGTTGACAGAGTAAAGGACCGATAATCTCTCATCTGTTTGTCACCCGCTCATCCTTCATTCCTGACCTCGGCTGACATTTTGAAAGATGGATCTAACAGATTGAGCGCCGGATAGTTCTTGTTAATTCATCAAAAATCATAGAAATATTTCATGTTCAAGTTCAACATCTATGCTCGACAAATAATGATATCTATTAGCGTATATCAAAGCACACGTTAAATTCCTAATTCCGTTATGACTGAGAGAAATGACAGGGGCTCGTTTATTAAAAACATGCTTATAAATAAGACTTTTTCCGATTTCCGTTCAGTGTGGAAATTTATGTATGCATTGGTAAATGACAATAAAGTTGGTTAATGTTAGGTAACATGAGCTTAAAAATGGACAAGGAATTTATTTATTCCGGTTAAAGTGAATTTATAAATATTATATTTTATAAATATATTATTGTTCATTTATAATACACTGTGATTCTAAAATTTGGCCACAACCAACATTTTTCTCATGAATTTATTTAATCAAAAATACCGTAAAATTGTGAAATATTATTAAAATAGAAAATAGCTCTGTTGTATCTCAAGGTGTTAAAATGTAACTTATTTCTGTGAAAATATGGCTGCTTTGCATTTTTTAAATCCATTTTTCTTCGGCTTATATTCAGTATTACTTTTAGTTAATATGGTTTAGTGCACTGCATTTTGGGAAATAGCAGTACAGTGTGTTTTTTGATGCACATTTTAGCAAATGCAGCATTAGTTTTGCAATGCATACAAAAAATGATCGTATTATAACTTATGTGCTACAGAAATGGACTTATTGACTTGCCGTTTGTGGTTTTTATCCAGAGGAGAGATGAGTAATGAGTGGATGTGTGCTAACCACTAAGCCATCTGTTTGTTTAAAAGCTATGCAATGTTTGCGCTTAAGTAGTTTTTGCCTGTCGTGGATCATCGTAATAGCTAGGTGATGCTATTTTGGCACACATTCCCATCTTAACCATAATATATGACCAAATCTGAGCGACGCCAACCCTTTCCACCTCATTACGCCAAAGCTAGCATAATGCATGCAGCTAATGATGGAAAAGCTGTTTTTTGGGTGCATCTTTGATGAATAATGCAGTAGCGTGCTCTCATGAATGTGCTAATCATCTCTGGAAGCCAAGGGAAGCCCGAGGCCTCGGTCGCCGCCGGCTAATCCTCTCAATATCCCACAATCCCGTCTGCTTCCTGCCCCTCCGATCCACCGCTATTCCAGCTAACGGGATCATGTTGACACTGGATGGAATGAGCTCAAATCACGCTCATGTATTTCTGATTACATGTAATCCTCATGAAGGGTCGGGATTGTTTCAGTGTTTGAAGAGCAGAGTTTTCTTCAGATGTCTGGGTCAGGTGTGTTGTTATAAACCAACTAACCTAATAGTTGTCGTTAGGGTTTCCCCCCAAGCGCTTGTGTTGTTGTTATTGCATTTTAATTTGCACATAAAATCAAGATTGCATAGCAAGCAACACATTACCAGATGCTTACCTGATATTTTTACATAAAGATGATGCTTTCCAGATTTCACACATTGTTACTAGCATTAAACTAATCACGTGTGTGTATATACAGAGTTATATATCCAAGATAGATATATATCCAACTTTATTTGCAGTGTACTCACATGAAGCAGTATGTGCTGTGGTAAAGCTCAACTATTTTATATTAACTATTATCATACGGCTGTATGTAATTTATAATTTTTGCCCCTCACAAATGGCCATCTGTTATCAAATGGCTCTGTGCATTACTATATTTTTTATTAACTTTATTGTAATTTTAGTGTTTCTTATAATTTTAGTACATTTCATAGATTTTCTTGAGCACGTTTTTTACTAGATATTTTAGTTTTTATTAAGTTATTTATTTTTTGGCTTGGCAACTAGCTTTATTTAATTTTTTTCAGTTACCATTTATTTTATTTACAAAAGATTGTTTTAGTTACCTAATGTAAATCAGTATATACTAGATGTATACTTGATTGCTTTTTATTATTGCAAAATGTAAACTACATTATCACCCAGCTGTAATGTATATTTTTATATAATATAGCCTGTATCCTTTTTCGACACTATAATAATAATAATAACTTTGGATTATGGTTACCTTAGTAAATTGTCAAGTAATTATGTGCATCCTGAATTTTAAAGATAATGTATGTCATTTGTATAATTGTTTAATTGTCCATTAATGTTTTTTGTTTAATACACCAGTTTGAAAGTGGTTATTAATGATTTCCTTGTGTTTGTATTGAACATTAGCTCTCCTCAGTGTTTTCTGAGTGTTTGATTCCTGTACAGTAAGCGCAGTGTTTGTGTTCCTGTGGTGTTGGCTACATGCTGGTAATTGGTGTTTTCCGGCAGTAATCATCACAGGCTGACCGCAGCGACTCCACTCCTCTTCGCTGCTTTCATCTTTGATTTAGCGCCACAGGAAACATCAAGGCACCTATTAAACGCTGCTGCTGGACCAGCCCAGATCCTCAAGCCCTTTATTTCAGGGCATGTGCTCGATCTGAGTCTCCATATCTATAGCATAATTTCACCTTTGTTAAAGAATTTTAAAGGTCAGTCAAAAATAAAAACATGCTGATAATTTACTCGCCCTAAGGCCATCCAAGTGGCTCCTAGCGATATATTGAGGCCTTCTGGGAGGTGGGTAGTAAGGAAGTATGGGCGGGCCCAGGCTAATGACTTGTCCATTTCCCCTAAAACGGCTCATTTAAACACACCCCCACTTTTCTACCTCACAGAGTGGGCTTATTTTCAGATTGTAACACGACACATAAAAAGACAGAACTAAGTCATGATAATCAGTAATTATGTCCCCACTGGATGCAACAAATGCCTGGTTTGTAATGTGTGTTTTTTTTGTTTCGCTGTTTCACGTTATGATAAGGGTCGTAACATTTTCACCAAATGCTTGCGGTATTCGGCCAATCACAACACACTGGATAGCTGGCCAATCAGAGCACACCTCGCTGTTTTAGAACAATGAGCTTTGTACAAATCGACCCGTTTCAGGAGGCGGGGCTTAGACAAGAAACAATAATGAACGATATGTGAAAAATAATGTTTTTTTTTTTTACTTTAAACCACATAAACACATTGCATTACACCAAATACACAAAATAATGTGCAACATCGTTGTGACCCTTTTAAAACACTTACCCCCAGTTTCACAGACAAGGCTTAAGCTAGTCCCAGACTAAATTGCATGTTAAGTGTGTCTCAGATGAAAAAATCTTGCTCTGACATATCTTCAAACATGTCAGTGTCATTGTTCTGCGTTAAGATGCACACCTGTAATACTTTCTTACAAGACATTTTTGTAAAAGTTGCTTAAATATCTTAATTTAACTAATGCCTAGTCTTGGCTTAAGCTAAGCCCCGTTTGTGAAACCGGGCCTCAATGTTTAACTGAGTAACTTGTAGATCTGTGCTGCTCGAGATGTGAACTGATTCGATCGAATGATTCATTAATGAACTGAACCGTTTGTCTGAGGCTCTGGTTTACTAGTATACTGTTCTAAATAATGCACAGACTGATCGTTTCTCTTCATAAGACCTCATTTCATCATAAAGAGTGACGACTGTAATTTCATCTTGCCTTTTATATACTTTTTTGACTCTTAAAATGCTGGCAGCCACTGGCCACTTGCATTTTATAAACCACCAAGGAAGAAAATCTTCTTTTCTGTTCTATTGAAGAATCTTTTATGTCCTGAGGGTGAGTTATTCCCTACTCTTGAAAACTTCCTCCACATAGGAGAGTGTTTCATTTTGGAAAATGTGACCTAAAGGAACATTTTTAGCCACAAGAATCTGTTCCCACCCAATGAAACGTGTCTTTAAGTGGCCAGGGCTGGTCATCTCATGCCTCTGAATACATTGGGTCCATTCAGTGGCTCTTATTTATGAGCAGGAAATTGTGTCCTGCTGGATTGCTGTTATCTGTTAGTATGCATGAATGTGTTTGGGTGGTGCTTTGGCTTTAGGTCGTTATCATTCTTTCCTCTTAGAAAGAAAGCTGCAGCTTTCGGATAAAGACGTGACCTTTGGAGGAAACATGGTGTCTGATTTGGAAATTATGTCAATATAAAGTTTCAATTTGCTTTGTTTCTTATAACATGTTCCTGGTCTTATCGTGAGTTCTTCAAAAGGGCACATTCCAAAAATAGTTTGTTTTTATCTTAAAGTTGTAATTATAAATATATGTAATATATTTATAATACTGTATATAGTAATATACAATGCATAAAGTATTTATTGTAAATAATATTAATTGAAAAATATTATTTAAATATGTATTTTTATATATATTTATGTATATGTATGCATATTATTTAGTTTTTTATTGTAATGTATTAAAAACAATATAATAATAATAGTTTTTTTACGTGTTAAATTTATTAATATAATTTATATTTGTATTAATATTTAGTTTTCATATATATCACAGCATTAATTAAAAATGTATTTATGTATTAATATAAAAAATGTTTTTTTTTTTATATATATGCAAAATAAAACTCATAATTATATCGCCCTAAAAATCAGTTACAGTCAGCATGAAAGGACAATTGTGAAACAAACCTTAATTGTATTGTAATTGTAAATTAGTTTTATTTGAATATTATTTTGTTAATAAAATAACAAAAAATAAAAGCAAAGCTTAAAAAAATGTAAAAAATAAATAAATAAAATAATACCTATAAGAAATAAAATAAAACTGAAAACAATAATAAAAGCTATAAATAAATTGCTAAATATATTGAAAGTTTAAATATGTGTGTGTGTGTT
>JAUMHR010000042.1:16758298-16776998 GCA_032361145.1 Enteromius fasciolatus | reverse complement strand
TTCAGTGCTTTGCTACAATCTGTATTGTTAAAAGCGCTATATAAATAAAAGTGACTTGACTTGACTTGACTTGATATGAAGTACAAGTATGAAAGTCTCAGTTTAAATATCCAAATTAGATTCCAAGCAGTTTTTTTATCATTGGTTCACATTGTGCAAAGTGCAAAATTGCCTTTCATATCGCCTCATACAGTGGACTGCATACATGCATGAATATGTGCATAATTGCTATAGCATCCAAAATATGGAAGATATGCACAATACTGTCTAAACAAGCAAAACTAATTTCATTACTTACAAGATCTTGGAAAACCTAATAGAATCTATGCATGCTTTAACCGACACCCATGTACAGTCTATATAGTCATTGAGATGATATAACTTCTAGTACACTACTTGGACAGTTGAGATTAGGACTTGACGTGAACAGAACAGAACAGAATAGAATATACTGTAAAAATGACTGTGATTTTAACTGTAAAAAACTGTGAAAATGCTACGGTAAAAACCTGTTAAATGGTTACTTTACAGGGAAACACCGTAAACTGACATTCCCAGAGTTTCCTGCAATGGATTTTAAATTTAGTTTCAATTTAATGTTTTTTTTTTTTTTTAAATAACTCTGTTTCTTAGTTTTTTTGTGTGAGTTATGTTTATTGGGGTTGTATGTTTTCTGGATTTTTTTTTTACAGTGTAGAATAGAATAGAACAGAACAGAACAGAATAGATTTTATTGTCCTATTCCTGGGAATATTTTCTTTTCTCTCTTAACTCTAATTAATGACAATTAAGACTAATTAAGATTTGCAAAAAATTGCATTTGTTTCTGAAATGCTATATTAAAATAAGCAAATTAGACATCGATTTGTATACATTTTGAGAACAAAAGTTTGAGAGCTATATTAAGCCAATCCAAAATTTCCGGAAATAAATACATCAATAAATATTTATTCACTATATTTTTTTTGGAATAAAATGTTGTTTAAAAGCAGACAAATTACACAAATTATGTAGAAACCTTTAGAGTACAGACAGAAAAGAAATAAAAATACCCCTGTAAAGTTGGTCTATATAACTGCTGCTGAAAACAATCTTTAAGGCCTTGGTTTCACAGACAGGGCTTAGACTAAAGCAGGGTTAAGCCCTCGTTCAATTAGGACACTGAAGTAATTGTTAGAACTGCACCTTAGAAAAAAACATTACTGGTGTGCATCTTAAAGCAAAACAAAGGCACTGATGTATTTTAAGATCAGTCAGTCCAACACCTCACTAAATCTGCAGATGCAAATAAATAAAGTGCAATAAAAGCAACACTTTGGATGTTTTCTTTCCACTAGTTTGAAATAGAAGGCCAAATAGACAAAAATCTCAAAACTGACCAATGTTTGCATCAATTGCAAGGTTTGAACCAGCAACCTTTCACCCCTGAACTACAAACACTACAAAATGCCACTCTATTACTGTCAGGATGACTTCTAGAGAACTAAATAAAAGATTGGAAATAAATCAAGCATGCCGGATCTGAAGGACATAACATTTTTACAAAGTGGAATGCCTTTGGAATCATCTTTTGCATTGAGGATTGGCAAAACATATGATTACCACCAAATCTCTTGAGTCACTGCAGTTGTGTGCGTTAATGCCAAACACAAACCATCAAACGCTCTCTTAATGGCTCGTTGTCCATCAGCAGAGACCGCTGAAGCGATTGCTAGGATACAGTCAAAGTCCCTCCACTCCAAACCAAACTACAAATAGTTTTTAAAAGTATTTAAAGAGACAAGATAATGAATCGTTCTTTACCTGCATTTCACAACACTTCAATCACTGTCACACATGCTCAGCGTGAAGGTATTAATATAGACATGGGAACGTTCTCCAACAGAGTGCCGGCTGTCGTCCTATTCAGCCGAGGCAAATCTCAATTAAATTAGCTTGAATAGGTGCATGCTGCCATGAAAAAAATGACAATTTAGGACCCGGTACTTTATTTAAAGTATGTTGGTGGAGTTGTTACGGATTGGATTCCTCGAGGTTTGCTCAGAGCTTGAGGGAATTTTGCCACCCAAATGTAATCAACCAGAAGCACATTTAATTTCCCTCTACACAAGTGAGTTAATGCCGAGACGCGTACGCACAAAGAAGGATATGATAATGGAGAAAATGGGGGGAAAATTCACTGAGAAAAAGTTTTAATGTGATGACCGTCCCACTAATTTGTTTAATAAACTGTTATCAGAACGTACAGTGCGATGCTGTGAAATTACAAGACAATTATGGCTGCAGACCTTCTTTTAACAATTTCATAAAGTTTACAGTTTCACAAATTAGTAGAACAAGCTTTAAAAAGATTAATTTTTCAGATTGCCATTGAAAAACGTTGTTAAAGATGTTAAGTAATCATTCAGGTCTCCACACTGAAATATTATTAAAGCACTGAAGGCTTTATATCGAGTGATTTTGCTTCTCATTGTACAATATGAGTTTTGGTGGAAGTCAACATGGACCTTTATGTCAGAATATAAAAGTAATTGAAGTATGGTCATGATTGACAGCGCTCACAGCTTCATTTGGGAAGCACGTCTCAATAAGGGTTTGAAGATTGACAAATATGACCTAAATTCCTCAATCTTTGCCACTTTTCTCATGTGGCAAAACATGATTGTTAGCAACTTATGAATGAGAGCAGAGTTTCTCAACAGCATTGACTGTAAATAGATTGTAGATATTTTTCAGGGAAGTTCATTATCAGGGTTTCTGCAAGTTTTGCGAAGATAAATGTAAGACTTTTTAATTACCTTCTTAAAACCAAGTGAAGACTTTTTGCTTTTGATTCAAAACAAGTTTTCATGCGCCTCTGAAAAATATGTTTTAAGCATAACCATACTTAAATTTGTCCAATTTCATTAATTTAAACATTTTTAATTTTCAAAAATGTTAAAGTTTTAGTTTATCATTTGGTACTTAAAAATTTAAGGTTGCAACTAATCTCTGAAGTAGGTGGAAACTTAATTTAGTAAAGCAACTATTAACAGATACAACTTTTAAAATGTTAAATGTTGAAATCAAGATTAATAAAGATTAATAAACACAGTATTATTTATTGCTAATTCATGATATCAAACAAAACTAACTGAAAGGTCATGCTCATTTCTTCTTCATAGGCATTATCCCTGCTGTCCTCAGCATTTTTGGGTCGTGACTCACCAGTAAACCCAATACTCTACCATATACAGTATACTAATGATGAACAATTCAAAACTCCTTCATACACCTTCTTTCTCTTGCTCAAAGATGAAGATGTACACATGCGGTTGAATATCTTTTTTCTTCAGAGCTGAATCTGATTTTTTCAAAGAGCTCCTCATTTCTTTATTTCAAAAGCCCATCTGTGAGGATACAAAACGCCACATTAGATAATTAATCTAGCAAGCTGTAGAATAAAAGAAACAGCAGCTCATTCAATGAACGTACAAGAAACATTGGTTTTCGAACAATCAAACATGTCCATGTGAACATATGCTGGAGAGACGGCGGAATCAGATTTATTAGGAAATGGCACAAACGGACAAACCATCTGCAGTCTGATGAAAACGGTGACAGGAGCAGGAGGCCCGTGTCGTACAGCAGGCTAATGAAAACGTATGTCTCATCACAGGACTTCCCCGGCACTCGGCCTTGTATCTAATGGCATTGTCAAGGCAAAACAGGAAAAAACACAAGACGGGAGATCAGGGTTTGGACGGCCGAGACAAATGACAGAGGTTAGGAGTAACACAGAGCATCTTTCACCGCATCCTTCCCAGCATCCCAGCTCTCAGCGAAAGGAAGCAGAGAAGAAAAATTGAAGGTACTGTAGGGCGCTCGCACTACGTATGCATTAGAGAGGAAAGCAATATGCACTTTTACATTTGATGAATGACTCTGCTGGGATATCTAATCCTCTTCCTCCATCACCTCTCTGGAAAAAAAAGATTAGCGCAGGCTTATTTTAGAATTCAACTCCCTTAGTCAACATCTATTTTATCCATGCAAACGAGACGGGAATTAAAAGTACATTCACTGAAATATTGCGCTATTGGATTTGTAATGAAATGATATTCATTCACTTTTGCCAGACAGTGAGCTGCTGCAAAGATACACTGACTTTTTATATTTAATGGCATGAAAAGGCCTCAATTTAATTCCGCTTCTCATCCTGGCAGCTAATAGAAAGCCGGGTTTTCGTGTGAAAACGTGGGGAGCAGTGCTGGTGAAGCTGTTCTTAACTAGAGCTCACTCAAAAAGTAGTTAAGCTCATTTAAACTAATTTGCTCATTTCAAACAGGTGTTAGTCGCACTAACTAAAAGAAACATGAGGAAACACAGCAAAGCAGCGTTCTGTCACACAGTAAATAATCTGCTTACTGGAAAGGTGACACTATTTTGAAGTGCTAAGGTAATGCCATGCTACAGAAAATATGGTTAAACGCATTCACTTTAAAAAAAGTCTTCATTTTAATGGTAAAAAAGATTGTAGAAAGGCTTGTTGTATGGTGAAAAACTAATAAATCTTTACAGTACAATACTGTTTTTATAATGAAAAATGTATCAAATTCTAACACTTAAAGACCGCACACATTAACTGTATCTATTATGTTGTTAAATGAAGGTTTATGGTATTATTAGTAACACTTTACAATAAGGTGTAATTTGTTAACATTCGTTAGTGTATTAACTAACATGAATGATACATTTATTACATTATTTAATAATCTTTGATAATGTTAGCTATTAAAAATACAGTTGTTCATTGTTTATTCATGTTAGTTCACAGAGCATTGACTAATCTTGTGATTTTAATAGTTCATGTTAATTTAAGCATTTACAAATGCATTAAGATTAATGCCACATGATCTCTTAACGCATAATTCTGTGTTAGTGTTACGAAATTGTTGTCTTCTGCCTCCACAGACGTCACCTAAGTTTTCCCGGGCGTCGTGAGTGTTACCTATGAAGATCTCAAGGCTGCTCCAAGGTACGACAGACTGTCTTCTTGTTTACTGGACCCCCCTATGATGTCAGTAAGGGCAGCTGGGGCACCCAGAATTCCCGTGCGGCCCATTGAGGTAAATGTGTCCCTGTCCACTGTGCTTCCTGTCATGGCCATGGCCATTTTTAATGTTTGTGCCGTTCACTGCACCCCTGAGGCTGCCATTGACTTTGATTCCCCATGGCCTGAACCCCCAGAATCCGTCAATGACTCTCTCTGGCCAGATCACCCCGAACCCGTTGAGGACGATGAGTTGCCGTGGCCCGATCCTCCCGAGCCCATTTCCCTGCCTCTGTTCGGTCCCAACGCGACCATGGAGTATGTCGCCGCCTGCTCCACCCAGGTGGAAGTCTCCGCTGTATGCTCCTCCCTGGAGGGCGTCACCTCCATTTCATCCACCCAGATGGGCTTCTCCGCCGTCTGCACCGCCTTGGAAGGCTTCTACGCTGGCGCCACCTAGGTGGACTTCGCTGTTTTTTTTTTCTTTTTTATCATAAATATCAGATATTTCTTATGATGTATAAATGCGACCAGCTGACTCTTAGCACTTACCACTTCAAGTTCAAGTATAAGTTTATTATTATAAGCCCGAAGTGCAATTATTGGTGCAGCATAAAAGTTGTAAACATCATACTCAGACAACAAACACAAACAAGGTACAAATAACAACCCAATTTTCTAACATCTTACAAATTTACATTTTAAAGCCTTACAGCCGTAGGAATAAAAGAGTGTCCGTACCGATTGCTTTTACACTTAAGCATACTATAACGTTTGCCCAAAGGAAGCATTTTAAACTCAAGGAACAGTGGATGAGTACACTTTTCTAAAACACTGTAAACTATTTTATTTGATGTCTCTTCTTCATTTGCTGCTAATATCATTTATTCCTCATGCATTTCAGACAAGGAAACAGCAGGAGTACCTAAATTTGATGTTAACAAGGATGCAGACCTTAAACATGTGCAGTCACCAAATAACAACCTCAACTTGACCTGACCTTTACTTTCCCTGCTGTCAGATTTATTCAGTCAAATTAAACAATGTCTTTGAATGTCTTCACACGTCTTGATTGAGACACTCAACTTCTGAACAAGATCTAATCTTAAAAGAATGGCACAAATATATTTTTGTAAAAATAAATTAATGAATGAAAAATAAATAAATAAAATAAAATACTGACTGTATATAAAGGTCCATTAATTCTTAATCTATTCATTTACTGATCTTTATTGCCTGGCATAAAATATAATGTTTTATGATGCTACTGTACGGTAATGAGAGGTTTGATGGTTAAACCCATTCTGCTGAGTAGAGTCTAAGCCTCAGCATCACGGAGGGGTGAAGCCAGAGCCAAGGATGTCTACATTACCCACTGACGTCTGATCCTGCGGCTCAATACTGGATTACAGGAAAGAGGACAGTGAGGTCATGTGCAATTACTCAAATGAAGCTCTGCAAACCGCACTGTATTAAAGGCCTCTGAAAAATCCAATTACGTCAAGGCTTGAAGATTTAACAATTAAAGTGTCATACACTATAGGGATTTGAGATGCAAAGGTTGCCAGTTTGATGTGGGGTGAGTGTTAAAATATTACCACATATCCGACCAAAAAAATAATAAAATGGCTTATAAAGACCCTTTGTGCTAATAGTGCTATACAACGGATTTCAAAGCACCAAGGACTTTTAAACAATTAGCTGAAGCAAGTGCAACAAATTTCATCTTCAAATCCAGTCAGTCATGACACAAGAATATACAATTAGATGTTTAAAGGAATAGTTCATCAAAAAATGAAAGAATAATAATAATTAAAACCTTAATGCACTCTCAGGATACTGTTTCTTCAACAGGTGTGGAGAAATTTGGCATTAGATCCCCTTGGTGCCGTCAAAACTTGTATTTTAGGCAGAAGGTTTTAATGATAGAGATGTTTCTTAAACACATCTTATAAACATCTTTTGGCTTCACAAAATGTTAACTGATGGACTGGATTATTGTAAAGTTTTTTCAGCTCTCATTCTGACGGCACCCATTCACTGCAGAGCATCCATCGCTGAGACACTGATGTCTGTCACAACATTTCTCCAAACCTGATGAACAGACAAACTCATCTACATCGTGAATCTTAAAATTGCAATAAGCTTAACTTCACTGAACTGTGATCAAAATGTCATACGGTAGAGAATTATAATCAAGCGAGTCTAAATTGTTGCTTGTGACATGGTATTAATATCTTAAAGTTGTCAGTTTTCAGTTGTGAAACATGTTTTCAATCTTGTTTTCCCTGCCGGGCATAAATAATGTTGGATTGTGCAGTTAGCAAGGTTAAACGTTAAGGCAGGTAATACGTTTCAGAGGCAGGCGGCTTCTCATGGGTCACATTAGCCAGAATCGGCTGACACAAATCAATAGCAAGACAGATGCTTCACCAGTTTCATATTTTCATTTTAAGCAATCTCTTATTAATTTGTGTTCATATAAAAGCCATTTTTCCAGACAAGGGTGAAACTATAGATTCTGCCGGAGGCAATCAAATGTTCATCAGGTTCTTTCTCATATGATGATGGGAAGTTTTTCAGAAGATGACACGAGACTATAACCTCAGGCCCTTGGCTTGAATCTAAGACATACATTTTTGGGGGGGTTGCAGTACAATTTTTTTGTGCACTGGACAAATTGAATTCTGCTTTGCCCTGCTAAAATGGAAAGTTGCAAGACACATTTTGAAGACGGGATGCCATGTTGATCTATTCACATCATCAATCAGCCTGGCAAACATTTTACAGGGGAAACTAGGTTTTTACATTTTCTCAAGTAAAGTGAATGTTACTTTGTTGTGACTTGCTGCCAGGGTATTGAGGGTGGTTGCTATGCTGTTGCTAGGGTCTTCTGAGTGGTTGCTAGGTACTGTCACAAGCCAAATAATAAGAAAATACAACATTTTAGTTAGTCATACTAAATATATATATATATATATATATAACAGATCTAAAATTAAAGTGTCAGAATTTATGTCTGGAGTCATAAATATGAGATAAAATCAGAATGTCAGAATTATGATAATTACTGTATGAGTTAAAATTATGACACACTATGCTATAATTATGAGAAAGTCATATTAAGTTATACTTTTTAAGAATGAGTATGAATTTGTAAAGTAAGTCATAATTATGACAGTTTAATTGATAGATAGTTCATATGGCAAGTCAAAATCATGACATACAAAATCATAGTTATGAGAACGTAAAAACTGTGCCATAATTACTGTCAAAATGATGACATGAAGTAATATTTATGAGATATTTAAATGCCAAAATTATAAAATTTTAAGTAATAATTATGAGATAAAATCAGGAGGTCAATTCATGAGACAAAAAAAGACATAATTTAGATAAACAGTGTATGAGACAAGACAAAATGATGACACAAGTTGTAATTATGAGATATATAAGCCATGATTACAATTAGGGGCATATCAGGTCATATTTTTTACTGCTTATGGTCAATTTTTGCAATAAATACCTGTGACTGCGCTTATATTGTCTGTGTGTGTTTTATATTGTTCAGATGTGGGTAGGTTTAGGGTAAAGGTGGGGCTAGGTGCTACAATGAAACGATACATTTTATATCAAATGAATTCAGTTATCCGTGGTGGATCACGGCTGATGCCTGTCACTGACGGAACTGTGACAAAAAACGTAACAGTCATACAATTCAATGCCCGTTTTTGTAACCCCTCTACGTTTTGCACTTTGGACCAACATAGTCAGGGTACGTTTTTATATGAGACTGGGTTGACAAAATTATAAATACTGTTTAAGTCAAAATTATGAACATATCCAGTTATAATCCAAAAAATCCCAAAATATTATTGTCAGTAACAATTTTAACAGTAAAATTTCAAGAGAGATAAAAGTCATAGTATCTAAAACTCTAAAGCACTTTTTTATGTGTTGGAAATAGGCTTCGAAAATCACTAATCATGAGCAGTAGTAATGGAAACTGTGACATATGCTTAACAAAACCACAGTGGAAGGATTTTAGTCTTGTTTTACTGACAGCAGAAAAAGAAAACACTCATCGATGTAATCACTGATGGCCAAGCAAAAGGAGTCTGAGTGAGTTTGTTGCTGAGGTACTTAGGTTGACACTTTCTAAACAATGAGAACGCAGTGTGTGATTGAAGACTGGACAAATAGCAAAGGCAAACGGCCGCCCGTTTTGCTTTGTGAAGCAGCAATCAGCACTGACACACACAGGCTGCATTCAGCTACCAACATGCCACACTTTGTCATATCCACTCAAAATGAAATAAAACAGCAGGACGGCTCAGTGCAACAGTTTAACCACACAGAGAGACATAAAGACAGTTTGCTGTTAACGCATTACATTTAGAGGCCAATGCATGACATTTCTATTTACATCCGTTCCTTTCTTACACGTCAATGCTCTATTACAATCTTCTCTTTTTTGCGAAATTAAAATTTCCTGCTAATTTTTTCCCTGCTGTGAACATAATGTGCACTTTCATAAAAAATGTCCAAAATAAGATCTCTGTATGTGTTTTACTTGCTTTGAAGTATGCCTTATGCATACTTTTTCTCTTTAGAGAAAGACCACAGTAATCGCCTTCAGAAACCTCAACAATGTAAGTGCAACTGAAGTGAGAGATCTCAATAATTTTAACTAACTATTGACTCGCTTGTGTTGTTTTTTCAATCGCATTTAGAAATTTGAGAATCATGTTAAAAGAGATTTAAATTCTTGCTTGTTAGACTGTGAAAAAGATTTTTCAAAGTTGTGAATGAAACAAAGATTATTGGAGTATATTTTACATTTTTTATTTTAGTCTCCTTACTTTAATATTTCTTGTTTAATTTAATCGTACCTGTATTCATCTGTACAATTTACTGGCAATTTCGATCTATGTCTAAAATGTTATATTTAATACAGTGATGCCTGTCATTTCCTGGTAATTGTTTGTGAAATTTACTAAACTTTTTTTTTTTTATAAACGTTTAACTTACATTTAAAAAATATATATTTTAATTTAAATCTTTGTTTTAGTTGTTATTTATTTTGTTTGAATAGTTTTTAAACATGGTGCCACAATTATAAAAGTGAATTGTATTACTTGTAATTACTACAATAAATGGATACTGTACCATAGTAAATATCAAAATACCTCTTTGATTTTTTGGGATAACAAAAATTCATTTTTTAAACATAAAATTGCAGATCACATCAATGCAGATATAACGCTTTTTTGTTCTTTTAAGTGAAAAGTGCGAAGACCTGCATTTCGAGATATATTTCGCATATCACATCTCATATCATATTTTTAGGTTGCATCGCTCTGTAAAAACTATAAGTGGTGGTTTGAAAAAGTGATGGTCACTTTGCATGTTGGTCAGATGGTCTCTTCCTGTCTAAGTGGGCATTTATTGACCAGAACAACTGCAGAGTGCACGAGATTTGCGGCAGTCAAAAGTCTGGCGATGCGAGACCATCCAATATTAGGCATTTGTAATGCGAACACAGACGAGAGAATGTAAAAATAACATGCATTAGCGAGAGACGTAATCTAAAAGCCTCTGTGGTCTGGGCCTGGACGGGCGTTTCGAGGTCTCCCCCGGGTGTGAATGGACCCACAGCGCCTGCCGCTCTCTGTTTGGACCTCGGCCTTTGAAGAGCACTTCTGTTTGTTTACTCGGAGGACTCAAATTGCCCGTGATGCTTGGTTAGATTTCCATCAGGAGCTTGCTGGAGGTCAGAGCCGAGGCCTGACCTTGGGTCTGGTTTGTTCACAAAGCCGCCGCTGAACTCGCTATCAGCCCAGGAAATCTGATCCTGGATCTGCAATCTTTATAATGGCACACGGAGCTGCAGCCGTGCACTAAAACACATCTCAGATCATTTGGGATTGTATTTACATCAGTGCTGTTTGCGGATCTGTGCTGCTTTTTAGTGTATATTGACTAAATTTAATATCGATTATGTGATCTGATAGCAAACTCAGATGTGTATTGTGCAGCGTCCTTACCAGAGTAAAGGTCCCAGGATACCGTTACTGTATAATACTTCACATGATAATGCAAAACACAACAACACAGATGCTACAGAGAAGGATTTCACCCACAAGACCTAGAGAAATTATAAAGCAGCATCACAAAGTTTTGATACGAACGTGAAAAGTTTATTTAAAAATGTAAACGTACAATGATATTTTAGCATTATTTAGACATTGGTACAGTTATTATTGCTATTATTATTATTTTAATGTTCAGTATTTTTTTTTGTATGTGCTTTTGTAATTTTTTAGAAGTTTAAAAATTCTCTTATTTTATTTAAATACTATAACAATTTGAATATTATTTTTAATTAGCTTTTATTTTTAAGTTTCCAGTTATTTTAATTGAAATTTTTGTCATGTACTTTTGTAATTTGATTAGATTTTAGATTTCATTTTTTCATTTTCATTTCTATAAAAAACTTGTTCAAATAATTTGTATATTTCTTCATTTACTTATTTTATTGCTTTAATTAGCTGCAAAAGCAACATTTAATTATTATTATTTTAGATTTTTCATATAGTATTTGTATTTTATTTTTTATTTATTCTATAATAATCATTACACTTTTTAGAAAAGTAATGTTGCCAGAAGAATGTAATGATTCAGTAACCATAAAGCACAGCTGCGTTTCAAATTTATATCACTAACATCACTATTGTTTCACAAAACAAACGCATAAAGATATAAGAAATACCTCCAGTATGCTCTCAACTACGGTTTGCACTTTTTTTGTCAGTATTGAATACTTTATATTAAGAGAAGCATCACAGTATAAAGAAAGTCATAATTTGCACAGTCAGTATAGAGTTAAGGACGAGTCTCTCTCACAGTAATTGAATTTAGTGGTTTAGGATTACAGTGAGACAAATGCACTGCGTTTAGTTGCATGTTTTTTCTGTCTGCTGGCTTTGCTGGATTTTTGCTGATAAATGAGTATAAATGCATGCATTTTGGATTTGTTGTCTGAATTAAATAACTCATATTAAACCAACGTCAATATACTGTAACACTGTTTTGAATAAAAATAATAATAACAAATAAATACAAAGAATTATAATGAAAAATAATATAATTATTATAATTTATTAACAACAGCAATAACAATAACATTAATAAAAATAATAAATCATGTCGTTTTTTACTTTGCATGTTGTTAAATTTTTTTTTATTATTTATTATAATATATATATAGCAATGATTTAATTTATATCTGTATATGAACATGTGTGCATTTCAAATATTTGATTGTGATTTTCACAACAGATTAGTTGTAACTCAATTTCTTGTTCTATTATTTGGAACTTGGGAAAAAGTGTAGAAGTAAAAAAAATATATATATATATATATATATATATATATGAAAATGTTTTCATTTAGTTTTTTCCTGGTGTGAGCTTTCAAGAAGCTGTTGTACAGAGCGGCCACCAGAAGGACCTTGGATCTCGCCCTGGATGAAGAATGAAACTTTATGCTTTGATGATAAAGCTTTCCAATACCCAGAACAAACGTGTGTCGGGAAAAAGCCATGACAGGAAGCTATTACTAGCAGAAGACATCAGTGAGGATGTCACCTGACTTCTCGCCCGTGTTTGCTTCAAAATCCCTTTGAGGATGACTAGTAGGGACCTGCTTGACATGTGTGTAAGATGAGACAAGACTGGATCCCAGAGAAGCAGGATTAACAAGAAAGACTCTGCCCCTGATTGATGCTGATGACCATCAAACAAACGTTTTGTGTCCAGAAAATATTAAATGAGGAGTTGCTCTGTATTTATAAAAGGGAAACTATACCATGGTGATTAAATTAATATTTATTTTAATAATAATAATAATAATAATAATAAAAATATATTTAATATTAATAATAAATAATATTGATTTAATCTATAAATAAATTAAATTTTTTTATAATTTTTATGTTTAATAATTATGTTAATAACAATTATTATTATATTATAGATGTTTTTAGATATGTAAATATATAAAAATGTATTAAATATGTTTGCATATTTAAAATATTACTATAAAATTTAAATAAACTTAGTAATTTTTTTTGTGATTGTTTTAATTATCATTATTATTATTTGACATACATTTTCACAATTCAAATATTTGTTTGGGACAGTGATTTTCGCGAAAAATTTTAAATTTCTATAAAAAAATCCATAAAGTACATGATTGCCAGATCTTATAGATCAGATTTTGCTATAATGGAAAACATTACAATATATTTAATTTTGCCTATATTTCATTTTATCTGTAGAATTGCTCTAAATCAAGTTGGTTTGTTAAAATGTAGAAACAGAATATAGCTATATAGTTTCGTATCAAAGTCTTCCTGTTTTTTCCTGTCTTGTTTTTACAACGTCTACGTCTATGCGTGACACTGCCGTCATTAAAGACTCAAAAAAGCTTTAACGTCCACCAAATTGGACAAACATTTGCACGTTCTATTCAGAAACCGTCAGGGCAATATGTACTCAGCGAAACCAACAATCTGCAAATATTTCTTTGAGGTGTTTTATCTTAACTCTGTCTGGGTCTAAATCCTCATTGTTTACCTCCACAGTTCAATGCACTGGCTTAAATGTGATTTTACCCCTGATTTTCCCGCCGGCTTACTGTTTTATCTCATCGAGAGGCAAACAGCGAACCTACCGCATCAGATCTACTTTCCACAAGTCGCTTCGCAAACAGGCCCGGGCTTCGCAGCAGGGACACAAATCCTCCCTAATCCAAATTAGCCCCTCCAAGTCAAATAAACCAGTCTGTCACGCACCGTCTCGCTCGCCCGTCTCTCCTCTTTATGGTAGCAGCAGATGGCACTGGGAGGATGGACCTAAAAAGAGCAATATATTAAACAGAAAACAAAATGACTCTCTCTTGTTTGCTCGATGTACATATAGCCACATAAAACTGAATCTGCTCTGATTTACACTCAAATCTGGATAGGCTTTATTCGATTATGTCAGTGTTAACTAAGCAATATTTCATGCAAAGTGATAATTTGCTCTCATATCAAATGTCTTACAGTAAAGTCCGACACGTCAAGGGTTAAAGTGTTGTTAATGAGGTTGAAGGCTATTGCACTGGACTAATTCATTTTAATCAAAGTCACTCTACATGCTCTGTGGAGGTGCATTAATTAATACACCATTCCTTTCTGTGCACTTCATTGATGATTTACTGCAATCCTAAAGCTTTTAATTGCACATGCTTGTGGCTTTCATCAGGCATCATCATATATTACCTGTATTATACTTTCTGAAGGAAATGGGTGGTGGTTGCTCATACAAAACCCGTCGTATATGTTTTTTAGCACGTTTTTCTGTGATATTCTATATTTAGATTTGACTCAAACGGAAAGTTTTTCCTCAAGCATCTGAGAAAAGAAAACAGTTTACCTCCTGATGTTATTGGTTTGTTTAACTCATTAACAGTATATGAACAAGTTGTACCTGACTTGGCAAACATATCCAATGATTCATAAAACGGCCCCTCGGTACTAATGCTTTTAAATGTCTATGAGCAGAGGCAATTTGTAAAATGTCAAACATGCACATCGTTTAAACAATATTTAGAGCCTCATTACCTTGAAAATGGCAAAAACATCAATTTCACTCGTTCAAAGTGAGTTGCATCTACAATAACTCCCCCCTTTCCCCCCTTTCAGGTTAAATTATTTTTCTGTTTCACTTAAATGTAAGATAATTTAAATTTAAGCACAGGTTATGTTTTTAATTTTTATTGTAATAAGTTTTTTGTATGTTTCGTTTAGTTTTCATATTATGCTATTTCAGTATTATTGATATACATATAGGTTTTAAATCAGATTAATGTTGTTGTTTTTTTATTTTAGTTTTTTATTGTTTTTGTTTAATTAATATGTTTTTTAATTGTTTTATTTCAGCCATTTATTGGACTCATTAAAGGTTACACAATTTACACCGTATGAGCGTCGCATAGCTTTAGAATTCATTTTCACCCGTTGCATGCAAAAGAAGAAAAAAAAGCAGAAAATGTGGGAAAAGGTAATAAGCCCGACATCTGGAAATGAATTGACATGTGATTTGAGGGGTTAAAAATAAAAGTGATAGGAGATTAAGGCGATTTTGTCTGTTTGCAACAGTGTGCATCCGTTGTTCATGTACATGCGGAGTCCATTTTGATTGTGCATGTTGACTTTGGTCACTCTAATATAAATAAAAGAGGCAGTTGCTAAAAGAAGCCCAATTATTCCTGAGATCTGAACTGTACTTTCAGCTGCTCTACTTTTGAATTGCATTTTGCAGTGAGACAGCAAGTTTTGTGGGGCAAACAAACAGCACAAACCTTGACATCCTTGTGTTGTCAAAAGCACACATAACCTTACCTTTGTTGTCACTGGGAATTCTTGGCTGCCCTACATTCGGCATTGTTGACATTGCTGAACATTTCATGTATGGTCCGACTCCTGTTGAGAGCGCCTCTCGCATAAATAGTTCAAACTATTCCCCATCTGAGTCGAACCACACAGCGTCACATATCTCCAGCAAAGCCATCCGTCTGGACCTTCGCTTGTCAGTTTCAATGAAAGTCTCCATCTTCTCCAGCAGTAAATGCAGGTTGTGTGCGGCGCTCAGCCTCAAGCAACACTTCACCGTCTGCTCGACAGTTCTGCTGCTATCTAGTCACTTTTGGAAGAGCTGCATGCATCCTGTAAGAAAAAAAAACAAAAAAACAACACAAATGAGACTCTGAATCGCTTTTCCTAGACAGAGACGAGATTAAAAAGAGCAAATCCAGACGTTTGCTTAATTCTTTTGCTTCCATATTTTCAAAACTCCAGGAAATTATTCTAAGATCAAATGATTTTACAAATGAGATTCGAAATTGTATCTGACATTAAACAGATGAGTTTTTGCTTATTTCTGTTGTGCTCACTCAAATATTGTTATAGGATTTGTATTTGATTTTTATTTTAGTTTTCACTTTAATAAAGCAACCTGTTGTTTTTTGTCATATTTATTTATTGATTGATTAAACATGTCAACATATTTTTATTTGAGTATTTAAAAAAATGTTGCTTTGGAAACTAGAAAATGGTTGAATTTTTTTATGTATTTTCAGTTGTATTATTACTTTTTATATATATATATATATTCCATGTATATGTCATACATTATATTTTCTAAGATAAAATCATTTTTTAATATTGTATCATTTATCTTTCTGAATTGCTGAAATTGAGACTTTTGCTGACTTTTCTGATTAAAAAGTATTACCAAGACTCCAATAGGTCCCAAACTCTGCAATAAAACAGATTAATTGGAAATCAAACTAATTATTTAACATTATTTACATTTTATTGATTCTGGCATTTACAAAAGGGATACTGAGACTTTTGCTTATTTCTTCTGCTTTTATTTTAAAACACATACAACATGACATTTAAACTTCGGCAAATGTAACTAATGTCAAATGATTTTATCATTTACAAAATGAGATTCTAAACTGCAATGATATTAAAGCAAAATGAAACTTATATATTTTCAATAAGACTACTTAATTGGCAATGAAACACGATATTTCACTTTAAACTCAATAGATTCTTCCAAAATTAAACCATTTTTCAAACAGGATTTTGTTTCCAAACAATGAAATTAAATGAAACAAATGAAAACTTTTGGAGACTCCAGTGAGTCTCAAACTGTGTTCAGTAAACTGTCTGAAATCCCGAACATGAGGTTTTAGACTGAACTTAAGAAAATTCTTCCAAGATCAAACTATTTTATCATATTATACAGTAGCTTTATACTCTCACTATATTCGTTTCAATTATAACTGAGGAGAAGTTAATGAGATAAACATAATACTAAAAAAAGTCATGCAAAAATACTACTAAAATCGCAAACTTCTTAAGAGCAACAATTCTTTGTAACCCATCCAACAAAATAGCATCAAAATACCAATTAAAGATCTTTAATATGTATTGATAACACGTTTCTCATAAAGGACACAGCAGAAAATTGGATGGAGCAAGTGGCACGGCAATGATTTTGATGGATGACTTTTAATTTAACAGGAAAGGTCACAAGCCACCGAACCTGACGTTGAAGAATCAGTGCTCATTACATGTTTTAGTTAAATGTCTTGTATAGTTTCATGTGGGACTTTTTGCAACAACAATAAAGAAGACGTCACATGCTTATGCTTACGACAGTGATCTGCACTTATTAAATATCTGAATTTTTTTTGGTTTTCATTGAGAATGAAAGTGGCACCAGTGACGGCTGCCAAAGCATTGAAATGAACTGGAGTTTAACTTCATGCAAATGCACTGCTGGAAGCATTTACAGACACTTGCATAAAGTTTTACCTGTGAAAAATATTCCTAATGTTATTTCAGATATCTTGTCTGGTGACGGCAAAGGAATGCATATCTATGGACATCTAGCTATGTGCAAAGGTAGCAGACAGTCCTTTAGAAGGTCTGAAACATCAAGGTGCCCGAGTGAGGCAAAACACACAAGCTTCCCAGAAAATAAAAGATTATAGGACAAGACAACATAGTCAAAAAGAAAGAGTTTCTCCATAGGACAGGATTGGATATCTGGGACAGGCTGCCCCAGAACAGGCACCACAAACGTCAAGTCGTGTTTGTTTGAGGCACAAACTACCTTTGTTGACTATGCCTGGGAATTCTGCCAGCGCGAACTACCTTTCCAAGAGAACGCGATGTTAGCTTGTCGAGGACAAAGGAGGAAAATCTAGCAAAAACTCAGTGAAGCATGAGCGCAGCTATTGCATGACCCACAAACCAATGCTACATCCTCGGACGACTCTCTCAGAGCTTTGTCCATTTCTCACATAGAGTCAGGCCACCCGTTCTCACAGATAAGCGCCCCGACCGCCTCGCTGCCTGCCGGGGGAGATTACGCATGTTTGCAACGTTAGCGTGATTTCCATAGAGCGGCGAAACTCAATCATCCCCCTCTGCGACGTCTGTCAGCCTGCGACTCGCTCACCTGTCAACCTCTGTCACAACAATCATCAATGACTTGTAGAAGAGGGAAAGAATGGAAAAGCACAGGAATCGAATGATGACACCCTTGGAAGGGGATCTGTCGAGATGTGCTTCGCTATCACAGTTATATGACCTGTCATTCCAGTGAGCAAATGAAGAACGACACCAATCATATTGTGACTATACCGTTTTCCGTCTATACGAGTGTTGTTACGAGTGTTTCATATTGTAAGCAATAAAAGGCTAACAATATATTCCTGACAACATGCCAGCGTGTTAAGGCTGAAATAACATTTTGGGTGAAGAGGGCCCTATTTTCATTCCATTTGAACATTTGTATGAATCACTGAATTTGAATTGCACTCAACCCAGACACTCAAAGCGCATGTAGTAGCTCCTCTCTGCGGCACCCACCGGGATGATGCAACAGCAGACAATGTCAGGTGATGTCTATGGATATATCTGGACAGACAGATATATGGATATAGACAGACAGACAGTCCCATGGATAGATAGATAGATAGATAGATAGATAGATAGATAGATAGATAGATAGACAGTTTGGTGGACAGAGATAGATGCTG
>JAUMHR010000042.1:16721413-16739040 GCA_032361145.1 Enteromius fasciolatus | reverse complement strand
GCTCTGGAGCAGGTTATGTTCTGGTTTAGAGAGCTCAAAACGGAATTTGACCAATCAGCTTTCAGCAAGGTGACATATGTCTGATGCAATAAAGCCCCTCCCCCAGCTTCTCTTACTCCAGATGAAAGGACGCTGCATGGTAAAACGTTGTTTAAAGATAAAATCATCCAGATTATTATTATTTTAATTACTTTATTATTTATATAATTATTATCTTCTTTATCTATTACACAAGCCAGTTTAGTTTAATAGAAATAGGCTTTTGAATTAATATAAACATAGATAATAGCTTACTTGCAAGTTTTCCTCTTTCATTAAAAGATGGTTTCATCTTGCTGTGTAAATGTGTTGAAATTCCTCATATTGCTCAATCTTTTAATATTTGGTATGAATCTGACTCACTCACAAGAAGTGAATGAAAGTATAAAAGCATGTGATTGGCTGCTTATTGCTGATGTCACACTTTCATGCGCACACTACATTAACTCAGGATCAAGCCTGGGTTAACAAAGAAAGTTGATGAGCCAATAATGCCTGATTGCATCGGTTTGGATTTGTCGAACCAAAACTAATCCTGTAACTCTAAGTTTGTTTAGCCACCATCATGGTACAGACCCCAGGGATCATAACAGGCAGATCCTTTTTTAACCTCATTGTGAATGCGTCCATAGGAATCCATAGTTTCTGTTAATATCAAAATACAAATACGCATATCTTGTGTGAATAGACCTTTAGATCAGCATGCAAGCTGGTTTCTGCTGGTTTAGCTCACATTGGCCAGGTATAAGATACACTCATCTAGGATCTGGATTTTAATTCGAATGAAGTACTCCAGAGCTAAAATAGCAGGAAAGGGCTACTTTATGAAAAATGTACTCTTGTACTGATTAACAAAAGTGTCACGTTGAATGAAGTTGGAAAGGTCTTTTGAGAGGAGTGAAAAGTGCCTACAGCCAAAACAACCACGCAAGGCAAACGGAAACCTCGCTCCGTTTTTTTAAAAAGTGTTTATTGCCATTCTCTCAAGTGCATGATGTGCCTATGCATTAGTCAGTAAGGAAGATATTGCTCTAATAATTTCCCAGAAAAAAGCTCCCGGAACGGAGAACCAACGGTTGCGTTCATTAGCATTGACGGGACGCAGCCTCGTGCCGTTTCTTTGGGAATGCTGATTTTTAAAACATAATCACCCCATTCATTTACACCACAGACACGTTTCAGCGCCTGATCAAGTATTCCGAGCCGGTCATGGTTTGTAGGGAAATTCAAAGGGCATTAGCTCAAAGTGACTGCATCCAGAAAGCAAAACAAAGGGGGCAGCATATTTATCCCAGTGGTATTCCAAGCTGTGTTGTCCCAGACACAGTGAAGTTTCCAGCTGTGAAGAAGCCATCTGTTCTCCTCTCCTTCATTTTAATTAGCAGCGGTTCTTTCCTTTATCAGCACACGCCTGACTTTCTCTCCGGAGTCTCGAAAAGCAGGATTATGACAAACAGGTCATGAGATCCATTGAGGCCTCCAAACAAACACGGATTAATATTTCAACGCCCCTAATTGTGTCGTCAATAGAAACGGAAAGGACACGCTCACCTTTTGTCCTAATTTGTATTAATGATGTTTATGCCATTTGATGCATGTGTGGAGTACAACAACTCAATTGATTTAAATGATCTGAGGCGCCATATTGCAATGTACTTGTGATGATCACTTTTTGAAGGTTGCAGAGCAAAAATGCCATCTGTAGAGCAGTTGAAAGTCTTGTGGTAAATCAACTGGTGGGATGAATCCTAAAAATGGGGCATGGGTCTGTTCTGATTGCTTACATTAAGGGAAAGAAGTCAGAAAATACAGAGTGTACGTTTCTTTGGATATTAAATCATATTAAATGTAGTTAAGAAACTGGCATACTAAAATATCTTAAGCACATTTCTATTTCAGGTCTGTGCAACTGCCTTTAACATTAAAAATATACAGGTAAAACTGACCCAAAATGTTCAACTACCAAAAAAAGATGAAGAATACGCCTAAAATATCAAATAAAAAGCAATATTTACGCACATATTTTTACCCATACGCTCTAATGCTTTGACACTTTTGATCTGTATTTTGAATTGACTGGACATTTGCTGTCTCTAGTGCCATTTTTGCAACCGTTTAAATTAGGTATAATATGAAGACTGCAAAAATAATAGCAATCTTTATGAAAAAAAAAAAAAAAAAAGATATTATCATAATTTTATATCTCCAGCAAAATCATGACAAATGTTCCATCCATTAAGGATTAAAGGATTTTATCTTAATTTGCGAGTAACTTGCAGCGCATTGCCATGTTTGAACATCAGGTGGTCTGGTTTGGTCTGAAGTGCGTGGTACATCATGCTGAGATTAAAAGAGCTCTTAGAAGCCCTTAAAAAAAAAGATTGCCCATGAATCTGGGAAGGGTTTTGTTTCCAAGTCATTTTGCAGTCAGTCCATTCAACTTCAGATTTCCAACCACTGGCAATTTAGGAAGGCCATCCCACCAACTTTAGCCAGAAAGCTGAAAATAGCTTATAATGGCATGTAACTAAACACTGTTCATTAATCTTAAACCATGTCCATTATACAGCAGCATAGAGCAGAGGAGCTCAAATAAAGCCAACAACACTTAAAATATAAAATCAAGTAATTCATCAATCCATTACCAGAATGTAACCACAACTTGCAAAACATTATTAAATAAATGCATCCAATCAGCGCATGAGCTCATCCATTAAACCTTTCCTAACTGACTGAAACTGTGCATTCATTTTAGTCTTCATCCCACAATACAATGTGCTCAACTTGAAATGCTATGAAGTTTATGTTTATGTAAACAAATGCAACTGCAAAATAACCGCATCTTTTTGAGACGATAAATGGAAGTGACTCACTGAAATACACATGCAGAGTTTTGCATACCGTTTTACTGAACGTAACAGGAAGAATCCCATTTCAAATAAGAGGCAGTGTTGCATCCCGAACATAACCAAGGTCTTGAAGAACCTCAGGATAATGTAAAAGGGATTTATAAGCAAGTCTTGCCTCAGTTAATGTCAAATTGCATGAATCAACCATCCAAAAGAGACTTCATAACTTTGCCCAAGATGCAAGGTCAGGCTCGAAGAATATAGATGCACACTGGAGTGTGTCAAACAACATTTAAGATCAGATCAAGACTCAATGTGCTCTGAATATATAAAGCAAAGAAATGAGTTTGACTCTAACGGGGCATCGTATTTAACTGGAGCATGCATTGCAACCCAAACAAACTCTCGAATGGCCAAACAGAGTAATAGCTTTGAAGTTTAAGCATTTATAAACAAATCCTAATTCATTTAGTTCTTGCTCAAAAAGGAAGTGGGATTTGTGAATACAATACAGTATGCATTAAACACTTCTGCATTGGTGTTAAACCCATTCCATGCAGTCAAAATGTTCTAATAGATTATACTAGCAGATTAGGTCAAATGATTTGATTTATATTAAAGCAGAGACCCACAGCAAAGCCAAGAATATCACTAGTAATGGACCCCTTTCATGCAAAACAACAGCCACTCATCATGTTTCCTTCTGAAAATGAGCTTTTTGTTATTTTTTAAAACACTATCAAAATGATTGAAACAAAAACATTTAACTGTCTTAATGTCAACTCCTATATGTTCCTGCATATCAGTCTTTGTTGTGCTCCACTTTCTGTGTGTACCTGATAACAAATAGTGAAATGCAGCCTGCGTCTCTCTCCCATGGATGCTGTTTGAGTCCTGCTGGTCTGGGCTCCTGAATGCTCACACATCCCACCAAGGTGCAGCTTATCAGTGCTCCTGGATTCAAGTCTGGGCCCCTCGCTGGCCTCCCCATCTTCCAGCCTCTGTGTGAAGTCCCACAGACAGCATGACAAATACAGCCTGTCAGTCAAGAACTACTCTGCTAACTCTGAAATGCATCCAGCTAGTGGACATAACAAATAGGAGCAGATGCCTAAAAGGGTGCATCATCAAACAAGCACTGTGAATTTTTTTTTTTCTTTTTTTTGTGGTTGCAATAAATAATGCATCCCATACCACCCAACATGTATTCGTCCAGGTTTGTTGATATGAAGTTTACTAAGGGTACACCAGCAGGTAAATATGTTAAGTTACTTGTTGTGACTTGATGCTTCATCAATACATGTTAAACACAGTTTTACATCATTAACTGGGTGTGATGAAGTGAGGAAAAATGTTGTCGTGATATTCTGACGCATATGTTTATACGCTATCCCAACCTGATCTCATGGCAATTTGTACATATTTTACGAGGTGGCTAATTCGTACGAACTCACTTGTACTAATTCATTAGAATTAATTAATTAGATTTCTTCTAAATCGTACGTATTTTACGAGTTGCCAATCCGTATGAATTTGTACGAATGACCTGCACCTAACCCGCCCCTAAACATACCTGAGGAGGGGTTTTAGACAAATCATAAAAACCGTTGTGAGACTGTGTTGGCTATCCACATTCAGAGACAGATGAGTTTTTGCAAATGCAAGAATGATATGCAAACAACATCACATTATAGAGCAATAAAATCTGTGTTCTAAAGGTGTAACAGTACACTGGGCATTAATTAAAACAATAATAAATAAATTTAAAAAAAGCATTAAAATACTTAATCTGAGTATTTCTTCAGCAGTAACATAAGCAGCCTTGGGCAGATTCTCAGTTAAAACAATTTATTTAGCATGAGATGATACCCTACCTTATGTGTATTATTCCTTTTTGCCGTGAAACATTATGCAGGTGAGCCGTTTGTAAGCTTTGTCTGTGTTGCGACAGTCATGAGATAATTAATGAGTAATCTGCCTGCGACTGGTCACATTACTGCTGGAGAAATACTCAGAATATACAGTGTTTTCATTTCATTTTTTGTGTTATAGTTTTAATGTTGTGCAGTGTTTACGCCTACTATTCATCTCCATCGCTCAAACCCAGAGGATATGTCACATTTAAGAAAGTAAAACCAGTTTTTTTTAATTGCTCTGGGATGAAAATGTGACTATATTTGAACAACTCCAGTTTGATCTTATGCGTGACGATTGTAACGCAAAGTAAAGTACTGTAAGTGCATGAAAGCAATAATATAGCTTATCTTTAATTTGAACAGTCTTTTGTCGTTGTTAATTTTTTTGTAAGACGTATAAGCTTGCCCGATTTTATTGCTCTATAATGTGATGTGCATGTATGATATTAGTGCATTTATTAAGTAAACGGCTGGTCTGTCTCTACAGTACTGTAAATTCATACACCTACTGTATCTCTCCTATTTAAATCAGGAAATATGTGTCAACATTTGTCCTCATCTCATCATACCAGATTAATGATGGAAAACTGTGGCATATTTTGATGAAACATCTATGATGAATTGTTTATTTATCAATCGCAACAACCTTGTGCTACGGGCATTGCCATTCATACAGGCTTCAGCGGAAGTTATTTTACACAGAGCAGAGCGTGAAAAAGGCCTTTTGACAGTTATTTCGAGTAAATCATTAAATTTTTTTCGTGCATTCAGGAATCAAGCAATTAACTCGCTGCACCTATGAAAAATACTTAAACGGATTCAAAATAACGTTATTAATATTTAATAGTTGATATGATTGGAATCAGTAGGAGGCAGTATTCCACCAATAGTAATAATACTGAAATTATGACATCTTGAAATGAAACTTTCTAAAAAATGTGTCAGTCTATAATTATTAGTGTTGAAGGAATGACATGAAACTAATAAATACAAAGATGTGCAAAAAAAAAAAAAAAAGGAAACCGGAAAGGTCTTTTCAGACGACATTTTTTGGGGCAGCAGAATATCCATTTCAATGTCATCTTATTAAGCAGAGTTGATGCAGTGTCATAGTCAAAGATGAGAAATATGCATATTCCAAATGTACACTCACTGCTGTGGTGGAAGGAATACCAGAATGGAAATGAAGTGGATGATGTATAGCCCGTGTCACATCTCAAAAGGTGATGATAATTACATTTCCCGCCAAGCGTTTATCATTGAACTTTAGTGGGAAACGATTTAGGGAGATAGAATGGACTTTTAAAAAAATCAGACACTTCAGAAAGTAAGTGCATTGTATGTAAAATAGCAGTGGTAAAATCAGAGTTCAAGCTATTATTTTAATAAGCATTTCTTGTCTGTTTAAATTTAGTTTGGAATTGAAAAACTTTCCACATATCAAGGCCCACTGACACCAAGAACAAATATTTTTCTCAAGCAAGGCTTTGAAATAAAACATTGACTTATTGTTAGTCTGTGAAGAATAGATGTGCAGTTTCGTTGGTTAATGTTAGGATGTAGGGTTAATGTGCTGATCATTAAGCTGTCAAAGTACATTGTGCAATGTCCAGTGAAAAAAAAAAAAAAAAAAAAAATTAGATGTGACCCTGAGACTAGAAGACATGTATCGTCCTTTAAAGTTTCGTTCTTGATGTGACCGAGCCATTACAGGTACATTATGGAGAGTCTTCTTCATCTCTTCTCCGTTCATCACAACAGTCAAATATCAAGACCTGTCAGCCTCATGCTCTCAAATGAAAAGCTTTGTTTTCATTTACGACCTTTTACACAAACATCACCAACGTTCTCCAGAGTGTCTTGTGATGAAACCCATGAAAGGGCAAAGCTTGTTTAAATGGCATTTTGATGGCATTTGTTTGCCACCTTTAACCTTTCGTTGAGTTTCATTTTTATACTTTGATTAAATTTAATTTTGGCATGACCTTTGGCCCTGGATCTAAACCTCTGCTGATAACGACCATCATTATTATTGTAAATATGGGAAATCTGCTTAAATAGATATATTTATACTAAAAAACACAAAAATATCATTTTTTACACTACTGGTGTGTACATAGGCAACATCACAGCCACTGCTATATAAAGATGACTCCTGGCAAATTAATTGAACCTTGCAGCATTATTTGAGTGACAACTACTAAAAGGTCCCTCTAAACACATTTGATCATTATGGTGTTTAAAATAGGGTTGTTGAAAACACACTGTACACAGATGACAGTTTTGAGTCATTGCTGGTTTTTAAGTGTTGTTTAGAAGTTAGCAGGTTGTTACAGCGAGTGCTTCTGAAAAACAAGCGGCTGCTAATTTGCCACGGTCTGCATGATTGATGGCATTGTGTCTTAACAATCATTTGTAGTTTTTGCAAAACTCGTATGTCTTAAATGATGATGTTTATTACATCTGGATGAAGAGAAAACTCAAAAAAGCTCATTTTCTGCCAATTTCTTTGGTGCTGTCTTCAAATGTTGCAGCATAATAAGCTTCCACTTTTCTGCAGAATAAACTACAACATGTGGCAACTGTCTGGCTTCAAGACTGTTAAAATCTGTTTATTAATAAACAAAAAAATGCTTGCATGCAAATTTGTAATATAGTTAAACTAATTGCCACCGATTTAACTTGATATTAGCAACTAGTAACACAACCCATTACATTACACATTTCAGTAATCTGGTTACTTTTAAATTACTTTGATCTAACTTGTTTATCAAATTGATTTAAATATTATAAGCATTGATAGATAAAGAAAATATTTAATTGTAGCAATGAAAATAAAACATTATATATATATATATATATATATATATATATGTTTAACTTGTCATGTGAATCATGTAATCAATAAAATAGAATAGTATTTTAAGATGTAATCCAATTACAAGAGCTTCATTTTTGGACACTTATTTTGTAGTCAACATTACATGTAATCGCTTCACACTGCATATACTGTATGCATATATAGGCACTGTATGTAATAAATAAATGTATTTAATATCATTTGATAGGTTAGTTATATTTATATGCCCCCTTGATTAGCCTCGACTGTAGTTAACTGCATCTTCACTAATGCTAGGATTTGGACCAGAGCCAGTGTCCTTAACAAGAGTAAGAGGAGGTTATATCTTTATCCATCATAGAAGACACAAGTTTAATTAACTTTAATTACGTGTATATATATAAATTTATATATAAATCTGACTTCAGAGTTAATCAGTCTTTATCCCTGTGTCCAGCAGTGAATTTAAACATAAGAGGAGCCCATCTGCCTTTGAATTTAGCAACTAATTACATACAGATGAAACTAAAAAGTGGTTAACTTTCAGAAGAGAATCCTCAGAGAATAACGCAATCCATTTTACATTTTTGATTTGAGGTTTTGATGTAGGCCGCGGGGACTTAAGAACCATCTGAGTTGGGAAGAAACACCAGTCTCTCTGAAATAAGAAGCACCATAAAGAATATAAAATTGCGAGACACTGTATTAATATCATGGTTGCTATTTACTGTGAGAGTCATGAACATATCCCTAACATAAAGTGTTATACTCCGGAGAGTGACTCAGAAGTTGAATAATATTAAGAAACAAACTTATTTTAAGAAAGGCTATGCAGAAAGCAGAATAATATTTAAGCAAACTTGACACTTTTGAGTTTGGTTAGTAATGAGACTTGACTTGACTGGTGCTTGACTCGACTCAATAAAGTCCAAGCCTTTTTAAAATCTATTTTTGGCTGTCAGTGTCAATATTGTGGCAGAATATCACAAAAAAAAAAAAAAAAAAAATCAATGTATGGAAAACATAGAAGCACCTAGAAATCGATATCAAATATTTAGCCAGGTAGCAACACCATATTAACCACCTATACGTTTTTTTTTTTTTAATATTCACATTTTTATTTAAAAAAAATGGTTTTGAGTAACATGCTGAAAACAACCAAGATTGCCAGCTATTGACCACATAGTAACATCCTAGCAACCACCAATTACATCCTAGCAACAGCATAGTGAAGTTCTAACACTTAGACCAGTATTGGTACTGGACATCCAGTGAAAAAACTTTAATTCTGGCTTGTCAGTGGATGTCATTTCAACATCTGACAAAGACGATTGTTCAGTGGGTAACAATAACATCCTAGCAACTGCAAAGCAATGTGCTAAAACACTGTTAACGGCATAGCAACACTAGTAGTGTCGACCATCACTTCAACAACATTCTAATATTGTCCTAGTAACGTCATAGCAGCATGTCAAATCAACTCAGGATGCCCTAGCAACTGCATAACAGCCTAGCAACAATGCAACTGCAAATCAATGTCCTAACTCTAAGAATATCTTAGTAACTGCATAGCAACACCCTATTTACCATTACCACCACAACGGCATCTCAAGATTGCTCTAGAAAATGCACAGCAACATGCTGAAAACCAACGGCTTAGCAACACCCTGGCAATAACCGGTAACATCCTAGCGAATGCAAATTGATGCCGCTTAGAAAACATCTTTGCATGTGCATAGCAGCATGTAGGGTTCCTAACCACCCTGCCTCAACAACATTACCCTCATAGCAACATGCCAAAACCAAGTCAGAACGCCCCATCATTTTTCATTAAAACACTTTTTTAATGCTCCCTATCCCCTTAAAGATAGGCGGTATACATTATGCATTTATACTAGCATGCATTTATATTAGGTAATCATATTTAAACTTCATGAATTATAATGATTTCAAATGGTCATAGTCTGAGCCTTATTGCATATATGATGCTGAGAACTGCAGCTCATACCTGTTCATCAGAAGCAGCCATGATCGTGGCACGTGTGCTGTGATAAACATTAAAACACTATCAGAGACAAAGTGTGGACTCCCTTGTGATTTGCAGCTAATTCAGGTTAATTAAAAATTACCAAAGCTCTTAAGCTGCAAATATGCCACTTGCTGCCTTTGATGAGAATTTCTTTATTGGTCTGTATTGTGGGAAGAGATAAATATGTGCTAAGGAAGCTAACAACTGCCTCCACAGTGCTCTGAAACACGGCTACTATAGCGGTACAATTCCATAATTCAGAATTTTGCTTTGAGGTTAAAAGTTCAGCCCCTTATTCCTTATGTTGTGAACGGTAAACAATAAACTAAATCATACGTTTTATGAAAGCGCGGGTGGAAAGTAGTTGCACGCTTTTATATAGATGATCACAGAAAAGTTTCTGACATTATGTTGGAGATATTTGTGATCAAACCACCCACTGGCGACATTCTTCATTTACCACTTCAGCCCTGCTGCGGATGATGTTTTACTCCCCTCCTGCATCTACCTCTAGCCTGAAGGGCTGCTGAGCTTTGGGAAATCCAGAGCAGGTCAGGAGTTCATATGTGGGCTAGAGTAAAGATCTGATGGAGTAAACAAACGTTCCCCTATGATCCACGCAGAAAGAAATTGTAAATACGCTTGTTCTGAAAACACCCTCTTTCCGAATTGAACAACAGAATGAGAATGACAATGTGTAAATAACTGCATTACATATAGTCACGTGCCAAACTGTTTTCAGCTCAAACTGTATCCTGGAAGGGGTAGCTTGTAAAGGAACAGTTCCCCCAGAAATGAACATTTTTTTGAAACTTTACTCAACCTCAGGCCATCTAAGATGCAAATGAGATGCAAATGATAATGTTTCTTCATTAGATCTGCAGAAATGTAGCATTCCACCCGTTGCTCACCAACGGATGCTTTTCAATGAATGGGTGCCGTCAGAATGAGAGTCCGAACAGCTGATAAAAACATCGCAATCCACACTGCTCCAGTCCATCAGTTTTGCATCTTGTGAAGCTAGAAGATCGATCTCTATACGAAACAAATCTATCATTAAGACGTTTTTAACTTTAAACCTTTGTTGTGTTCATAATCCATGTAGTAATAACACTTCCATAACACTTCCACTTCCATAGTAGTAACAAGTCCATCCACTCACATCAAAATCCACTCACACAGTTTTATCAGCTGTTTGGATGCTTATTCTGACGGCACCTATTCCACTGGTGAGCAAGTGATGAAATGCCACATTTCTCTGATGAAGAAACAAACACATCTAGATCTAATGTAAAATGTCAGGAATTTTTTGGTTGAACTACAGTATATCTTTTAGTTGGTATCTTATAGCTTAACTATTTTGTATTCTGCACTGAGATTCACTGTCCTGCAGAACCCTGATGGGCAGGCACAGCACCTCTGGCATTTTAAAGTGCTAATGCCTGTAACGCGGCCCAGCGCAGCTCAGCAGACAACCCAGTGGAGAAAATGGGGGTGCTGAGACAATAATTAACTCAAGATATATGTAAGAGAAAACAAGACTCCCAGAGTTCTTACTGCCGCCCTGCTGTGGAATCATATGGCACTGGAAACAGGAGAACATAAACCTTACTGATTTATTCTGCTTTTGGATACCTTGTGAAAGTAGTGCTTTCAAGGACAAACTCACTCCAAACTAACTGTCTTGTCATCTTTTTCTCACCCTCATGTTTTTTTTCTTCTTTTGTACATGACTCAAAAGTATATATTGTAAAATTAACCATACCGTAACAACAAATGACAACACCTACTGCAGCTGTTAAAAAAACTGAAAAATCATTGTAGAGGTATCCTAAAAGCATGCTAAATTGAATCACTAATGCACTAACATTTTTTTTTTGCAATACAGTTGTATAAAAAGCATAATAAATCAATTTAACTGTTGACTCATTGTTTAAAAACTGCGTTAGTCAGGCTTGATGTAATTTTCACATGAAATAATAGGCACACAAAGCACTTTGTATTGAATGAATCAGACTGAATCCAGATGATTTAAGCTGCTTATACTTTGGGGTTTGAGTTTTATGAAGATTAATAACCATTTACATGTAAATGTTATCCATTTCCTCATGTAAATTAAATTTAATGAATATAAAGTTTGTAATAGCTCTCAATACTGTTGCTCACTTCCGATGATCGTTTTATAATTTTGGCCTGTTTTTGAAGGAAATATGCAATGTTGTTAATGTTATTTTAGTATCAATGTATAGTTTTATTGTAACTATTAAGGTTATAAAATAGTATAGGCTGAATTAGTTTCCGAGTATTGTAGACATAGCATATGAAGACAATAGAGCTCTAAGAAGGTGGAGAAGGCTGATGTGCAGTGCGGTTGACTCCCCCCAGGTTCCGCTGGTGGCTGCACAATCCCCAGTGATTTTGGGGTTTCCCCATAGATTCTCTGGGAATTCCTCCAGTGGCTGCACAACTCCCAGATGTGAGCGCCCAGGTTTCAAGTCCTGTTTCCAAGTTACGGCCAGGAGAGCCGTTTCCAAATCCTGATCCAAGTCCTGTTTCCGAATCACGGTCAGGAGGATCGTTTCCGAGCCCAGCTCATGTTCCAAGCCCTGCTCCAAGCCCATCTCGAGTTCTTAACTCAAGTCAAGTGCCAAGTCAAGGTCAAACATCACGTCCAGTTCCAGATCCTAGTCGTTCCCCTGAGGTACAGCCAGGAGGCCAGATTCTGATCCAAGAGAATCCAGTCTGCCAGTAGCCATCAGCACAGTTCGGCCCTGTACCAGCCAGAAGAAAACCCCATATAATCTCTCTGCCTACCCTATCAGGGCAAAAGAAACTGTCAACACTGACTTGATGTTTCCTGTTTCAGCCATGTCAAATCACTTCCTTGACTCCTGCATCATCCTGGTCCATCGTCCCGCATGCTCCACCCTGGACTTTCAGCAAACCAGAAACAGTTACTGTTTCTGCCACTGAAACATCACTAACGTCTTTGTACCCTCTGTTCCAGTCCTGTTAAGTCTTCCTTTGCGTACGCACGTGCACATCCTGATTTTGCTGAGTTAGGCGTGTTCCTGTGTTAACATATTTTGTTGACCCTAGAACAACATTTTATTCGAAAATTTTAGTTTTGACCATATCTCTACACCTAAACCTAACCTAAAATCAGAGGAAATGATAGATGACTGACACCGATGGACAAGCACCAAACACTGATTGTAAGCCTAAACTTCACAAAAGTTTTTTTTTTTTTTTTAAATCTGATTGGCTAATCACAATGTTGTTCCAGCAAAATCAGGTTCTGCAGTATGTGCGGCCCCTGCAGTCTGTTCTGTCACCAGTCTCGCCCTGGAGAGTGTCTCTGCCATTTGCTCCACCCAAGAATAATGGAAACACTTTCCCCCCCGGAAGTCTCGTCTCTGTTCTCGTATCAGCTCCTCCCTAGAAAGCATCTCACCTGCCTGTTGTGAACTTCGAGCAGGTACTGTCTCGGCCGTAGAGGCCAAGATTAACATTTATATTCTACATTCCAGTTCTGTCTGCTCCACCTTGAAGGCCGCCTCTGTCGTTTACTCTGCCCTGGAGGGCGTCTCTGTTGTCTGCTCCGCCCTGGAGGGCATCCCTACCGCCTGTTCTGTCCTGGTGGACGTACATATATACATACAGTATATATACACGCTTACACATACACATGTCACACACACACACACACACACACACATATTTCTATTCAAATTTGATGGGTTATTTATTCATCCACAACATAACTACAGGTTGAGATCTCCCTCACTGACTGGCCTACTTTATCCCAATCAGATTTAAAATGGTCAAGACATGATCTACAGTGATGATCTGGTTTTCAATCCTGTTCCTCAGGACCCACAGCTCAGACCCATTGCACATTTTGCATGTCTCCCTAATTTACACACTTGTTTCAGATAATCAGCTCATTAGGAAAGAGCTCCAAGAACTCAAATGAGTGTGTCAGATAAGGGAGACATGCAAAATGTGCAGAGCAGTGGGTCATGAGAAACAGGATTGAAAACCACTGATCTACACTGCATCTGATCCTTCTGTTTATGGCGATCGTCTTTTTTTCAAGCCCGATAGACCCGGAAAGTCCTGTAACTCATTCAGGACATGCGTTAGGACTGTTAGGACAGGACATGTGACAGGATGAGTTGTTTTTATAACATTCCTTTCATAATTTTAGCAACATCATTTGATATGATTCATGACTCGATCAAGTTGTTTAAAATATAATATAAAGGCCGTGAAGCTCTTAATTCATTGGGTCACATCGCTGTCATTTTGGTCTGTCTTTATGTTCACACTCTTAATGAGGTTACTCTGAACTTTCTCATGTAAAAGCAAATGTTTCTGCATACGTGATTATCTATAAATATATTTTGAACAAACAGATGTGTCGATGGTTGAGAGTGCCTATTGATATTCATAACAGATCTCAAAGATACTGGGAAAAACAGACTGTCAAAGCATGAAATATTTAGCAGTATTCAGCTTCGAGTAAGCAGACCTGGACTTCAGAACAAACATTGTCAGATCTGATTTTATGGGTCTAGCCCTAAGGCTGTGATGTGTCCAAATTGCTTGTTTTGACAGAGTGGATTACTTCTACCATCTGAATTCAGAGCTGCTTGAAGATATTGCTGATTTAAATTCAATAGGGATTTACAGTGGAGTCCAAGAGACCACATGGAAAATCTGGGATTCAGAACCATATTTACTTTGGAAATCAGATTAAAGTTTCGTAAGTAAGTGAGTGAAAAAAGAACACATGATTATTAGATCATTATCTTCTGTTTTTCAGTTCATGTTAATTATTTTGTATTTACAGTATCAGTACTATTATTTTCCTTTTTATTTTTTAATTGCTGTAGTTTTAGTTTCAGTTGTCTAAAATAGTTTTGGAATTATTTCAATCTCATGTCATTTGTAAGATATCTTATCATCTAAACTGCAAAAAAAGGATGTCTGCCAAACACGCGAATGATTAAACCCAGACGTGGCTGATTACGAATCAAATCGGATTCAAGCAAACAATCTTTTGACCCCACTTTTTAAGCAGAACATCTTTCAAATTTTAATCGAGCAAAACTCAACAACTTTGTTTACTGCCAAGTCAGCCGTAATCAACATAATTATCAGCCAGATCTGCATTAGCCAATGCGAGATGTCTTCAAAAATAAGAACCTTTCTATAAGAAAAAGTGCCTCGCAAAGCTTGCCGAACCTTCCAGGTTCTGTCGGGTGTATTAGAAAGCAATGCTGCCGGAAGCGCATGTTAAAGATGGCTGGCAGGCGGCCTAGTTTCACAGCCGCCCGCTCCCACTCCGACCCTGACAGTCAAGCCTCAGTGAGTTACATGACATTAGGGCACCGCAAGGAGAAAAACAAGCTGCCTACAGAATGTTGCCGCCACTTTTGAGGACACACACAAGGGGAATTCTGGGAAGGGAAGAAATGTTTGACACGGAGCTCCTTTGGGAGAATAATGTGAGTTGTTGTAATGCTGCCGGAATACCGTATTAATTTGGGGGGAACTGTTTAAGGAATACAAAACAAGAATCACAGTAACTTTGTCTTACAGACGGTCTGTTCCTCCAGAAAATTATCTGCGTAGGAGGGTTTTTCCGATTTGCATAATATTCAAATTCAACAGCTTTTGCTAAAAAGACATCTTTGAATTTTGTATAAAACTATGTAAATGTGGTTACTGACTTATTAATTAATTTGATTTTAAAAAATTATATATGTTAAAATTATTGCAACGCAAACTGCAGAAACCATTTGTGGTGCCTGATGACGCTTGATATTTTCTGTTGTTCTCTGAAGCCTTTAAAGCCACAGATAGACAGTGGAAACAGTGTGTGTATTTATATATGCATATATATATATATATATATATATATATATATATATATTGCATTTATTTGACTTAAGACTTAACATAAAAATAACTATTGCATATAAACACAATGTTGGGTTTTTCTGGCTTCTTGGCAAAAACAGAAGGAAAAAAAAAATCACAATCATTGCAATAAACAATGCAAATGGCAACAAACACACACACATATATGCATAAATAAATGTATAGAAAAAATATTAAAAAATTAATGTATATTTATTCAACATAAATAATTAAATACATATATTACAAATTAATACATTTAGGAAATAAATCATTTATTTATCAACAATTAAATAACCTTTTAAAGAAAAAAAACCTATTCATTAAAACTTCTAGCCAATTCAAGATCTAGCTATTGTCTAACATTCAAAACTCTACCAGTGCCTTAGCAAACACCCACAGCACCTGAGCAAGTGCAAAGCAATGCCCTGTAGCAGAAACAATTAAAATATTGTCTTTTTAAACCATGTCATTGGGTTCATGTTGTTCGTATGACCAATATAAGAGCAATAGCTCCGGTTTAAAGCAGCTTTACTGGTCAGCAGGTGTACTTGTCTTTTCACAAGCCAACTTTTCACCCAACCTGTCTTCATCTTTCTCTGGCACCTGCTGATTTAATGTGTTGTCACAAGACTCAGTTTCTTAGACTCACTTCAGCGCTGAAGCCGACACATGGAGAATCTGGGACACGTTAATGTATGGAGGAGATGCCAGTCCTCTGGCTAATGACGGAAAAAAAAACTCAAACGACCTCCGAGGTGGCACCGCAGTCATTATTAGCTGGCAAGAAAGTGATGAAAGCCCTGGGAGGTGTGACATCGCCTCCTCTTTTATCTGGGAGAGGACGATAAAGGAGGAAACAATCGAGAACTCAACTCAGCTCTGCAGGCGGACAAAATAAAGAGGGCCGCAAGGGTCCGCCATGTAGAGCTGAGGATAGATTAGAAAAAAGACAGTATGTGGCTGCATTGTTCACATGTGGCCTGAATGTGGATCACAATTAGCATTACATGTTACCTCAGATGTTTTAAGTACATAAGATGCTTAAAGCACTTGTCTTAAATATTTGGTGAGTTGAGTTTGAATTTACCTGGGCACCTTAACCAATCTACCGTGTTCTTTTCAGTCATTGATAGTGTTCTTCTAAGGACACATTTCATTCACGTAGCATCTTAATATTGCAGCAGCTGCTTGTCTTTGCTCCTTCCAGAGATTATTGGCCCCTGCTGCACATTTCCCATTAGAAAGCAAGTGATCAAAGATGGAAATATGTGCAATTACAGCAGGCACAATAATTGAAGACGAATGCTGATGTTCTGCGGGGATTTCACAGTGAAATTGCTCTGGCAATCGGCACAGATGTTTTAATCAGAGTGCATTGGCCCATGAAACCCAACATGTCTTACACAGACAATCAAAAGGGTTTTTCCTGCCATAGATGGAGCGCGTCATTGGAATTATTGTTCCGATGGAGGCGGTTATTGTTTTCATTTTGCTCATTAAGTATGATTAAGGTACAGGGTGTTGTTTCTGTGCTCTGAGAGTCGCTTTGAATTTACAGCATGCCAGAACAAGACAAAAGCGGCAGATTATTTAAATAAAATCTAAATGTTTTCATCATGGTTAAGAGGCGTTAGGCACAACATAAAGCAGGGTGTAACACGCAGCCTCAAGTGGCTTCTTGTGTTCAAACAGCAGTGTGATAAAACACACCAATGTTCAACAAATGCTTTTGTTAATCATAAACAATTCCTCAGAGAAATAAAATAACATCATTAGCTGAACTGTAGGCTATTTAGGGCTGCCAAGCAACACAGTGCAAAATTCAGCAGATGTGAGGTGGGCATAACTACATCCCAACAGCTCTCACCATGGCTTATCCTATGTAAAAAAAAAATGTTTTAATGAAATTAATATTTTTATTCAATAATACGAATTCATAACAGGAAATACATTTATGATACTATAAAGGCCTGTTCACACCGGGACGAATATCGCGCGCGGATATCGCCGACGTTTAACGTGCC
>JAUMHR010000042.1:16667352-16685090 GCA_032361145.1 Enteromius fasciolatus | reverse complement strand
TGAAAACAAATAACAAAAGCACATGGACTAAAAGTCAAAACATAGAACAAGGAACGCCTACGGCGTTACAGCTGCATTAAATACAAATGCCCTTTATAAAATATTTTTAAAACATAATGCTAATGTTTAAGAGGATATTAAATGTAATTCTTTAATAATAACACTTCTTTTTTTTATTCAAGATTTTTTTGTACAATGAATAAGACACCAAACAACACAATTTATGTGTTTATGTACATATTTATTTATTTATTTTTGTCAACTAATGATAACACTAAATGCTATTTAATATAATACGACTTTCAAAATTACAAATTGCTATTTCTGTTATCATTTGGTGGACATATTTCCAGTATTATGGATGATTGCAATTTAAATTAATTTAGTATTTATTTTGCATTTATTTTCCTTGCTGTCTTTACTATGAACAGACCTGTAAACCCAAAATTGAGAGAAGGATTTCACTACAGTTGAAAACCCATTTGGTTGGAGTGTGAAACTTGACAAATTGGCTTGACATGACTGCCTGTCCAGAAAAATATGGGCAATTTAGTCTTCTTTCATGGAAAAAAATGTAGTTTTATGACATGTTAAGTCAAATCTTATCTAATTTCTGTCCATGTCACGGTTTTGTGCAGGAGGTCTTAGGTCCTCGATGGAGAGGATTGTTGGAGTCTCCCGCAGGACTGTAATGTACAGTAAAATCAATTCACCACTGTACTGTAGCTCCTGTCTGAGCTCAAGTGACAGATTCGACTTGCCCTTTAACAACTTCATTGCATTTACAGCCAGCTCAGTGAAAACCTTCACTTCAAGGTAAGTATCAGCTCCAAACGGTTCATATTTCATTTTTAATTCTTTGTTGTGCTAAATAGACAGTACAAGTATAATTCTATTCAACAAATAGCAGTCTGGTCTGTATACTCCAACCTAGTCTCATAAAAATATGTACCTCTGTTCACTTTTTGTGCAGCACCACTTTTACATACCTGCATGTTTCGCCACAGTTTCAAAGAGAAATGTCCACTGAGTGGCACTAAAACACAGTTTTTTTTTATGTTGACATAGGTACATATTGCATATGTTTTAAAAATTGCTAATGTAAGGTTCCGCCTACTATATATATATATATATATATATATATACTGAATACTGAATTTGAATTGAGTTGTCTTAATTTAGAAACCTGATACTTTTAAATGTGTTATACTCTCTGTTACCCATTTCTCTGGCCGTAATCTTCATCTCCGCACACCCTACTAGAAGCAAAGATTTCAACAATCTAAAATTAATCAAGAAATAATTTATTCATCAGGTAAAATTATTATATAAGTCAATTATATAATTAAACAATGCGAAATTCAATTCAGTTGCAATTTAAAAGAGTGCATAACTTTGATAAATCAAGAAAGAATATTAATCCAATTTACATAATTAAACAATGCAAAATTCAATTCAATTCCAATTTAAAAGAATGCATACCCAAGCCAATTATATAATTTAAGAAAGGAGAATTACATTCAGTTCCAATTTAAAAGAATGCATACCTGATGACCAGAAAAACACGCTGTCACATGGAAGAGGCCTTGACGTTTTCTAAAGCTCTTACATGCTTAGCGTGGAGGATTCGTATATCGAAATTCCTAGGGAACTGTTTCATTTTTTCACCTTAAATACTCCAGCCCAAAACAAATCTCTTGATCAGTCGTAAAACACCCGAGCCTTTGTCTTCCCCTTTGTAAGCCCTCCATGTTTTTCCCGTGTTCCTTGTGTTTTCTCCCATTGGATTTACCGTTCTCGACCCTGCCTGTTCCCGGACTCTCGACTCTGCCGTTTCCCTTGGATATCATTCGCCGATCATCTGACCATTGCTTCGTGTTTAGATTATTCTATTGTCTATGCCTCTGATGTCATGTTATACCATGAGATCAGGTAGAATCTATTTTTTATGAGTAATATTAAAACAAGCTGTATTTTAGTATGCCATTTGTCACAACAAGTGTTGCTTTCCTCTGATCTGACACCACATCAGGTGTTGTTTTCAGGTCTATGGGTGTTAGTTTGTACACCTGCTCATCATGAACGTTAGTTAATTGGCTGTGAAATCTAAGACTAGATTTTGAGAGTGTGTCTTTGATCAGCAGCGTAGGAGACTTGCTAAAGTAATGCTTTGTTTTACTTTTGTGATTGCAAATCTAGATTACGGAGTGAAATGCTTTGCTGAACAGTTTCAAAACTCGAAGAAAAAGTTATTCGATTAAAGATTGATGGAATTCCCTGAAGGCTGCGCTGTGAGTAGTCTTACTTTCATGCTGTTTTGCTAACGCAAACTCTATCTTTCTTTCTCAGAGCTTCTGGATATGTGTTTTGATGTAATATTGAATTAACATTGAAATTATATACTTTAAAATATGATGATATGTTGCATATTCATACATTTTCAGTAATGTTTCAGAAATTACTGGTGCTGGATAAAGCCGACCTTAATGTTGTCTGAGTGGGTTTAAACTGAATTAGACAGCAAAAAAACACTCTAAAGCTGTCAAAAAACAGAGCAGTTATAGACTGAAGCATCATAGACCAGTCTGAGATAGTAGTTCAGAAGAGTACAGACCCTCCTGTTCATGTATTACAAGATTGTGGTTAAAAGAAGTCTCTTGTGCTCATCAAAGCTGCATTTATGTGATCAAAAGATAGTATAAAAGTAATATTGCTTAAATACTTGTACAATTTAAAGTAACTGTTTACTTTGTGAAGATATTGGAATTGCTGCCCCAGAAACAACTTTGATGAATGGAAAGTTCAAAAGAACAGTGGTTTAAAAGTCCATAACATTAACATTGTTAAATATATAGCTGTCTTTAATGTGACTTTTGGTCAATTCAACTCAAAAAATTCTTTCTGACCCCAAACATTGGAATGGTATTATAGTTCAGAATGGAAAAAGTACAAAAACACTTTTGGATTTCCATATTCCAACATACGTTGTACACTGTCTGCCTCGCCATGCTTACAAAGAAGAGTTTTGCAAGAGCTACAAGGTCCAGGGAAATTATGCATACTCCGTTTTGCTACGCTTCTAAAAAATTCCTTCTGGATGGAAGGAAATTCTGACCACAAAGCACAGAAGTAACAGGTTATGCTAATTTCTGGGGTCGTCTGCAGAATGGATCGCTGCACCATAATTTAAATTAGCTTCCATGCAGAATAAACTGCAGCATGCGTCTGATTTTTGCCAGAACTAAATTAAGGCTCTGGATGCTCTTCGTTAGTGACAAAAATTACCAGTCATGCAAACTTTTTGGCTTTACAAAACATTATCCCTCCTGTGCGTCCTGGGCTGTTTTGTATGTATGCCCGTACCTTTACAGCGCTAGCATCTCTGTGTCAGCGTGTTAGTGCTAACGCTGTGTCTTGCTATGACTTGTGTGCCGCTGATAACAGGCAGAGAGAGATGCTGAGAGTGCAAATATCCTCCGCAGGGTCAGTGTCGCTCCACCTCTAGTGCCCTTGACAGGATCCCGATACCCCACACAATGCACCTGTCAGTCTGGACCATGCACGGCCGAAATTAGCTTAGTTAGCATCTGTTTAAAGAGCTGAGGTGTAGAGATTCTGGGTAATTTGTTTGTGCCTGTATTGATTGTTTTGAGATCAGTGACGAGAAGTCATGTGTGATACTGGTCTATTCAACTGTATTCTACTTCTGTTGATACCAATTGTAAAACAAATACATATATATATGACTAATTCTAAAATTGTGGGTACATTTGGTGTCCCGGTCAATTCTGTTACCTAGGTAGACTTACAATGGAGACAATGGTGTAACAGAATTGACATTTTTTTTTATTTTATTTTTTCAAAAAACTTGCTGACATAAATGCTAATACCAAATGACACTAATGAAAACACGATTAAAAGAGCTTTAAATAACCCAATGTGAGATCAGTAATACATTCTGTTTTTCTTTTGATATTGTGGTAACAGAGTTGACATTTTAAAATAACTCTTGGTGTAAGAAGTTTTAAGATTAAAATATCTCTGAGAGAGCACAGATACTTTTAAGTGCTTCAGATCTCATCAGTGAATTAAAGTGACATCATTTCCTGTAACTTACACAATTCTGAGAGATAATTCCACAAAATTAACGGCAAAATCTAGTTTGGTAACAGAGTTTATACGAGATTTGGGGTCACACATTTTTCTAAGAAATTTTTTTTTTTTAAATAACTGAATGTTGTAGAATTAAGTAACTATTTATGGCTTTAATAAATACAATTTTAAAAAAGTTCTATAAAATATTTTCATTGCACATTGATACACGATGAAAAAAATACACTAATGACTAATGCGAACAAGAAGAAATCAGGATTTGTAGCTATTTTAAACACTTTTAAAATAAATAATTATAATGTTATGGACTGCAACATAGTGTAATTAATTTCAATTAGTAAAAAGCAATAATAAATAAATTAAATGTAGTTTATAAACCAATTTCGGGAGAAAGCGTGTACGAAACTCAAATCAGCTTTTACCAATCTTTCAATCTGCACCGCCCACATTGTAAGCCAATCCAGTCGCTATTTCTCCACTATAAATAGGCCAATTTCTCGTTTTTGCGTTCTTCCGAATCACATGACACAAGACACATCCTACAAGCACGATGTCTAACTCGGACTCATCTGCCTACCTCAGCGAGGACCCGATTCCTCAGCCCGCCATCCAACAACCTGCTACTGCTCAAGCTACACCCCCAGCCCCGCCTAATCCGTATAGTTTCTACGCCTATGTGGCAATCTTTTTTCTTCTCTGTGATCATTCAATGTATTTAATGCACTCAATTCCCAACACAATGTTTCATTGATATAAGTATTTATCAACTCCTGTCACATTATTAATCTGTCCACTGGAATGTCATTACTTTCCCATTCCCATATTTTACCTTTCATCTATTATTAGGTGCACGGATTTTACCCCAGAGCTTTGCAGCATCCCCTCCCTTTATTAGATCTGCCCCAATCTTCATCGGCCATCACCGATCCAGATTCCGTGAAACTTCTAATTTAAAGACAAATTCATCCATTCTTTAAAAAAATAAATGAATACTCCAAACGCCCCCAAATTCGCAATATGATGTTTTCATAGATAATTTAGCCTATAACATTTCCTGTTGGCAGAATTGGGGACCCCTCCAACCCACAGTGCGTCATAAATCCGACTCCTGCCCTAAATCCAAGCCTCCATACTAACCCCTCTCTCTGTTTCTCCCCAGCCCAACCTGGTTCTGGACCCGGACTAGAGGATGGAGACCCGACCCGAGCCCGAGGGTACCCAATGGGCCGGGTCGGGACGGGTTCGGACAGATATTTAGAAAGGATGCTCGGGTTGGTGTTGGGCTCGGTCACATCAGCGCGAATGTGCGTCTGTGTTATAACGGCGCTTTTTGCCCCGTGTGCGCTGATGCTCTCATCCGTTGACATTTACATTGACATGTGTCATTAATAAGAGAACAAAAATTAGATCGGGCTGGGATCGGGCTCTGACATAAATGTCTTAATGCCTCTCGGGCTCGGGTCAGGTTCGGTTACAGCTCTGTCGTACGCGGACCGGGCTCGGACAGAAAAATGCGGCCCGATCTGCACTCTAACCCGGACTGCTGGAGGTTTTTTTCTCTGTCCTATCACGCCTCCTCAGAAGCCAGTGTGCACAGAGGTTCTCCTATCCACCTCTGTTGAGGTTTTCTTTCTCCTCACCTCTCCCCGCCTGCCACACCTCAGCCGAGGTCCTTTGCTCTGTCCTATCAGCATTCTAAGGCCAGCCTACACCAGGCTCCTTCTCTACACCTAGGCAGAGGCTTTCCGTTTTCCCCCCACCACCCCGTCACCCACCTCAGCCGAGGTCTTTCTCTATCCTATCGCCTCCTCAGAGGCAAGCCTGCGCAAGGATCCTCCCCTATCCTCCTTGCTGAGAGGCATTCACCTGCACACTTTCCACCCCACCTCAGCCGAGGTCTCCACCCTTTCCTATCCGCCCTTCCCAAGGCAGCCTTGGTAGGTCTCTCCTATCCCCTCCGCAGAGGCCGCCGCCCCCTCTGCTGAGGCATCAACCCAACCCGAACCCGATGGCCGTTGTCACTGATTTTTTCTAATTATACATTATAATAGAAAAATAGCAATGCCAGTTAAAAGGTTGTTTTTCTATTAGTTGAATCACTTAAAAGTTTACAATAAATTAAAATATTAGCTAATTCATTTCTAGATGTAATTTTTCCTTTATGTATTTCGCAAATTAAATATTGCTATTATTTATTTCATTATAATATTTATTTTGCATGTTTTAAATAACTATTTTATAGTTGTGTAATTGTAATTAATTATTATTGTTTATTTTATGAACAATATGAAAAACAATATCATTAAATGCATACACCCACACACTGTAAAACAAAACATTTTACAAGTCAACTGTTAATACTAATAATATAATATTATTAAATATAATTGCCATAGATTTATTTGATTGATAATTTTGATATTTTGCAGGTATTTTCAATGAATTCTTCCTGACAACATGACATAAAAACAACGACACCAATTAAAAACGTATATTTCACATACTAATGAAAACATTCACAAACTGGGAAAAAAAAGAATAAAAGCATTATAATATTAAACTAAATATAGTAAACAGTAATTGGCATAGCTTTCACTGATTGATTCTCCAGTATAGTACAGTAATATAGATTCAGTACTGCTGGAGTTTAACTAAGAAGCAGACATAATAAATGTTATCCAGTAGCAGCAGTTCTTTTTCTATTTTTCATGTCAATATTTTTATTTGATTAATATTAATGACCTAATAGAAAGCAGGTCCATTAGGCTTCGTTTACACTGCACAGATCCAATATTTTACACAAATCCAATTTTTGTATGCCTGTTTACATTAAAACCTCACCAAGACAGGCATTTTGGCCAAGAAGTACTGTTCATGTGCTGCTGCATTAACATTAGGAGCACACACTTTTCTTAGAAATACACGAGCACACAGATTATAGCTTTTAATATTCATTTAATATCACTATAATAACTCTCAGTACGTTATGGGGCGTCTCGGATCACTTGCCACAGTGCAGCAAACCACATTTGAGTTTCTGTGTTATTATTCATAGTTGAGTAAAGTCAGCTGCTGTTGTTTACTTTAATAATTAGGATATAGTTTGTCAGTACTCTGGAAGCATTCATTCTGTGACTCAAAATGTAAATGTACTTCATGTCATCCAAGAAATGTATGAACTTGTTTCTTCATCAGATTTGGAGAAATGTTGCTTTCTCAGCAATGGATACTCTGCAGTGAATGGGTGCCGTCAGAATGAGAGTACAAATAGTTGATAAAAACAACACGTACAACCTCACTCCTCACTAAACCTCACTAAATCGTACGTATTTTGCGAGTCGCCAATTCTCGCGTATGAATTTGTACGAATGACCTACACCTAACCCCGCCCCTAAACCTACCCGTCACAGGGTTTTAGACAAATCGTACAAAATCGTGAGTGAGGTTGTGCGAATTAGTATGAATTAGCACGTATTTGGCACCTCGCACGAATATGTATGAATTGGTCGTGAGACTGTGTTGGAGAGGACAACACGAGATGATTATAGATATATAATTAATAATTATAGAGATAATTAAGTCATATTACAGCCATAATGGTTTAAGGTTAAAAATATCTTAATGATGGACTTGTTTCTTACAAACCCTCTTATCATTGTCTTATCATCTGTTAATTGATGGACTGGGGTGGTGTGGATTATTGTGATGTTTTTATCAGCTGTTTGAACCCTCATTCTGACGGCACCCATTCACTGCAGAACATCCATTGGAGAGCAAGGGATGCTATGCTACATTTCTCCAAATTTGATGAAGCCTAAAAGTGAATACATTTTCAGCATGTTTTCATTGTTGTCTGAGCTATTCTTTTAACGATCAGCAGAGGCTGTCAGAATTTATTTGTTATTACTTAGGGGCCAGAGCTGGTTTCATACCAACCACATATTCTTGGCCCACTTTCAGCCAGTTTTGTTGCACCCAACTGTTCTTAATCGAATCTGCCCCTTTTTGCCATTAGTTCATCATTAATTCACAATTGTTTTTCCTGCCTTTCATTTAGCATCCGTGTGAAAACGACCAATTCAGAAATTAGTAGGCCTGCACAGATTACGGCGATCTTCTGTCACCATAGTAACCAATGAGAGAATGTTCTCCACTGAAATGAGGGAAGTCGTTTTCTGATCAATAGCTCTGTGAAACAAGGATCTCACAAACAGAAGATGTCATCTCTTCTTGTTCAGTGCTTTTGGGAACAGTGTGTTTTGTCATCGGTCCCTATTGGTCTGAGTTAAAGAAGCACGTTACATGATGCCATTATTGAGACATTTAATTACACAAAGCAGCCACGTTAATTTTGTTCCTTTCATTTTTGAGCAAATGCTAGAAACGGTTGCTATGGGGTATTACAAACACCCACCGAGTGAACTAACTTGCCTTAAAGGCATTTGAGATAAGGGTGTATCTTTTATAAATGATTAAACATTAAAGGAGATACTCTTAAACTCCATAAACCGCATAGCAGATGCAAAAATGTGAGGGCAGTTAAAATTTTTTTTTTTTTCCTTTTATTCGAAAAAAACGTGACGTCTTAAATTGATCAAAAGTGACTGTAAAAACATGCTGGCATCGTGTTGCATCTCTCTAATATATTAGTGTTTTTCTTCTCAAGGGTACGAGTGTGTCTTACCTCAGCCAGATGAACTCATGACTCACTCTTCACACAACCCACCTCCTCTAGTATCCTCCTCTGGTTAGTACAGCAGAGATTACTCACCAAACATCTGATCCTCAGCAAACCACAGCACAGAAACAACCTAAACACACACACACACGTTGGTTTTTGTGATTTATGGGGACATAGGTGCAATGGTGTCATGTCATTATACACATTAGTGTCCTCATAAACTACATAAACCCGCACACACACACACACGCTCTTGTCCTTTTCTGACATCACATCATTCATGTTTTACTCCCTGTTTTTCCTGTTTTGCCCCTAATGAATAGCAAATAGCAAAAATGATGTCCACTCGCATGAGACATTTCGCAAAACATTTTAGTTAAAAATACAAAATCGAATTATGTCGAATGATAATGTCTTTGATAATTTCATACCGACTCATGTTTCTGAAAACTCAAATCTCAGCAAACAAAGACCCTCAGCTGCAGTGACATTTCTGGCAGAAGTGACAAGGTGTAATTATCATCAGAATCATTGCATCCTACGCTGACAACACTGATCCGCTGTCACGCCCCTTTTCTTGCCTACACACTTCTGATATGACCCGTGTGGAAAACATCAGAGTATGTGTAATAGGAGCGGTCTGTGATACAGTACCTGCTCTGTATTACCTATCAATGCCAGATGCATGACTTCTGTGTTTTTATTTATTTATTTATTTATTCTTTATGGGGGAATATGTTTTTTGGTTTATGACACCAACTATCAGGAGCTATGCACTGAAAATAACCTCAACCTTTACCTACTGAGTGCCAGCAAATTATTTTTATTTCTCCTTTTTCTTTATTATTTTTCTTTATTTTATACATTATTATATATTTCTGTTAAATATGACTTATTTATTTTTTAAATGATTTTTATTTATTTTAGCATATTGATTTGATTTGTTTATTTTTTTTACTGATTTGAATTTATTTTTTTCAATTAATTTGATTTTGAGTTTTATTTAATACATTATTTTGTATTAATTTTAATCAGTTTAGTTTTCTTTTCATTTTAATTATATTTAGTTTTTTTTATTTTTATTTTGTTTCAATTTAAATATTTAATTTTTTTTTTTTTTTTATATTTAGTATAATTTCAGATTATAGATTCAGATTGTGTTTTTGTTTTCATTCGGTCTCTCACGTGTTTCCCTGTTTGTAACTCATCTCATTAGTGTTTCGTTCATTCCAGCTGTGTCTTTCAGGTATCATGGTTATGTTTGCTATTTAAATCGTGCTCTGTGTGGGATTCGTGGTTGATCGATGTTTTAGGTTATGCGTGTCGTCTCCGTGTTTCGCCAGTTTCTAGTATTGTTACACAATAGTTCAATAAATGTTCTTCGTTTGCATCAGCTCTTGCCTGTCTGCCTATCTTTCCTCTCTGGGAAGCGAGATGGGTGACGCGTAACACATTTTATTAATTTAAATTACATTTTAATTTTTTTTAAATTCATTTTAGTTAATCATATTTTTTCCCCCCAATTATTTTCCGATGTATTTAATTATAAAACACTTTATAATCTAAAATTACATTTATTTACATTTTATTTAATATTTTCACTAAACCTTTTTTTATATAAAAACAAGCACCTGCAATTCCGGCCAAATTAAAGATCTGTTGTGAACTTGCACCAGTAATCCCACACAATATTAGATGATTACTTCAGTGCTAGGATATTGGCTCTATTCAGTGCTCTAAAACACTCTGTGCTTTTATAGTACAGTATGGTAGCCTAGGAACTAAACAGCGTAGGTTCCCCCTGGAGATGTTTTGTCAGGACTGCTGCATGTAAATGGCTAGTTTCTGATGTATTTCTCTCTGCTCTTTTGTGCCGTTTCTTCTAGGTAGAAGCTTAAGAGAAGCCATTAAACTCAACATTATGATGAATGCTTCCATGTATTGGAGGCTTTTCATCATCTAACACTTTAGGACGTTGCTCCATGTTTCCCAGCCCAATGTGGCTCTCGGAGACTTTTTGCACATTATGAAATATTAGTGGGATGTCTGCAGAAGAGCCCAGCGGCGCAGAGAAAGATGAGGGCTGGTTTGTGCAAGATCTGAGTCTGCATTAATGTGCGCAGGTATGTGTATATAATGCAACGGGCTCAGATTAAGTCTTTTGTTTGTCAAGAAACATTTGCCATTTGAGCTTTTTATTTGAGACTGTTTTCAGAGTTTGAATTAAAACGGTTGTGATTTGTGCTTAAATTCATCATCAGACACCATTTGATACCCATTTTACTTTGAATATCCTGTTCCACTCACGTTATCAGAGAGAGAAACCATAAAGTGGGACTTGATTTTATTGATCTGCAACGGTTTGGATGATGAAAAGTGTGAAACAAAAGTATGTTTTAGAGTTGCTTTATTAAACATGACATGCACTATATGTGTTTTAGGAAAAGTAAATAGTTAAGTTGGAAGCTGACTTTAAATGTGGTCTAAACACTTTGTCCCTCACATAACCTTCGTACCTCTCTGCTGTGGTATAAATTTATGATGTGCTTTTAGGCATTCAGTCGGCCTGAATTTAAGTAGAAGCGTAGATGAAAATGAACAGGCATATGGCGTGCCAAAACACATTTTCATAAGCTGAACTTTTTCTATTGGTTTGAATTGGGCACAGATGGTCCTAATATCTGAGCTTATTCTGGATTAATCGCAAATACTTGCACAGGGTCAACGAGTCATATGTTGTTTCATCTTTTATATAGCAGCATTAACAAGCTGTGTTTCCCTCTTAAAGGTAAACAGTTCCTCAAAAAAATTTCTGTGAAAAAAATATGTTGTGATTAGAAGATTGTTAATCTTAAAAGCAGCAATAAAACAGCCTGTTTACATAATCTACCATTCAGTATCGTTTGGTACGCTGTATCATGGTTTCAACAAAAATATGAAGCAGCATGACTGATTTCAGCGTCGATAGTAATCTGAAAGATTTCTGTATTAAATCAATTCAAAATGATTTCTGAAGGATCGTGTGACATTGAAGACTGGAAAAAAAGTATGCTAAAAGTACAGATTTGATCACAGCAATACATTACATTTTAACATATATTAACACAGAAGACAGATACTTGGAAACTATTTTACTGTATTTTTGATCAAATAATTTCAGCCTTGGTGAGAAGAGGCTTCTTTATCAATATTACCAATCACAGACCATAGATAGATAGATACCCTAGTAAAAGGTTATATGTTTAAAATACATTTATTTTATTAGTTAAAATCTAGTAAAATATTACTAGATTATAAAAAAATTATAATTAAACTTTACTTGGGATATTACTTGTGCACAATACTGTAAGTCTACAATGTGTTTTAATGTCACTTATAACAAGGATTGTGTCAACTTTGAATAAAATCAAACTTTAAAATGCAAAATACCTGTACTTAAAGCACACTTCATTCCACTTAATACACCTAACACAATAAAATATGCTAAGTATGTCTTTAATTGCAAAAGTAGTGCTGAAGTCCAATTAAAGTGCATTAAATACTAAATTAGTTGTTCCAATTTAGCAGACTTAAGGCATACCAGTTTGGTATACTACAAGGTACAATTGCAGGACATTTTATGTACATAAATATAAAATATATTAGTAGTATTGCACGAAATAAGTTTATTTTGAATGCATTTGAGTATATTTATTTTTCAATAGATAGATAGATAGATAATAGATAAATGCGTTTTCTACCATTTTGCTTTAGTTTTAAAGAATAAGATCACAAAGAAATCACAAAGCTGAAATGAGTTAAATATCCCACAGAGCTTAATCGATCTTGCTCACTCGGGTCCCAGGATTCATCATTCACATGTAGTTATGAACCAATCAGCTTGTGAGCTGGAGCCCCGTTGCTGCTGGAATAAAGGCACTTTCACAGATTCTCTGAGCTTTAATTTGTTATCTCAGTTTTATTTTTACACACTGCTGCGAAGGTTTATTGGACTTTGTTATGGACGCAAGGCTATACCAGGAACTGATTGTGTCATAGTAACTTTACACTTCCATATTTAGAGAGGCAGTTTAAATATGTATTTTTCGCATTAGTTAGCTAAGTTTGTTGTGCATTAAATGCAGAAGCTACACATTAAGTCAAGGCTGGCATTGTTTTATTGCTGGATGGCCCTTAAATGTGCGATGAGTGCAATCCTTGGGGTTAGAGGTTAAAAGACATAATAGCTGGTTTAGAAAGTGCCACTAAGAATCCCCAGATAATTGCATTGTTTAACCATGTTGACCTCCTTTACCAGAAACAATCTTCCTCCAGTCCGTCTTGGCTTGTTGGAGATAATTAACTGCAGTCATCCAGCCTGCTGTGGGTTCCTGTAATGCAATCGTGATAGAGATGCCATCTGCGAACCTAAATATATAATGATTGTTACGGAAACTCCGACATGTGTTAACATGCAGTATGAATGGAAGCTGGTGTCTTTTGAGAAATGTTCAGGGTTCAGTTGAATTTGTGCAATTATGTGGATTATTAGAGACGATAAATTTTAAAACTTTCTTTTAAAGCAAAGATTCACCCAAAATAATAATTTGCTGCACGTGTGCTCATGCTGAGACCATCCAACGTGTATCAGGATTGGAGAAATGTATGACAGTAAATGGGTGCCGTCAGAATGAGATCCAAGTTTATTATCGGATTAAAAACGTAATCACAGTAAGTTTCTTTGTATGCTCAGATGTATTGGAGAAGTGTATTAATTAATCTCAGTTTGCTCGTATAGATTTGATCTTACTAATGGCTGTTGGAGGGGCATGGTTTGCTCCATTAAGTTTTTGAGATCCTTTTTATTTTATTTTACATGATGTCTCAGTGAAAAATAAGACTGTCATTTTGAATGTTACATAGTTTATTTCATTCATACTCAGTTAAGAGGGGGAAATAAATGTCTTTACATGTGACTAATCTTCTACAGTCTGCTACTACTAAACTTTATTTTCTATATACAGAATTATATGTTATACACTTTTACAGTGCTGCTAAAAATGTGAAATATGACAATACAGTACTAATAAAATACATGAATTCATACAGATTCATTCATTCCACTTATGTAGACAAAAAATAACAAGAAAAAATAATGAAAAATCATCCTAAAGAAATAAATAAATTACAATTTAAATGTTTTTACATCAAATATACATAAAATAAATTAAATATTTCCATTAAAAAATTTAATTGTTCCCAAAAAATACTTAAAAATTACTTAATTAATACTTTATTTCATTTATTCATTCATTAATTTATGCCATTTTAAATGGTTATATCTCGGGCAAATAGGGTCCTATCCTAAAAAAAATAAATAAATCCAGGTCCAGTGTCACATACGTTATTTATATCGCTGTATAGTACGTATCACTGAATTTGTTATTTTCATAATCATAAAAAATATATTGAAAAATGTGCTTCACTCTTATATAATTATTTTATTTGTAAAATATATCTATAGATTCAGAGATACAGTGGTATGAAGACCTCTCCAGTCCTGACATCCCTCTGCGGAGCTGCTTATCTCAAGTGACACTCGTTTTCTCGCTCATTCCTCTCTGTTGGGCTCTTTTGTCAGCTCTGTGCTGGGATTAATACAGATGTTCAGATGTCAGAGTGGAGGAATCGGCCCCAAGCGATCAATCAAGTCATTGATAAAGTGAAGAGGAGTCCGCTGAGGGTTCAGAGGAGTGCTCTCTGTCAGGGTGGGATGTTCCTCTGGAGCTGGGTGACATCAGGTCAGAGATCAGTTTGGAAATACAGGTTTTATTGGGTTTGCACGACAATGCATCACATGTAAGACAGCATTTTTTTCTGAAATGTTTTAGTTGGATGATTACAACATATGCAGCATATTTAATCAACATTGATATTTTTTTCAGAACATTTAAAGAGGGTAGCATTCCTAAAATTACATAAAACTCACATAGAAATATATAAAATAATATGTAAAAAAGGCATTTTGAGTGTTCAAAGTTCATTTTAAATAATAACTGCATAATTAATGGCAGCATTAACAAAAAATAAATAAGTAATTAAAATGCTGGAAGCTGGAATCAAGGCAATAACCATGTTTTGAAGCTTGGGGGGGACTGGTAATAATAATAATTATCATTATCATCATTAATAATAAAACAATGACTATTTGTATAGATGCAATTTGTATTGAATGCCTAGTTATGTAAAAAATTATAATTCCTCAAATTAATTTAGGAATAAACATGAACTTTTTTGTGCCTGATTGACAGGAAGTGCTAATTTGACCAAGATTCATAATCTAGTATTTCAAGTATTTTTGGTGAATTTTGAGTAACGTTTGCAGATGTTTTCTTATTTGCTGTCACTTAGGTTTTCTTAGGTTTCTCAGTATTTTATTGGCAGTGTTTTCACTCTTCTCTCTAGGTATTGGTATATTGTCGTCTGCCTTTGAAAGCGTGTTGGATAACCTCCAGACATTCCGATGATTGTATTTGAAGTGAGGAAGTCATTAAAAAGAGCACAAGAGAGCAGCAGAAATATGAGGACTCTGGATGATCTTCAGAGATCTGGGTCCTGTCGGTTCTGAGGTACTGTAGCTAACACAGACTGAATCTCACTGCAGAAACGGTGGGTAGCGTCTGTTTGTTTTAACACATTGAACATCAGTATCACAGCTCAATGCCAGAAACAGCTCTCAACACTCAAACCAAACCGCTCCAGATGCTCTGGGTCATTTCTAAGCCATGTGAAATCCTGACAATGACACCCTGTGATTCCTTGCACAACCTCCGTTATTACAGAAATAGATCTTTGTTTCTTTCCTCGAGTTTTCAGGCAGCTACACTAAATGGAAACTCAAGCTTTCCACCTTCAAAAAGTTGGCTTTGCACAGGTGTAGCTACGACCTGAACTTTATGATGAATTATGTTTAGAAACAAATTTCGGGAGAAGCACGTACGGATGATTAATCGTGACCCCTCGTTCCCCAATCAGCCTGTTATCTGATTATCCTATCAGAGCTAAGAGAGAGCAACAACCCATCTCTGGTATCCGGTTCTTTGCATCCTCATCTTCCTCTTGGGGGTGTTTGGGGGCCGGGCCGGATGCCGAGCTCAGTTTAACCCTCTCCGCCAAGGGGTTAAAATCCCTAGGGCTTGGAGTCCGCCGAGCTCTCAGCCGTCTCGCCGGACAGCACACCAAACACGCTTATTCTATTCAATTATTCATGAGGAACTCGTGAAACTCTTCTTGTGGTGCTGCTAATAAACTTGGCAGGCCGATTCTGGTCAAGCACTCGTGTATATTTTCTTTGAGAGAGAACGACCTCATGTCGCAGCAGCGTGACCGTCACAAGCCAAGACGCTTTGCCAGAGAAAGAGACTCGCTATTCTTTCAGCAAGGTCAGTCAGTTTGTGGATGTTAGTCATTGTTGGCGTAATCCTTCAGCCACATGTCGACTAGATATTAAATGTGTTCACTTGAAAAGTTTGGAAAGATGTTGCTCTCACTAATATTCCTGAATGTGTTTTAAGGGCCATGAGATCACATGTGGACCACACTGTAGTGATTAGACTGCTACAGACATGTCAGGGTGCCTAATGTATCAAATATAATTAATTGGGGTTTTATTTGGGTATTCAATTTTTTGTTTTTTACAATTACAGTTATTTTTTATTAAGTTATTTTTAGTTATATACATGAGAGAAAGCTGTTTTTTAGCTTTTTTTTTTACTTTTTATTTTAGTTGAAATCTTCAGAGCTGTTGAATTCGATGCAGGAACTGACTTGCAGGTAAAATGCAATCCAGATTTATTCTTTACAACACTAATTATGTATGCATACAAGTATATACTAACAGTATGTGTACATTTTAGAGCCATAAAAACTTTCTTTTTTTTTTTTTTATGTTCCAATCCCTTTCTCCCTCAGTCAGGTCAATTCAAGATGATTTTTTATGTGTTGAAATTATGGATTAAGATTACCATAGTTCATTTAAACTACACTGAGGGGAAAATGTTAACCTAAAAATGGTAACATTGAAATTAACTGGTTTTATTCAAGTTAAAAAAATATTACATTTTTAATTAATGGCAATGAAGCGTACACTAATTTACACAAAAAAACATGCATTAATTCAAAAAGAAAAAAAGTTATTTAAGGAATCAGTCGGAAGTACTATTTACAGTGAATATGTTGTAATATAATATTTTGACGTAGATGTTATATTTGTTCATTTATTTATTCATTTATCAGAGCAGATGGCATCAGGGTGATTTACCCTGACATCTCGTGTGTCTTTTCGCAGCAGAGGAGCTGTAAATGTCTTCTGATGCTGTGTGAATGAATAGTTGGAGTTGGATCTGTGTGTTTAGGGGTCTCCGAGTTCCCAGCAGGCCGAGCAGAGGCTGAGGTCGTCTCTGTTGACCCTGATCCACACCATCTGTGATGTGTCACTGCAGCAGCACAAACACACAGAGCTCCTCAGTCATGCGACGTGATTGACTGACTGCAGTTCAGAACTCACAAATGTATTTCAGATAAAAATGAGTGTGCGTATGTGCCAGAATTATTATTGCTAAACCTAAAACCTAAATTGGAAGAAAAAAAAAAAAAAAACTTTAAAAAGAAAAAAACATTACCTCAAATAAAATAATTTGTTATTATTATTATTATTATTATTGTATTTTATGTCTTAAAAATGAGAGTGTGTGTCATCACCACTAACTATCAGACTGTCACCTGGACTACATTACCCAACATCCTTTGCAAAATCACACCACCATCTAATCACTCACACCTGAGCTAATCAAACACCTGCATCCAATTAACCACACCCATACACTCATTTGCTGCGTCCGAAATCGCCTACTACCCTACTATATAGTAGGCGAAAAACAGCATGCGAGGCGAGTAGTATGTCCGA
>JAUMHR010000042.1:16620659-16632967 GCA_032361145.1 Enteromius fasciolatus | reverse complement strand
GGGCTTTAAACGATACCAGACGATGAATAAGGGTCTTATCTAGCGAAACGATCGGTCATTTCCAAAATCAATAAAAAAGTTTAAGTTTTATAAGCACAAACGCTCGCCTTGCTCTGTTCTGTGATGCGCATTGGAGATGTAACGTAATACGCAATTACGTTGAAAAGGTCAAGCTTTTTTTTTTTTTTTTATTAAAACACCCAGGATACGCCCACGAAACGGGCATTTTAAACGATAAACGACACAAATACATATGAATATGTGTATATGGTACTCCTTCCGCACATTTGTAAACACTGAAACGGTACTTCCGCCTACTTCAAACTTGACCTTTTCAACGTAATTGCGTTTTACGTTTTCTAAGCAGTTGCTTTATATATTTTATATTGAATCCTAGGGCATTGCTATGCATTTACAAGGGAATGGTTGCCAGGGTTGCTCATGACACAGTATATAATAATCTATAGATAATATTTAATAATAGTCTTTAATAACATTGTTTAGAAAACTGCACATCGATGTAAGTTACAAGTTTTAGTTTTAGATTTTTGTTCCATCCAAAAGTAAAAAATAAAATAAAATACCTATTTCTTCTCATTGATTTGTTGTTTACTTGCTAATGTGTATATCAGATGAAACTATTACGTTCTGTATAACCATTCAAGATAGAGAAAGTGCTATATTTTCTGTGTGGAACATGGTAACAAAACATGGTATCTTCCAACAAATATTGCACCGTGGTTACATAATAAACAGCTATGTTGATTAAGTCGGTGCAGCTACCAAACCTCTCAAGGCATCAGCTGGTAGTTTCCAACGTATTATAGGCTCGACACCTGTAGCAGCCGTGAAACTCCGCAGATAAATCAAGAGTGCTTCTAAAAGCCTGATCCACTTTTTGATTCATTATCTCTTCTATTATGTAGCACATTCAGCCCTGGCATGGCTTTGACTCAGACGCCTCTTGGAGATGAAGGAGACTTGCTGTACTTTGGGGTCATCCATTCAGCTTCTTTCTTTACAAGCGCTCCTCTTGTGCTGTATTAGTATTAGTATTAAAGACCAGTAAGGGGGTTTCTTTATTCGCTGGGTGAAGTTTCTGAGATCTTCACTCACATTTCTCTGAGAGAAATGTACAGGACAAGAGGCACACAAAGAAACAAAAAGAGGCCCCATTTCAATTGGTCATGAACAAGCTGCAGTTTGTTTTAAATGATGTACAGTGAGATGTACAGTGAGAGTACTGAGATTTTTCGGAAATGGTGTCCTTTCCACTCTTTCTCTTGTTCTGGGAACAGACTGAGCTCTGATATTGCATGATTTGTGTTTAGTGGAAATTGAATCAGCTCATTGTTGATGGAAGCGTTTCAATAGCTGCCCATGTGGGCAAGACAGGAAATCGTGGAAAAGGGATGTCAGAATGAGCATGTCAGTGTGATGCGGGACATCTTCAATAAAGGTATTCAACAAGAACAAAGAAATGTCAGACTTTATCCAGCAGGAAGTAACTGGATGGTGAAAAGTGTGTTCTTTTTGTTAATTTAATCATTTAATTGTTTGGAATACGGTCAGGAAGATGCATTGACCCTCAGAGGATTTGTACTACATTTACAGATACACATAATTTACCCCAAAAAAGGCCATACAAGATGTAGATGAATTTGTTTCTTCATCAGATTTGGATAAAAGTAGGATTGCATCACTTGATCATCAATGGATGCTCTGCAGTGAATGGGTGCCATCAGAATGAGAGTCTAAATAGCTGAGAAAAACATCACAACAATCCGCTCCAGTCAATCAGTTAACATCGTATAAAGCCAAAAGCTGCATGTTTGTAAGAACGAAATCCATCAAGACATAAAAACTATTTCTAACCAAAATGTGAGTCCATAATAACGCTTCCTCCAGCGAAAAAGTCTAATTTCTGTTGTCATTGCAAATCAGAATCCACCCACGTATAACGGTTTTGGACAGTTTGTGAACAGTCCTTGATTTGGGCAGGTTTTTCTCCTGGTTCAGACCGGACCTCTTTTTTTTTCAATGGAGGAAATGCTGGATTTTTGTTATGTTTTCATTAGCTTTTTCTGACGGCACCCATTTACTGCAGAGGATGCACTAATGAGAAAGTGATGTAATGCTACATTTCTCCAAATCTGGTGAAGATTTTTTTTTTGTCTAACTATTAATTTAAGGCAGTAAATGGAGCCAGTTTTGACATTATTTCCAACTGAAGATGATTGATTTGTTAAGCATATAACAGAGTTCTTGATGTTGTGAAGCTGTGGGTTTTTTTCTTTCTTTTTTGGTTGGTCTATTCTAGACTCTGGGCCTTTGTTGCATTAATTTGCATTTTATTTATTTATTTATTTTTTGTTGCATTATGACTTTGTAGCAACAAAGGCAACAGACCCGACACACATGCTCAGGTTGCTGATGTTCCCGGGTGAGTAAGCGCTACCGCAGTGATCAGGAGAGACATGCTCAGCATTCACACAAGCATGCAAACTGAAGGCCCTCTTGCACCAAGGGCAGTGTCATTCATTTAAGCATTTTGAGTGCACTTCATATATAAAGATGCAATATTTTTACTGCATTTTTGCATGCATGAATAAATTAATTCTGAGTTTAACAGGAGTAGTGGCACATTCATTTTTGGTTTTATTTATATTAGAGAAGAAGTTTGCATGAGTGAAAGAGAGTGTTTTGTTTTACATGCTGTGATATAATTCAGATATTTGAGATTCTCAGTTGTTGATGCCATGTTGCTGCACTTGACCGCTACTCATTTTGATGAGTGTCAATCATTTACATGACTTGTCATTCTGCACACTATGCAACATTGATTTAAAGGAATCCACAAATGATAACCAGGAGCTTTTGTTGCAAAACTAAATAAATAAATAAAATCCCTCCACCAAACAGGTATAATGCCAAAATGAAAATGCAAATGACATCATTATAGAGTATTAAAATTGCATAAGTATGGATAAATAAATGACTAAAATCCTCAGGTGGCCACAGGGTAATGTATCATGATTCAAACTGTCAATCATTGCAGTCAATAGAGATTAAGAGCATCAGCTGAGCTGGAGTGACTCCACTGATTCTCAGTCCACCTTTTTAGCTCTCAGAGAATGAGTGCAGTGGTTTTTGCATATTCCCAACACATTAATGCATAATTGGGGCTTACCCATGAGAATGGCACCTTGATCGCTTTTTGTGCTCATTTAAATATGTCACAAATGTGGTTCAACCTGTATGCCCATCAGCAATAATTACGTTATTACAGTGCCTTGGCCACTTTATAGCATTAAAATTGTTTCTTGGGTTAAAAAGAAAGAAGTAAGCAATCTTGTTTGGTGACATGTCATTAAAATAATAGGGTGATGTTGCGTTTATACAACAGTATAAAATACATAAAACAACAACAACGGAGTGTCTTCAAAAAAACATATTTTGTGCAAACTACTCCCTTCTGCCACAGATAAAAAACTACAGTTGACAGTTTAACAGCTAAGCCCAAGCCTCCTTTAATAATTCAAAAATTCTCTTTAGAACTAGTAATGAAGGATTATTGTATTACTGTACAGTGTATTGTATTACTATTAAAAGGCCACTGTACTGTATAGAATAGAGTATTATGAGAAATAATCGACTGAGCGAATGTAATTACCTGCATCTGATAGAGCGTTCATCACAATAAAACATTAGTTCGAATGTCAACTGAGGAAAGTCCTGGAGCTCACATATCGGAAAACCATGAAGCAAATTTTCAAATAGACATTGTCTTTATTTACAAACTGCATTTTTTAAATCTAAACAAGTCCATTCTCACCTAAACAAACAAACAAAAAACTCAAGGTCAAAAAAAAATCATATTTTATAAAATATTTATAAAAGTGTGGGACCTGGGTGTCTGCCATGACATAAAAATCACACTTCTGAAAAGGTCTCTCAGACCAGAAACAATTCTATTAATTCAATAACAAACAAAACAGAATACTTATCAGGGTGTCTATGATGCAAAGACATATATTTCGACTGCAATTTGGCTTCTACCATCCACAAAGAAGTGATGAGACCCGTGACTTAAAAAGGTCAGGTTGTTTTGCAGCGGCGCTCTGCTGTAGAATATAATTGTTGCTAATGTAAACAACTAGCTCAGCATCTGAGGATCAATGTTTGCCTTGTGTGGCATTTTATAGGTGATGTGAAAATGATTAAAACGAAGACACACTGTGATGTAACATTTAGACAACACGCTACTTATTGATCCAGATCTTTACTGCTGAAGACAACAGCCAATACCGCTCACTCGTGATGAATTTCAGAGATGTTTTGTTAACCTGCAGGTGCTCTCCAATTCAGAAAATATAAGATAATGGGGTAAGGTAGAGAAAGGTGTTGGATATTTAAAGAGCAAAGACATTTAACAGGATATAGAGCTCAGTGGCAACAAAAAAGACCAAAACATGTATTTTGTATTGTTTATACACCCCCCATCAAAAGTTCGAAATAATGAAATTGTATAAGAAGTATCCTCTGTCCAACAAGGACGTATTTGTTTTATCAAAAATGCAGTAAAATTATTTTCAATAAATATTGTCCATTTAAATATGTTGTAAAATGTCATTTATTTCAGTTATAATAGCTTCATTTTTAGCATCAAAGTCTTCAGAGTCACATCCTTTAGAAATAAATCATATCTTATATGATTATTATCAATGTTGAAAACAGTTGTGCTGCTTCATATTTTTTGTACTCTGGTGTGTTTATTTTGTTCAGGACTGTCTGTGTCACGCTCAGTAACCAGCAGAGACGAGAGGCAAAGGGAAACAGGGAAGTTTATTTGAACTGAGGAGTTCAAGCAGGTAAGCATCACAGGTGGGTGAAGCAAGTAGGTAGCACATGTAGCATGGGGTGCTATAGATGCAGCTCACAAGGCTTAGTAGGTATGTATATAAGTGCAATAAAGATACTCAATCTCAGTGACAAAGTTTGTTGTCCAGTGCAGGAAGGTAGGCTTTCGGGCAGACAGGTGAGCGAAGATACGAAGCTTAGCCATCCGACTGCATGGCTGAGCGGCATCTTGTAGTGAACTGATGAGTGTGAACAGGTGTCAATAATCAGGTGATTGTGATGAGCAGCAAATCAGCATACAGGATCAGAAGGATTTCTGAAGAGTAATGATGGTGAAAATTCAGCTTTGATTACTGAAATAAATTTGAACATGAATTCAGCTGTTTAAAACTGTTCAAAAAAGCTCAATTTTCTAGTTTTTGTCTGTATTTTTGATCAAATAAATGCAGCTTTGATGAGCAGAAGAGATATAGCAAACACATATGCCTATGTATTAAAATGCAGTACAGTGTGCAAACAGCCATAACCATTATAATTCATTATCCCAATTTTTAACTAGCTGTCCCTCTTCAATGGATGTCTCCATATGGCTAATGTTGTCTCATTTCTGCTCTAAAGGTCCACTTTGCCTTTGAGACATTAAGCGTCTTGCAATTTGTTTTTAGAGCGATATGAATCATGGCCTGCCATAATCACTTAACCTGCTCCCGAGATTTGAGTTTCTCCCCGCTGACAGCCATTTTCCACGTTCTTAATCATTCCTCCTCAAATCAATTTAATCTCCGGGAAACAATGTGCTCAGGCGTACCCAATAGACACTTTGCTGCCAGCGCGATGAGAAATGACCCCCGTTGAGGGATAGTAAAAAAAGCGTAAGCGTTCCGACCTCTTCCGTCTTCCCTCAGGCCCTCTGATTGGATGCGATCCTCAGGTCGGCACCGCGGGCTTCATGGGTATCTTCAGGCCTGTGAATGAGGTTCTGGCAGAGAAGCGATGGATTATTTTTAAGAAGAAGCTGCCTTGTGGGCACCAGCAGCTCTGACAATATTGATTTTGGGGCACGTGGACTTACCAAAAAACTCTTTTAATATTTAATTGTTGCTCTCAGCATGTACTGATGGGATTGGCTTTTGCCTTAGGTGTGCTGCAAATTAAATGAAGAAAATGCAAAGTATATTTAAATAGGCTTGTCATTTAGGGAGTTTCAACTAAAGTCAACGAGTAAACAAATGTTAGAGCAGCTCCTCCGGGGCGAAGCCGAACCAGGTCACTCGCTATTGTGAGGATTTTCGGGAAAATAAAAGCAAACGTTTCACTGGAAAAACAGTCTGAAGGAGTTGCTTGTGTTTGCTAGACGTCTTAAGGAGCACACGGTGGACTTTTGAAAGGTGTGACTGTGAAGATGTGAAGAAAATGTTGTGCGTATTTTGGAATAATCAGGGTTTTATGTTTTGAAATGTTTTTTTGCGTGCCAAAGCTGTATTGGTTTGTTAAAAAGTTCTTTAAAAATAGCAAGTATTATTGCTGTTTAAAATAACTGCTTTCTATGCAGATATGTTATAAAAAGTAATTTATTCCTGTGATCAAAAGCTGAATATTTAGCCTCATTACTCCAGTCCTCCGTGTCCTTCAGACATCACTCCAATATGCTGATCTAAATATTTCTGATTACAATCAACCAATTCTGAAAACAAATGTACATCATAAACTGTGTATATATATATATATATTGGAAACCTTCGTACATTTTGTTTTTCAGAAATTTGTGGTAACATTCTACGTTTATGTATTGCCGTTCTTTGATCAGTGCAATATATCCTATTAAACAATATCCATTAATTAAAAGAGGATGCACTGAATGGATCAAAAGTGACAGTGAAGACATTTACAGTGTTGCTAAAGATTTCTATTTCAAATACATTTCTGCAGAAAATCTCAAATCTCATTTCCAAAAGGATATTAATTAATTAGCAAGGAAGACTGATGTTAGTAAAAACCATTACTTATAACTGAACGCCAATAGTAACTGAGCAGCATACAATCACTTCTGAAGGACCATGTGACACTGAAGAAAATTCAGCTTTGATCACAGAAATAAGTTACATTTTATTATATATTCACATAGAAAACTGTTACTTTAAACTATACCAATATTTCACAATAGTGCTGTTTTGTGTTTACGATCAAATTAATGTTGCCTCATACTGAGCTGAAGAGATTCTTTCAAAAATATTTTCAGAAATCACAATTCTCCCAAGCTTTGGAAGTGTGTTGTTATGTAGTTGCTGCTTGGCTCCAGAGCGAACGTGAGCTTCTGATTTTCTGGTCCAAAGTGGGTTACACTAAGGTAATCTGATTGGTCACTAAGGTGTTGCAAGGTGGTTGTTATGGCAATCGGGAGCCTACCAACCCAAAGATTATTAAAACTGAGCACAGTTTCAAAGAGTTTTCTTTTCTATACAGAATGAAAGTAATGAAAGTGCTTTTGATTTTTCATTGACACAAAGAGAAATGCGCTGGATCTCACTTGTAGCCATAGATATGAGAATCTGGCAAGCATTTGTTACTGCCCATGAAGAGAAATTGCAACTTCTCTGCTTCTTTCCTTAATATTTAATCGAGCTTCAGGATATAATGCAGGGATCTATCTAATGACTACTACTCTTTTGCATATTCATGAGGCCCTCATGAATTACACAGAAAGAGCAGAAACACAGACAACTTACTAAGTATAGAGTGCAAAAGAAATCCGTAGCTTTAATATGTCGTGGAACGCTTTGGGCTGTGATTTTAATGCTCTAACATCATTCTGCTGACTAATATACTGATATAAAGACATTTTCGCAGTCTAATTCCTGTCTTTTTATGATTCGTTGATACGTTTAATCATTGTGTTCCTCTTTATTATTCAACAGTCTAATAAATCTATTTTGCAAGTGCATTATATTGCATGTTCTATTTGTAAAACATTTTTCTGCTTCCACAAAAGTTTTTTTTTTTTTTTTTTTTTTTATACAATAAATAACAGTTCATAGAAATTCAGCCACAAAATTTAAAAGCTGGTGTATAATAGATTTATCACCTGTTTCTCTGTGAAACTTAACTTTAGGAAAAGCAATAAAAAGTTTTGCTTAAAAAGCTCAATAAACTGAGACGTCGTCCTCAAAGACAAAGTCATGATTATTGATTTATGCAAATTACAAGTAGCAGCCTTAGCGAGCAATACTAATTTTATTAATACTAATGCAGATTTTATTGTTCCATTATCTGAAACTTCGTTTCCTTTTACATTCAAAGTTGAAAACAGCATTACGGAGGTTGTTGTGGCAAAATTAAGATCCACGATTGTTCTCTCACCAGATTACAATAATTGCCCATATTTGTCTTTAGGTTTCATAAATTATGGAAGGCTCATTCATAATACAAAGGCTTACTCTCAGCACTAATGCGAGCAAAGAAACCTTTCTCTTCCCTGTAGTGCTAAATTAACAACATTTTTTTGTTCTCGCGCAGCAGGCTGTCGGTGAAGCACGTACAGGAGGGTTTTCTGTAATGGCTAACAGTGATCCAGATCATATTTAGAGAGACTTCTATGCTGATGGTTGCTCACATCACACGCTCGTAAACAGTCACACTAATGGCATCTAATGGCATGAAATATGAACGCTAAAAGAGTAGAGCACTTGTCATTGCTGCATCACAACCCAAATTAGTAAGTTTCACCACTGCAGTGGAGATGAGTCATGAAGAGGCGAACTGCATCTGATTCCACTTTGCAATTACATCTTCATAATGATTCAGTGTATGCGCATCAGTTTCTGGGGTGTACTTGTTGTGCAACCTATGGAAAGCTGCTTCTGCTGCAGAATGAAAAAAAAAACATAATTGTCACTTTTTATTTCACTATTTAGTATTTTCTTGTTATTCTGATAAGAAACAATCATGATTACAATATTTAAATATATAAACTCAGAATAATGGCTAATGTCTTTCAGTTCAAAGTTTACATCAAGTTTTGATGTTTGATCGTTTGCTTGATTTGTTTTTTTCCAACATGGAGAGAACAAAAAAAGAATTTCAAAATGTACATTTAGAATTCTGGAAAAAATAAACTAAATTCTAATATATATATATATATATATATATATATATAATATACATTTTCTTGTAATTCTGTGTGGAAATAAGAGGCAGAACTGATGTAAACTGATGAAAAATAATAGTAATAAAATAAAATAAAAAAACAAAAAGTAAAATAAAATAAGATATAAGATATAGATATAGATATAGTGACACTCATACAAGGACACAATGAGACAAGACAACTGGATGATAAGTTAAAAGGTATTTAATGAATATATTTAGCAGGGCAAACAAAACGATAAAGTAAGAAGGGAGAGCGATCTCAAGGTTGTGTGTGTTGTAGCTTCACAAATGCTTTGCTGCATACCTCGGTTGTAACGAGGTCAAAGTTGCTCTTCTATCAGCTTGAATCAGTCGCCCCATTCTCCTCTGACCTCTAGCATCAACAAGGCATTTTCGCCCACAGGACCGCCGCATACTGGATGCTTTTCCCTTTTCCCCTCAGAATTGCTTAAATCACCTTTCTTTCCCATTCTGACATTCAGTTTGGAGTTCAGGAGGTCGTCTTGACCAGGGCCACACCCCTAAATGCATTGAAGCAGCTGCCATGTGATTAGATAATTGCATTAATGAGGAATTGAACAGGTGTTCCTAATAATCCTTTAGGTGAGTGTATATATATATTCTTTGTTAATTGATTAAATTCACTGTATTTTGACTAATAACACATGTATATGTGTTGAAGTCGAAACCGTAACCGTCAACATTACAAAGTGAGCATGTTTTACCTTTAAACAGAGCAAAGTCTCTGCAGCACAGCTTGCTTAGTACGAACAGATAGGGAATATAGCTGACTTCTGCTTAGTTAGCGCTAACAATGCCCTCAGCGTAACACTCTGGAAAATCGTCATGGCCGAGGGCTGCTAGTTCATTGTGATCAACTAATAAATATCTGGAGAGCCTGATACAATAGTTAGTTCTTTATCTCCACCAAGCATATTTGGTTTTGACAGAAGCGAGTCGAGAAAGATGTTATTTTCCGTCGGGAAAGAACAGAACAACAAGACTATTAGCAGGGTTGCAACCTCATGTAAACATTCCTGAGGCTAAAGGCAAATAAATGCACTTCAAAGTGTGCTGCGTGTTTCCTTCGTGTCGCTTTATTTTATCTTTGTTCTCCAGACCATTGCAGAAGCATCATTAGCGGTGTTTGGGAGCCGTTGCCATCGGGAAACAGCATTTGTATGCGTCCAGCAGCTCTGGCAGAACACCGGCCACCTCTTGTTGATCCGGTTATGTGATTTATTTCTTACAGGGCGAAGAGCACAAGACGCTCCGCAAGGCTTGTTTTCTTATTTCTTTGCTGGAGAACAAGTGGTGCAGGAGCATCATGGAGGGTGTCCTTAACTGCGCATGAAGAAACCTGATGCTGTTATTAGTTTGACTGCTTAATCTCAGCTCGAGTTTTCCAGCAGATGCATGTAAAGGGTGAGTTTGCAATGCAGGAGGAAGATACAGTAACGGGGTTATGGGAGGAAAAGCATCCGTATTGGCGGATGTTCAAAAGTGGCTGTATATTCTGTCAAAATAAAATGTTTGCAGCAACCTGCGAGTAGCAAATATTTCACAGTATTATAGTAGCCAGTGATCGATTTTTATTGGATGCTGTAAAAGCATGAAATGGACCTATATTTTTCCTGTTGTCTTTGATATCACAGCTCAGCACAGTTGCTTGGCAAATTATGAAAACATATAATGTTTATAATGGCTTTTAATCAAGCTATTCTTAATAGTTCTTGTAAACTAAATACATTTCATAAAAAAATACTTTAGTAGGTTTTATGAGATATATATATATAACGTTAACATTTACTTTTTACTTGTGTGCTGTAACACCATAGAAGATTTTGATATGTCACTACTATATATATATGTTGTGTGTATGTGTTAATTATGACTTGTTATAGTAATTTAGTAGATTTCTTTGGTAAAAATAAAACGTATTTATTTTTGATTGTCATGTTTATTATCACTATTAGTTGTACTACTATTGATATTTGTATTCTTTGTGAAAGAGGTGTTCAGTTTTTCTGTAATAACATTGTAACAATTATGTAACGATGGTAAAATCTTTCAAATTTGAATTTATTTCAAATTCAAGAAATACAAGATAAAACAAACAAACAATCAGATAAAAATATAACATTTAAGGTAATGTTTTAATATTATTATTGTTTTATTGATAATTGCCTGTTCTGCGGAATGGACTTACGTGAGCTAAAATACAGTACATGCAATGCTGTTTTTTAATATCTGAATAAGAATAGCATAATTTTGTTAGACAGAGTTCTTAAACTTTTAAACAACAACCATTTCAGTTCTGTGTGATTTCTACAGTCTTGTGTGTTTTGAGCACAAGTCCAGGACAGTTGAAGAAGAGCCAGCGAGATGTAACTAAAAGCTGAGGGAGTCTGGAGCTTTAACCTCTTCACCAGCACAGGTTAAACCCACAGCAGTGCACGTTTCAACAGCGTTTTCAGATCCACACAAGATTGTGCATTAGGAAGGGAGAAGTAGAAAGAAGACCTGACAAAATATCAGGCTATTGTGTCTGCTGGGATTTGCAGTCTTTCAACTTTTTCCACTTAGATGAATGAAACATCAAAGACAGCCACCGTTTGCAGAGTGGACTCATTTCAGCCGGATCAAACATACATTCTCTGACTGCTGCTCCTGAACAGACGCCGCGCTCCTTATGAGTGTGTGTGTTCAAACAGGAACAAGTTGGACAAGCAGTGTGAAGAAGGAAAGAAAGCAGTGTTCATTGAGTCTCATCGATCCAGCAGAAGAGCAGCAGAAGTTGCTGGAGACTCTGGGGCTCATGGTGGGCAAACAGCATCTTTTAACAATAAATCAGATGGCTTTATTTTTTTTTACTCTGATCGATTCAAACCTTGTGGCTAAAAAAACATACAGTATGAAAATTTTAACTTCTGTGTTATAAAATAGTGAAACATTATTCGGTGACTACAATTTAGAGTGATGTTTATTGGTTTATCGTAATTACATCAATTAGTAATAAATCTCTGCACACATGACAGCAATAAATAAATATAAATTTTGAATTGAGTAAACATTTAAAAATAATGTAGAAAATTTATATTAAAAAATAATAAATATTGCAATTTAATTTCTTCATGCGATCTCACAAAAAATATGAAATGTTTGAAATGTTTGAAAATTGTATTTTTTAATAACAAATACTACCTTTGTTTGTTTCATAAGCTAAAATTAAATTAAATTAAATTAAATTAAATTAAATTAAATTAAGCTTGGTAAAACTTTATTGTAGGTAAAAAAACTGA
>JAUMHR010000042.1:16577802-16588352 GCA_032361145.1 Enteromius fasciolatus | reverse complement strand
ATAAACACAATTTAATCGCTAGAATAATTCATTTAATTTTACGTTTTAACAGTAGGTGCAGCAGGTCCCTACTGACCAGTATGAATGGGCTGATAACGACTGAAAACCTCCCATTTGAATCGCGTGATAACATCCGAATCAGCTGAGCAGAGAGTAGCTGGACTATTTAAAAGCAAAATAACAGGTCTTTGAGGGTCAGAAATCTGGCTGATAAGCAAGTGATCAGATACTTATTTGACACAGTAATCATTAAAAAAAATCATACAATGTGATTTCCTGATTTTTCTTTTTAGATTCTGTCTCTCGAGTGGAAATGCACCTATGCTGAAAATTGTAGACACTCCATGATTTCTAATAGACCTTGCAAAATCACAGGGTGATCAAATACTTACTGACCTCACTGTGTATGGCATTTTGTTTCAATTGTTATGATAATTCATTAGCTCCCTCTAATATACAGTATATATTGAATATCCCGTAAATAACTAGTATGCCTAATTCATATTTAAATGAGTCTTTTCTAAATTCCGTACTAATTCCACTCTCTTGCAACTTTGTAACCTATATAAATGAAATTGTAATTTTAAGACATTCTCGAGTCAGCTCTGAATGCTGCACATTGATGATGCCCTGTAGGACATTCATTTTTCATTATATCACACCTTCAGTCATAAAATAAGCATAATAAAGTTTTATTAGGCTTGTTCATGGAGGAGTGTTGTAGTAGTTTTAATAGCCTGCATGTATCATTGTGGACACCTGCGTTCCTGGCTGTATTCAGTATAACAGTATTCCTCCATTGACATTTAGCAGAAGCGGCTCCACCTGCGAGCAGTGAGTGTGTGTGTGTGTGTGTGTGACCCTCATTAGTGCTGGAGGAGCTTTGAGCAGGGAACTGTAAAAGCGCTCATAAGGCTGTTAATACACATTAAGTGGACTTTAGATTGCAGCAGGCCTGAGCTGTGTGTGTATGTATGAGGGGCTGGTTATGGTGAGGTTGGATGAATTGCTGATGTGTGTGTGTTTTGTAGTGGCCGTGGATCAGTGGCTCATGGAATCGTTTGCTTGAGAGCACGTTTCATTAAAGCACAAGGTGCTAAAGCTGCTGATATCAAGGAGTTTGAGGTTTAACATCTCAGCATTACTGGGTTTGTGTTTTATATTGCTCTTCCTTAAAGCATTGCATTATTTTAGTATCAAATTTGTGTTTTTATTGTGTGTGTGTGTGTGTGTGTGTGTGAGCGAGATATTTTGGATTTTGGAGATATACTCTTAAAAATACATTTGCTTCATGATTCCTTAGAAGAAGCTTTTTGTCTAATGGTTCCATTAAGAACATCTGAAGAATCTTTCTGTTTCACAAAAGGTTCTTTGTGGCGAAAGAAGGTTATAATAAGATAAGATAGAGATGATTCTTAAAAAAATAAAAAAAAGATCTTTATGTTTTCATTATATTCACTTTACATTACTTTAAAATGACAAAACATAGCTTAAATCAAATGTAGAACAACAAGCTGAGTAATTTGCACAAGTATAAAGTTGGTGTTTTCTGTATCTCACTTGTACTTGAGGAAATTCCAGATATCTGTGGGCAAATTACGACTGGCTGCCAAAGATGGAAGTGATTTGGAAGTTGAAGTAAATCCTTCATCGCCTCGCAGAGCTGCAGCATATGGTGACATTTCGTTTGGGGAATTCTCTTCAACATCTTGTATGGACAAATTCAATTTGGGTCTGGAGTCTCAGCTGGAGTTGAGGAAAGTGGGATATGAAGTCACAGTTCATGTGGGTAAAGATCACGTATTATGGCTGTGAACTCACGTACATCATAACATCTAATTACAGCGTCTTCAGCAAATTATGATTTCAATTGCATAACGTTCACCATGTTTTGTGGCCAATTTATCAGCCTACTTTTTGCCTTTTTTTTCTTCCCCATTTGGCCAATATATCAAATATATAACAGAACTTTTATTTTGGAAATATGTTAGTTTCCAGAGATGTGAGCAATGATATTCTGACATGAATTCAAAGTTGGGTTTAGTGTACAGCTTAGGTGGTGAAACGTGCGTTGTGCTAACTGATACATAGTATTAAATAAGCAAATAATTGTGCAATGAAGATTTTTTTTTTTAACTTTTTAATTGGATTTGTTTATAGTTTATTAAAATAAGATGACATTAATAATGAATATTTTATAATAATAATTGTTTTAGAAAAATTATAATTTTAGAAATCAATAAATACTAGTTATTGTTAATATATTTTAACCACATAAATAAATAAACAATAAAGTGATAAATTATTAATAATTTTATACGGTATACTGGATTTATAATAAAAAAATAGTTTTAAAAATAAATGTCAAAGTCATGAAAGGTTACTTAATATATATTAGCAAATACAATTGTTTAAAAAAAATAAAAATAAAACAAATCATAAAATGATTGTTGGGTAAATATTACATTATATAATCAAATAAGATTGTAGCTTATAGCTTTCCTGGAGCTTGTCATTTAAGACCAGGTCTCCTTTAATGCACATACAGTCTAAACAGTGAGTTAATAATGACAGAATGATAATTTGAGGTTGAATTATTCCTTAGATTCAATTAGACTGAATCAATTACTTAGATCTTCCTCCCAAAAGCGATATGAACATGCAGACTCGGTCTTGGCGTGAACCCAGTTGGATCTCAGCATTCAACTTGGCTTGAAGGGATAATTAAGCAGCGTTTGGTCTGAAACTCATTCATTATGCAGCATGGAGCTGATGTGTTCATTAGATGGACTGGTGTTATTATTATTTTAAGGGGCATCCAGGCCGTGACAGCACCAGCAGCTTGAAGCTCTTTAATCATGTTTGTTGGTTTGGTTGGAGTAGGTCTGGCAAACGCTCAAAGAACTCAGGACCGAGAGCGTCTGTCTTCGTCTTCCAGGACCTTTAATGTTTGCTTTGGCTCTGTGAAGGGCCTCTGTGTGTTGAGGTGGGACACGCTCCTATATTAGTTTGGAGAAGCTGATAATGACAGACCAGATGATGATAAGGCTGCATGTTCTCTCGGTCTGGATGAGTTTGGATGGAGATGTATTGAGGTTTTGTTTTGTCAATCTCATTCCACTCCTTGCTGCCCTTTAATATGAATTAGGATGAGTTTCAGCGTCCTCATTTTAGGTATCAAATATATTTTTATAAGATTTTATGGAAGAAAATATATAGTTTCATAATATCTTGAAACCCTGGTTAATTTGATAAATCTCAGAATATTATCAATTGTTTCATAAAACTAATTTCACATTTATTATTCCATAAAATCATGATATTAATAATAGATAGTTATGAATAGCGTATAAGCTAATAAAATAATAATTAATAATGTATAGCAAATAGTAAATAAATAATTTCATAAAAAAAAACTAGTTAATGTTATTTATTTATTTATTGTTATTAAATAATTTAATCAAATTAATCGTTTAAAAAATACATTTAATAAAATTATTAAATGGTAATGTTAAAAGGTTTTTCAATATATAACAAATCAAAATGGTTGGTTAAAAAGTAACTAAAATCATAAAATGCTAGTTAGTTAAAAACTACAGTATATATGGAAACAGGGTTACATGCCTCAGGACATGCGAGATGCCAAAATCACTCTGTATAAGAACAAATGAGACCGGAGCGACTGCAACAAATACCGGGACATCTCCCTCCCTCTCCAACTCTTCGCCCGTGTTGCTCTAGCTCGCCTGCAGGCCCTTGCTTTCCGCGTCTACCCAGAATCCCAGTGTGGCTTCAGGGCCGGCCGATCAACAGTGGACATGATCTTCTCACTACGCCAGCTGCAGGAGAAATGTCAGGAGCAGCAGTTCCCACTCTACATTGCCTTTATCGACCTCACAAAGGCGTTTGATTTGGTCAGTCGAAGTGGACTCTTCGGTTTGCTGCAGAAGATGGGCTGCCCCCAGCACCTGCTTGCAGTGGTCATTTCCTTCCATGATACCATGCACAGCACGGTTTGCTACAATGGCGTAACCTCCAAGGCCTTTTCTAGTTAGCAGCGGAGTAAAGCAGGGCTGCGTCCTTGTGCCTACACTCTTCGGCATCTTCTTTTCCATGCTCCTCCAATACGCCTTTAAGGACTGCAGCGAGGGTGTCTACATCCACACCAGGTCCGATGGCAAGCTCTATAACATAGACCGTCTCCGTGCCAAGACCAAAGTCCCAGAGGTACTCATTCGTGAGATGCTCTTCCCTGATGACACAGCCTTGACATCACACACCGAAGACGGACTTCAGCAGCTTGACACCTGCTCTCCCACGCGTGCAAGGATTTTTTAGACTGACCATCAGCCTGAGGAAGACCAAAGTCATGGCTCAGGGCACAGAGACTCCTCCAAACATCGCCATTGACGAAGACACCCTGGAGGTTGTCGAGAACTTCACCTACCATCGGGTCCACTATCTCCAGCTCGCTTTCCATTGACTCAGAGATCAATAGCAGGATTGCCAAGGCAGCCATGGCTAAACTGAACCAGTGAGTGTGGAACAACTCCAGCCTCACTGAGAAGACATCTATCATGCCTACGTACTCAGCACTCTCCTCTATGGCAGTGAAACGTGGAGCATCTATGCAAGTCATGAAAGGAAACTCAACAGCTTCCACATGAGGTGTCTGCATCGCATACTGCAGATCAAGTGGCAGGATAAGGTCCCCAACACCACGGCCAACATGAGCAGTTTGCATGCAGTTCTCAGTGAGAGACGTTTCAGGTGGCTCGGCCATGTTAAGAGAATGGACGAAGGCCATATTCCCAAAGACCTCCTCTACGGCAAGCTGGTCGAAGGCCAAAGGACAACCGGTGCCCAAAACTGCAATTCAAAGACATCTGCAAGAAGGATATGAAGCAGTGCTCCATCAATTCCAACTTATGGGAAAGTCAAGCAGATGACAGGAGGCACAGAGTCAGGCAGGGTACATTGTGCACAGAGGCTGAGTGAAAAGAGAATGCTGCCCAGTTCTTTCTTTCTTTCTTTCTTTCATAACAGTCACTTACATTTGTATCTATTGTAAGTGTTGTATGTTTTTGATAAACGAGTTCTGGGATTTGAGTGGAGCATTGTAGTGATGTTGAATGGGAATGGGACAGCTCTGTTTTGTCCAGCTCTCAGAAGTGCGTTTAACCCTGGAGGACAGAGTGGATTGAGACAGAAAAACAGAAGAACCATACAGGCTGGTTTAGACAGAACATGGTGTCCTGATCAGCTGCAGGAAACCAACAAGCCCTTTTATTGGTTGCTTTGTTTCTGTTTATATTGCATCATCCTTATTCACACTAGAATCACATTTTTCTCGAATCCCACTTCACAAAGCTGTGTTTGAACCTTTAACAAATTCGGACTGGCTGTTGTGGCTTTTCAGGACAATGAAAATGATTTGATTCTAGAAATATTGTGTTGCAGCTGATCAGGAAAGTGAAAGAACAGTATTCTGTTGAGATCTCATGAGATTCACCCTCTAATATGACACTATTGTACATGTATGTATGTGTATATTTAGTTTTTCTGCAAAAAAAAAAAAAGAAAAGACAAAAAAAAGACAATTTAATGTTTTGCATTCAAATATGTTGTGTCGATTTAAAAAACAAACAAACACATTTTGCTTAAACTCTAACATTTTTATTATTTTATTTTCTATAGATTCCATTATATTTGCATTATTTTACTTTAAAATTGTAAAACAATTTAAATTAAAATGCATACAACATTTTGTTCTAAATTTCTCATCTGTTATGCATTTTTATTTTTTTCTGTTTTAATTTATTTATTTTTGTTTTATTTTATTTTATTTTATTTGCTGTTATAGATCTGCATTTGTATTTAGTTAATTGTTTAATTATTTTTTAAAAGTTTTTATTTTATTTTATTTATTTTGGTTTTGTTTATATTATTCTGCCATAGATCTCATTGTATTCGCTTTATTTTACTTTAATATTATAAAACATAACTTAAATTCAAACCCATAGCTTCTCATTATTATTATTCTTTCAATCATAATTTAATTATTTAATCTTAAATAATCTTTTATTTTAATTAATTTTATTTTATTTATGTTTTTGTAAAAATAAAACAAATGATGCTCTTTTATAAATCACACTGCACCGACATCATTGCATTAGTTTAAGAAAAATGTAATTGTTTTAAACGAGTTTCATGAGCCTCATTCAATATCGAGACTGTATGAAGCGGATCAATGGTCGTGCTGGACTCCGGCTCGTAGCTTTTTCTCCTAATAATGCGGTAATGGAGCACCTGAGCAAGATGTCTGATCTATAGAGGCAGTGCTGGGAGAAGAAGTCAGTGATGTGAAGCAGCTTGTGATGAGCACGTATCTGCCGGCAGATCGATCCTGCGTGGAGTTCAAGCTCCTGCAGTTGATTAGTCGCAGAATTAGCAGAGAGTTTGTGTTTCCTGTCTCAGCCGCAACTGACCAAATCTCTTTGCGGTTCTTAAATGAGTCTCTGGTTTTCGCCGTCCCATCACTCTCTCCAGAGCCGCGGAGCTACATGATAAATGACTTATTGGGTGGCCGCTGACAAAAGTCTCCACACACCAGCCAGGCAATAAACAACGATTATTGATTTTTCTATGCTCCTTGCCACCAAACAAAATGCAGTGAAATGACGTGTGGTTTGTGGGGAGCGGCTGTAAATTAGGCTAGAGGTGAAGGCGCTGGCAGAGAGGCCCTCGACGGGCCCCGGGACTCACCATATGGCAGCGACCATATGCAGGAGATCCCTGTGGCCAGGTAGACTAATGAATACCGTCGAGAGTTGCTCCAAGTTTTTTTGGCATGACTTTGTTCGCTGGCATAATCAGATCCCTGGGCTGGTTTTGCCGCAGTATGAAATCTCTATCCCACTTTTCCTACACTTTTCAGAGTTGTGTCAAATCCCTGTCTTGGGTTTGCACACTTCATGACCAAATCAGTTCCCATGACATTGTCCACTTGTTCAGGAAAAAAAAAAGAAGTCCATTCTCAGGTCAGAAAAACATTGGGATTTGCACTAAAATATAAGTATGCCACCACTAGTCTTTTTTCCCCCCCTATCTTGTTTATGTCTATATGTATATATATATATTATTTTCTAGTGCTGTCAAACAATTAATCGCATCCAAAATAAAAGTTTTGTTTACATTATATATGCATGTGTGCTGTGTATATGGTTTTTTTTTTTAGGTTAACGATTTAATGTTTTTATTAAATAATTAAAATATGTATTTTGTAGTGCTATCAAACAATTGATCATGATTAATCACATCAAAAATAAAAAGTTTAGGTTATATATATATATATATTTTTTTATATTATTTTAGCAAAACATTTTCATAGTGTCAAAAAAAATTATTTAAAGACAATTAGGAACAGAAGTTTTGATTATTGTCTGGATGACTCTAAATACTTAATAATACTTAATAAACAAATTTGATTTGTTTATGTTAAAGTTATGTAATGTAAATACATGGAAATTCGCCATGTAATTGAATTAATAATAAAGTTCAAATCAAGACCAAAACATTTGTCAGTCATATATTCAATGTATTCAGAAATGTATCACCACTGTCATTCAGTTATTAATTCATATTGTACTGTTCGCATTTTTATTTACTTGCATTTGATCAACTCTATTTCTTACATTTCTTGATATTTGTAAATCAACATAAATAAAGTTCACATGGATGTCTTTAAATACAATGACAAATAAATGCTCAGCAATAAACAGAATTCAGTGGAATTCTTCCTGAATTGAATTCAACTTCCTGTTATTCCAATTCAATTCCAATTCTGTTTCCTTTAATTGTTGTTTGATTCCAATTGGAATTGTTGAGTTAATTCCTGAATTGACCCCAACCCTGTTGAGCCCTGATTACAGAACTCGTCTTGAAAAAAAAAAACTGTTTGATTTCCACGTTTAATAAGGAAAATAATGCAAATTAAATGAGAACAATAATAGACAATAAAACAAAATAATAAAAAAATACTAATAAATATAATAAAAAAGCTTATAGTTTTTTTTTAAATCAATGCAATGCATTTAAATGCAAAACATTTAATATTAACCACCTCTTTCTCTCTCTCCCTCTCACACACACTCATAACTTAGTTATTAACTGCATTAGTCTGTTATCAGCGTCTCAAGCCTCAGTTAGTAGGTCTGAAATGACGTTTTGGAATTAACAACAACAGAGGCGTTTTTATGAGATGCTGAAGATATAATCCTACAAAAACTGACTCCGGGCCGTTGAATTATTAGAAAAATAATGCAAACCCAAGGTGCTTCACCACCTTTTATATTATATTGTTATATTATAATATATTTTAATCATATGGAAATTATATGATTTTATAATCATGTTATAATTCGATTATTTTTCTGCTATGATCTAATAATGTTCTGTGTAAGAAGTCTGTGTGGAGCTCCAGTCGTGGGGCAGTGTTAGTGTTGTTTCTCTGCTTGACTGTGGTCATAATGTAATGAAACATGAAAATCCTGTCTGCTCAGATAAACTTCACCAAGTGAGAAATCCAATTCAAAAGCCACATACGAGCAGAAAAGCAGCAGGTTAAAGCGAAGCCGTTTGCTCAGAAAAAAACAGTCTCTATGCGGATCCACAGGGAGGTCTGAAGATGGAGAGCTACAACAGTTTGTCTTCTGTTTAGCAATATAATCCCACCATCAATTACTTCCATTTACTCACTTTTAAGGGAAGCTAATTCGTCTTACACTACAATCAAACACTCATTATGTGAAATGTAATTACTGCCAGCTTGAGTCAAGATTCAATTGTAATGATAGCGCTACAGATGCTTCCTTCTCCTCCAGTCCTTCCCAAAGCAAACAATAGGCACTTTTCTGTTCCTGCGATGTCTTTCTGTTTGGCTTTGTTTTCTCTGAGCTTATTTAACTTTGCACCACATCATTGTAGTTTCAGAGTGACGTCCGTATCTCTAGTTCGGTTCATTGGCTCCACTTGAAGGCCTGTCCGTTGATGAATTGCACAGCTTATGAAATTAGACAGATTGTAGGGAAACTGACGGCATGCATGTTGAAGTGAAGCATCTCTGGATCCCATCAGCTTTATAAGCATGCATCACACTATAGCCTGACTCTATATAAACTTTACCTTCACAGAGACTGTCAGGATTATTTAAGTAAATACTTTAAAAAACGTTCAAGCTTACTTTGTTTCTGCCCAGAACAACGCAATTGTTCTTTCCCTGTTTTACAAAAAGAGGGATGAGACAAAATTATATATACTCTGTTATAATCAGCATTATGTCATGATTGCTGCTGATAAAGGTTAATAACTAAACCTGTGACTTTTCTGTTAAAGTTTGCAGCTAATTTTAGATTCGTTCACTTCTTTCTATATTCTTACAATTACAATTTATCGCAAAGTGTTTGTTTGCACAATAAACTTGCGTATATTTATTTTGTATCTATAAAGACACAATATATAAATATATATATATAGTTGACATTTATATTCTATGGAAGCCTGTTTCCGCCACCATGAGGAACATATAATTCAGTATGTCATAATAATGAGAAACTTTATGTCCAAGTCAAACTGTCCAAGTGCACATGCAAAGCAGTGATAAGCGCGTGCGCACACACACGCAGCCAATTCTGTGGCATTGGGGAAACGGTGCCTTGCTTAAGGATCAGTCATGGTATTTAGGGTGAAGAGAGTGCTGGTTATACAAACCCTGCCGGACCTGGGATTCGAACCCACAACCTTTGGATTATTGGTCCAAGTCTCTATCCACTAGGCCCCCATATAATACTCATATAAATAATTGGTAACACTTCAGAATAGGGGGTCAGAATAATGCATGGTTAATTTGTTCACAATGTAGCTTAAAATGTTAAGGTAATCATTAATTAGTAGTGTGTTTTTGCTCAACTTTGTAAACAAATTAACCATTAATTAATGCTTAACTAATGCATTATTCTGACCCCCTATTCTGAAGTGTTACCAAATAATTCAATATAAGCTAACTTTTGAACACGGAGTCACATCCTTAGGATCATTTACTACTAGATTTTATTGAATTTCTTTATCATAATACAGCAAGTTTATCTGAGCTTTGGGAGTTAGGCCACTTTAACCTACACACGACTTAAAAAATAGAAGGAAAAGTAAAACTTCTGGAAACCGGAGTCTCAAAAGAACTGCTGAATTGTTGTATTCACTTCTATATCAATTTAATTTTGCATGTGTTATTTACAAAAGTTTTGCAGTATCACTTCTGCACATGAACGGAGATGCTTTTATAAAGAAGAAGTCAGACTTTGGGTTATATTTACTAGCTGGCGTGATTGGTCCGTGGAGATATTGGCCCATCAAAGAGATGCAAATTCAAACGATGCCCAGTGGAGGAAGACGCTTGAAATCGGTTTATGAAGCAAGCTGTCACGGAGGCAGACGAGAGATGAATGGTCGAGGAAGTCCCCGTGTAGCGTGACGGAAAACTCAAACGCTGAGAA
>JAUMHR010000042.1:16564706-16577702 GCA_032361145.1 Enteromius fasciolatus | reverse complement strand
ACGCTTACTTCCTGTTTATATACTGTCGCGAGGTTCTCCCGGGTCCTAGTGCCCTCACGATCTGGTACGTGTGACACAAGCGCTGCCGTTGAAATGTCTATTAACTCTATCATTTCTATAATGATGCAATAGAGAGTAAGCATCAAAACAGCCGACTCCTGAGGAATAGAAAATAATGAGAAAAGAAATAAGCAGGCTGTTTAATATGATCGTGCTTGTTGCTTTTTTTAATTTGAAGTTATCCTCGGGGCGTGGAGCATTTCTTTTAATATGGGTTTTTGATTATTGATCACCTTTTAGAAATGTAATTAGTAAAACAAAAACTACAAACTAATTTCATGTCTATGCTAAGTCAACAGTGTCTGGGAAGTTTTGTTGGCAGGTTAGGATTGGAAGTTTCACGCCAGACTTTAATGCTCAACTTAAGGGGATGCTTGATCTTGTCAACTCAAAGTATGAAGAATAATAATGCAATATATACATTTTGTGTACATGCTGAATTGGTTTTAGTGGCCATGGGGTCTTTCTGATATGTTCATGTACTAATGAATAAAAGATTGCATGCGCCTGTGGTTTTGTAGACCTTGATTTTTCAAGCTGTTAGCAAACAGCATCTCAGGTTTCAGCTGATGCTTATAGGTATATTTAAACTATTTTTGGCTATACCTAGTTGGTTAATAAGCTGATTTGGTTGGGTTTGAAGTGGGAAGAAAAAATACTGCAGATTTCCTTCATGAGCTAACACGACAGCGATGTAGCGCTGAAGTTAGTCTTACTGTCAAACTCTTTGTCAGGTTGGATGTTGAATCTTTCGATGCAGAGAGCCTGTTCAGAGCTGACAAGCATCATTTGCACTGTATAAACTGATGTGTTATTTTTTGCTTTGCTTTTGGTATTTGAAGATAAAGTCATTTCTAAATCTCCAGTCACTGAATGCATTTTGGTTTTCAGTAAACTGTTTGATTCACTGCTTTTTTGTGTGCAACATTTAGTTTCTTTATTTATTTTAGTTGACAGCACAGATGGGGTTGTTTGTGCATCAGCAGAAGTTGTTGTTTTTTTATAAATGTAATCCCTCTTGTAATCAGCGTATTTTAAAATGCGCCTTTAATCTGATTAGTGTTATTTTGATATGCATATGTCTATTGCGCCGGTTCCCATCCCGATGATGATTAGCACAAATCCAGAAAGAGCGAGGATTTGCTGCTGTAAATACACAGTACCTCGGATTTGGCATTTACATCCATCAAAACAAAATAAGATGCAAAACTGCAGGACGTGCAAAGTTATATGATATGCATGAATAAAGATGCACTATTTGTATTTAAAATAGATGAACTGCTGCCTCTGCAACAATTTTATTTCTGTAACGTGAAATAAAATGTTTGCTAACACTTTATAATAACTACACTCTATGAATCATTAGTTAAGCATTAGTAAATAGTCAGTTTATCCTTTATAAAGCATTGTTCCAACAGTCATTAGTAAGCAGTTTATAAATACAGCTGTAAATGCCTTGCTCTTGATTTATAAGCAAGGGATGAAGAACTATTAATTTAAAGATGCAAAACAATATAAACAATTTAATTTATTTTCTTTCATTTATCAAGTGTACTGTTGTACAATTAAATTTTTTACATCTTGAAAAAATATTTAGGTGTTTTGTATCCCTCTGTGTTGTGTTTGTTTAACTTTTCTGTTTGGATAATTATAAGCCTTTACATCTACTTTATAAATGCTTTACAAGCTATAACTAGTCCTCACTTTAGATGAGCTCACAAAAACAGACATCTGGCAACTGCTAAATGCTTTATGACTACCCGAATGAATCATGAATTACAGCAGGAACATGTGTTCATATAGCATTTATTAACACACTGAACAACAACTATCATGTGTCTAAATAATATGATTTATTAATTATTTAAATCATTTATTAATCATTTACTTATGGTGCGTTCACACCGGATGCGAATTGCGCGAATAAATCATCCATGCGAGAATGGGGAAAAAACCTTGTGAGAACCAGGCACCTAATTTCCAGTTCAATGGATTCTAATGCATAATAATACACTGTGAAATAGAAGCATGATATTTTGTGAGACAGAAACGTATGATTAAGAATGTACACTATTGTGAAAAGAATGTTTTGTAAGAAATGAATACTGTTAAGGATGCAGTAACTTGAATGACAGTGACAGTAAAGAACTTTACAGAATACTTCTTACTTTCTATTGTTTTCAGCATTGATACTAATCAATTTATAGTAATATGTATGCTTATAAACAACTAATAGGTGTAACCGTAAAATAAAGTGTTAGAATCTTATCAACCCTAAGCTTAAAATGAATACCGTAAATATTTTTTTTGTTGATTTATTTATTTTAATATATACGTATATCTACTGTATATACACCAGTCAGTTGATAAACATGGCTTTTGACAAACTGTGATGTTTCTGACTGTGCTGTAGTTAGAAAAGGGCTTCGTGGGCTCTTGTGGCAGGACTGATCTTGTTGTCTTGTCTGTGGTAAATGGATGCTTTCTCTGGCATTTGAACACCAGCAGCACTCACTCGCTCCAGCTTCTCATAGTCAGCATTTCCAGCTAATTACAATGCTGCGCTTCAATCACGCTCCGTGCTCCAGGTTCCAGAGATAACGATCCGTAACGATCCGCCACATCTGTGCCGAGACAGAGAGGAGAAGCCAGAGAAAATGACCGTGAAAGAATAACTTAATGTCTTGGAACGGTTTGTGAAAACCTGGTGTTTATCATGACCTCACCTCAGCGTGCTTAAAAACACGTTGAGCTCAAGCCAGTGTAGCACGTGTTGAGAAATGATATGCTTTTCTTCAGTTATTTTGCCCTCGTGAATTACTTGAGCTTTTCTGAGATGAAATGTGTGGGCTTTGTCTGTCATGATCTGTGACGGGCTCATCTGACACCAGCTGCTGGTGCACCGTACGACAAGCGACGGATCTCCAACAGACCGTCTCATAAACATTACTGTGCGTCAGAAATCAGCTCAGGAGACTCAAAAGACTGCATGTTTGTGTTTAAACACCAGACGTTTTTTCTAAAATGCTTTTTGAAGCAATAAGAAGTAGACTGTCAGAAAGTAAGAGTACAGAGGATGTAGATCGTTTGGTCTGAATGAGATGGGAAGTAACTGAGCTGATATTGCAGACCTAATGACAAGACTCTTGAGATCCTTTCTGTCTCTTATTTTAGGAGAACGTAATAAAAATGTGAAACTTGTTCAGAAACCTCATCTGATCTTCAATCCCGTCGTTCTCTAGTAAACGATACTAGGATGTTATTGAGACTTTAAAGCTTTTGAGCAATACTGTGACAATAACGCAAGGATACATTAATTAAAGTGCGAGCAAAGACATTTATAATGTTAAAAAACATTGCCTATTTTAAGCAAAAGCTCTCCTTTTCAAAACTTTTAATTTCCACAAAAAGAATAAAATTATTAGCACAGCTGTTTCCAACATTAATTTGGAAATGTTTCTTTAGTGGCAAATCAGCATATTAGTATGATTTCTGAAGGATCACAGTATGAACACTGAAGACTGCAGGTATGATGCTGAACATTCACAGAAATAAATACATTTTCATATGTTTACGTACAAAACAGTTGAAATAATATTTCACGTTTTTAACTGTATTTGTGATTGCAAATGCAGCATTGGTAGAAAAAAGTTGACTTACCAAAAAGTACTATCAACTTGAACGCCTTGGATTTCTATTAAAATGCTTTCGGGAAAATAAAAATGGAGACAATTGTTGAGTAGAGCTATACAATTTGTTCCCCATTTACTGCCATTGTCATTGAAGAGACATCTCATTTGTGATTTTACTTTTATACGGGCAAAAAGCTTTAAACCCAAAAGCTGGAACACCCTTGACCAAGCAATTCCAGATACTGAAAGCGTGCGTAATGTTCGACGAAACTCAAATGTGATTGAAGTCTAATGTGAAAATGTTTCTTCAATGAATGCACGGGCTTATAATGTCTGTTTCCTATTATTCCTATCAAAGACGTGTTCAGATACGGCTCCGTTCATAAATTGCACAATTTCTCACTTATTACATTAAAACGAGGAGACGCTATCAGAAATTAAATCGCACACAGGCTTCAAACTATTCTCTCTGCTGAAGTCAATATATACTCAAAAATAAACACTAGTATCCGCCTGCTCACTATATAATGGTCAACTGGCGGTATGAGAAGGAGGTTTCTTTTCTCACACACTGTTCAGCGGCCGTGTCGTTACCAACACACTCTCGTTTATCGCTTTCACTCACCGGGAGCAACTAATGATTCGCTGCCAAAGTTGGAGGTGATTTTAAATGTATCATTAGCCTGTGGTTTGGCATTTCCTCCATACGTTATGTTGTCCCTCGGTGCACACGTGCCAGAAGCGCTTTGGCTTTGGCTCGGGAGCGATGCAGCGGTGCTCTGCCTGACAGCATGTTTCATCGAGCAGGTGTTGGAGGTTTTTTTTTTTGGTGAAGTTGCGATGGGAAGGGCAGTTTAATGCTGAGCTGGACAGATGGTGGAGACGGGCAGGTGCAAAATGCAAACTGGACAGAATGACTGGAGGGATGCCATTTACACTGTAAAAATGTAATTCTTATGCTGTTGGTATGCTTTTGGGTTGGGAACCCTGCTGAAAAACACAGCACAGTTTAACCTCTGCTATTTCTCAAATTCTTGTATTGAATTGTTATGATATTGGTGTGTGTGTGTGTGAGTGTGTGCACATTTTTGTGACAAATGAGGACATACATGTGTATAATTAGACAGGTATGACAGAGTAGTTTAGGGGCAGGGCTGTCCAAACTCTGTCCTGGAGGTCCTGCAGAGTTTAGCATCAACCTTAACACCTTAAGCAGGCAATGGAGGTCTTACTAGGCATGCTAAAAGCTTCCTTACAGAGGTTTTGAGGCAAGTTAGAGCTAAACTCTGCAGGACACCGGCCCTCCAGGACCGAGTTTGGACAGCCCTTGCATAAGGCAATAGCACATACAGTATAAAAACCATTAGGTCTAATGTTCACAAAAACGGACATAAGTGTGTGTGTCTGTACACTGTATTTCCGCCAATACAGCTGATATCAGAGAATATTTAAATCATACCTTAGAATGTTTTTTTTTTCCCCAGTATTGATTTTACTGCTTTTTGTTTGCTTGTTTGTTTGTGAGAAGCTTGTTTTATGGGAAATAAATATAGCTATGAAAGTGTATCAAGTTTATTATAAAGTATTATTAATATTATTATTATGAAGGAAAGGAAAGGAAAGTGACATGTGGCCAGGTATGGTTTCCGTTACTAGGAATTTGTGCTCTGCATTTAACTCATCCGAGTGCACACACACACAGCAGTGAGAAGTGATCAACCACACACACACACACACACACACCCGGAGCAGTGGGCAGCCATTGCTGCGGCGCCCAGGGAGCAGTGCCTTGCTCAAGAGTCTCACCTCAATCGTGGTATTGAAGGTGGAGAGAGCGCTGGTTATTCACTCCCACCACCCACAATCCCTGCCGGACCTGGGACTCGAATTCATGACCTTTGGGTTACAAGACCAACTACTTATCCATTAAATATGTATTTAATTTTCCCTTTTGTTTGTCATTTTATGTTCCTCTGCAGGGAAACTACATGAAACATCACGCTGAACACATTATATATAATGTAGCCTGTCAAGCTTGAAGTTTTAAAAATAGATGGGAAATACTTTCCCACACTGACACTCTGACAAGTTTTCTGCTTGTTCGCAGTCATTATAAAGCTCACCTGAGTGCAAAACACGTGCCTGGAGGAAGTTTGAGGATGGCTCTCAAACATTCATCTGTCGCTTTGACTTAATTAAAGATGTCACATCCAGCGGCGACATGCACTGTTAATTTCGCTTGGTGCACCTTCACGTCTTCGGTGCGGTCTGGGAAATCACACATCGCAGAGCTGGCTTAATGAAGCGTGTCTGATTTGGTGCGATGAGCTCCGTGTCCCAGTGCGCCTGTGTGAAATATGTCCTTCTCCCGTCCCACAGGTGAACATCTGCGGGTCTGCTCCCAGGGCTACACCTGCTGCACTTCAGACATGGAGGACCGGCTCGGCCAGCAGAGCAAACTGGATTTCGAGAAATTAGTGGACGAGAACAGCCACACCATACGGACCATATTTACCTCCAGACATAAAAAGTTTGACGGTAAGTGTGCAACAGATGCTTTTCAGTTCAATTTGTTTTTTTTAGCCCGATATTATCGATCTAAGCTTTTTGGTTTAATTACAGGATATAATAATCCGTAATAAGCAGATGCAATGCGAAGCAATCATACTTTCAGTGAGCATGGCACCTGGAGGAGTTGGAGAAAAGGGGAGGGGGAAATGTTTGGAAGCACTTTGAGAATGAATCATTCTGTCGATTCAGGTCTTCAAAATGAATCGATTGAACTGGTGTAAAAAACTGAACTTGCATATAAATCCTTGAGTAGTGAAACTGAATTTTTTTTACTGTGGGTGAAAATGAAACTGAGTCATTGAGTCCGATCTTACAAATCTATTGAAACTGAACATACAGATGAAAAAACAAAAGAGACAAGTTTAGCATTTTGAGTTGTTACTGGTGAATGAATCATTCTGTTGAGTCTTGCATACTTTATAGTCTGAACCGCATTTTTGTGTGGTAAAAGAACAGAAAACAGGACAAATGTTTATTAATACTGTGGTTGAAAATGAAGTAGCAGTTTTTTAATAAATTATTATATTGTGTCGGATATTTCACAATTTTTGAAACTGTACTTACAGAAAAAAGGTAGGGAGTAGGAATTGGTAAATGAATCATTCTGTTGAGTCTTGAATACTTTAAAAGTAATCGTTGTTTTAGAAAACTGAGCTTGTATATGAATATTTGTGTAGAAAAAGAACTGAAAACATGTTTACTGTTACTGCAGGTGAAAATTAAGTAGCAGTTTGAGAATAAATCATTGCGTTTCAAAATTATTGAAACTGAATCTACAAAAAGCATTTTGAGTTGGAATTGGTGAACAAACTCTTTTATATGAATTGTCTGAGCATTTGAATGAATCGTTTGAAGCATTCAGAAAGCTGAACCTGCATGTAAGGGATGTTTTAACATAGTTTCGGGAAGAGCACGCTGAGTGTCAGCACAGCCGGTACCCAGTGATGCTCATCAGTATTATCGCCCACTAGCCTATTAATTATTCCTAATTTAATTTATTCGCCTCGGCATAAATACCATCGTCTCACTCTTCTCGGTGTCTAGTTACGCATGATCCCGCCTTCCTCCCCTTCTTCGCACCTTCAAGGGGGACGAACGGGACCGAGCCTCGCTCCGAGCTCTGCCCTCGCTAGGGTTACTATCAGCAGGGCTCAGGGTCCGCCGTGCTCCCGGCTCGCTCCCCGGACAGCACACCAAATTTGCTTATTTAAGTTAATGAAGAAGTGCGAATTCGTGAAATCTCTGTGTGGTAAAAGAACTGAAGACATGAGAAATGTTTAGTCTTACTTCAAAAGAAAACGAATTAGCAGTTTTGTAATAATTCATTATTCTGAGTGAATTGGAAAACCAATCATTCGGTATTGAACAGTTTTAAATGAACTGTTTGAGCCCTTTAATGAATTGATTGAACTATTCAGAAAGCTGAACCTGCATGAAAGCACATTGTGTTAAATTTGTTAAGCTTTTTAAAGCGTTAGGTGTGTTTTTAGGCGGTGGGTGGATTTTACAATGTTTTTCAAGGTAGCTAGTTGTTCAAAAGGCCATTTGAGGTTGTCTGTTAAGAGCGTTCAAGCTTTGTTCACTTTTGTGTTTGGAAATGAATGTTCTGACAAACGTGTAATCTACTTTCGCCACCGCTGAAAAGTTCCTTATGTAATCTTTAGAATGAGGGCCTTTAGCATCTACTTTTTAACCTTTTGTTATGGCTTCCTTTAGGGCTTTCGGGCTTTAATTAGATGGGTCAGGCCCGCTCCAAAACGCCACTGTAATCGCCCGGAAACCAGCCAGACCTGCTCCATACAGCTCACACTAATTATACAGTTTTTGAAATGTCATAATGAAGGCGTGCAGTGGAGAGCTGAAGTACATATTCACGGGTTATGAAAAGGTTAATATTAGTGCTCTCGAAAAGTTGGTGATTTGCATGTAGTGCGAATGGAAGTGACACTTATAGAGTGTATCATGTACCGTAAACCAACTCTGCTGTGTTCTTCAGATGTTTGGATTTAATTATTTTCATACATTGTTTTTTTTTTTTTTTTACTTTTGGTAGCGTTTTATAATAACTGCACACTATGAATCATAAGGTGAGCATTTGTAAATAGTCAGTTCATTCTTTATAAAGCTTTGTGCCACATTACATTAGTAAGCAGTTTATACATGCAGCTATAAATGCCTTGTTCTTGATTTATAGGCATATCTAAAAGAGATTTCAAGGCTTGGTTATCTTCCAAAGATGCAAAAAAATGAAACTCTATAAGTGTATGCTTGCATTATTTTTTTCTTTTTAGTTTTTTTATTATTTTTCATTCACAAAAAAAAAAGATTACTCACAAAAATAGATGACTGCTAAATGTTTTATAACTACGAGATTTAAAGAGCGGGCAATATGATTTTTTTTTTTTATGTCATATTTGCAGTTAGTATTGTAGCTGTCCTTCAATGTAAACAGTCTGCAAAGTTATTAATCCAAAAAGTGCATAATGAAGAAAGATATTGCCTCTCAGAGACAACAGAGTCGACTCAGAATCACCTCAGCAAGTCGTTTCATGATCGAATCTTCTGTCTGTTACCGATGTACAGTACGTCACTAGGTAACATATTTGCACAATCCCCGCCTCACCGTGAAATCTGACCGTTACCATAGTTTTTATACTTCTTCCTGCAGAAATGAGATTAATGGGGATCATATTTGCTTAAAGTATCTCAAATGTCTCCTCAAGTTCCCCGGGACAAATAAAAATAGACCCAAATGCAGTCAATAATTGTCGTACAGTAAAATTACACTCAAACTTGTGCATATTTATCATTAGTGCAATCTAACCTGTTTCATTTATGTATGACTTATACATTTTTGTTTGCAATGTAATGGATTACACTTTTATGTGGAATTCATATATGTATTTCTTTTTAATATTTTATATTATTTATTTGTTTTATTGCCTTTATATTTATATTTGTTTAAATAATCAGTAAAATAAATACTTCGGTTTGTTTTATTTATTTATGTGAGCTCTCATTCTCATTACTGTACCACCAAACATTCTTAATAATGTATTACTGCAATCATTCACATAGTTTAGATCTATTTTTATAGACAAGCTGCTCAGATAGCACGAGAAAAGTTTGAGAAAACTCTATAGACTTCAGCAAAACTCTCCATTGAACGCCGTCGCTGTCTAGAAGAAGCAATTGAGCTGTTAAAGAGATTTTTCTTGCATTCCTATGAGAATGTGAGAAGAGCTGCCCGCTGAATGACTGCGAGACAAATCAGGCCGGCGGTTTGCATACTGATGTTCCTGAGAGACGGAGGCCATGATACGACGTGTCATGCTGGAAGTTTCTAGTGACTCCAGCCCACATGAATCCAGTGACACAACAAAACCCTTCACCATGAATCACTGCCAGCTCAGAACCTACATCATGCTTCTGACGGCTCCAAGTCCACTCCAAACCAAGGCCCTGCGGTCTTCTGCCCACTTCTTAGGGAACTTGCTCGAATCGAGTTTAAAAACCAACACTGAGGCATTGATGAACATAGGTGGCCTAAAACACTGACAGATTGTTAATTATGCCGACGACCTGCTCGATCTGGGCATGAAGGTGATTATAGATGCTGTTTTGGGCCAAAGGAACGAGAGAGTTTTCATTAATAGAGAACAGAGCCATTAATACTTAAGCAATGCCATTAATAAACCTGAAATATGCAGGCGCTGTGGTTTTATAGCTTTCTGGCCATTGTATTAGTAGATGAAATCAGCCCCTTTCACAGTGCTGTTATTAATTAAGCTGGGCTTTGAAATCTACAGTTTGTGTACACTCAGTCAAATGCATTAGCATGTATTAGTAATTAGCATGTAATAATTTGAAGTGGTGGAGTCATGTGGCTTGTTGCCTGTTTTATGGATTTTAAGTTCAATATGATATCTCTGAGTGTCTTGAACATGTTTCACTTCAAAATCAAGTAGATGCAAAATTATGTTTTGCTTTTAAAGCACTAATATTTATGTCATAAAAAAAAACAAAAAAAACAATGTTTGACTTTGTAAAACAGGCTGAAATTATGATTTGCATTAATGTAGTTAATGCGTGCTTATTAAAATGCATGAACTAATCAGAATCATCAAGACTAATGATTATTTAAAACAATAGATAGACAAATATGTGTGTATATATATATATATAAATAAATAAATAAATAAATAATCTCTATAGTTTTTGTACTGTAAAAAAATGACTGATTTTAACGGTAAAAAACTGTGAAAATGCTACAATAAAAACATGTTAAATGGTTTACATGGAGAAACTGTAAACTGACATTCCCAGAATTCCCTGCATTGCATTTTGTTTGAATTTGATGTTTATGTATATATATATATATATATAGGTTGGTATATTATCAGTTAATTAAATTACAGTATTTAACTGTAAATATAACTTAAAACCTAAAAAGTTGTTACTGTATTTATAAAGAGTTCTGGCAACCACAGGTGCCCTTTTTTACTGTACATTTTACGGATTTGTATTTTTTTATTTAATTTTTTACACTGTACACATTTTCTTTTCTTCCAAATGGATATTGAGATGAAATGAGACTTGTCCATCCATCCATTTAGTAAAGGCATGATCATAAGACTGATGGTTTTATCTGAGATGAGTATCCGGCTCTCTTTTGCCACACGTCTGCATCATTGAAGGCTTCTCATCTGATCTGGAGTCAGGTCGTAGTGCGTTTTCTTTATCATCTCCGGCTCATGCTTTGCTTGTCTTTATCTCGGAGGGCAGGTGTGTATCTGACAGACCAGCACACTTAAACACACACAAACACGCACATATACACACGGCTTTATTTATCACTCTGATAGGCAGCGCAGATTTGGCAGCTAATCCCCAGAAACACCTTCAGCTTGGCGGGATAAATATCGATCCCTCCGCAGTATCTCTTTTCCTCAAAAAGCTGAGCTGCTGCATGATGAATGGATCTCTTTTTGTACTCTGTTGGGTGTGAAGTGAAGTTAGTCAAGTCCATCTGCTTCCCCTGAAGAGTACAGCTAGCCAAAAAAATTATCTGAACTGCAGATTTGTATCTGTTTTTACAGACAGTATATTGTCTGTCATATACATGTATACATTTGCTGTAATGCACACACAATCATTTATTAAAGTTAGTATTTATTCATTGCATAGTATCTATTGTGTTGCCTTTTATTTAAATAAATTAACATTTAAGAGTAATGATTATTTAAAGTTAAAAAAAAAGTGTAATTTTTTTTGCAGTAATAACAAGGAAATATTTGAAAACAACAACAATAATAAAAACAATAATAAAGTAAAAAGGTTTTCCCCTAAAATAAATTTAGGTGAAAAATATTATAATCATTATTTTTAATTGTTTTTCTTATCAGTAAAATGTATCTTGAAAATGTATTTATGCTGATTTAGATAAATAAATACATTCATTAATTAAAATATTGCATTTAAATATATTCGAAATACATTTTGAAATATTTAATATATTTAGTAAAGTCTCCCCTGAAGAGTAAATTCCAGTGTTATTATTATTATTATTATTATTAATAAAATTTTAATAGGAATCTTCATGAAGATTAATAGAATTAGATCGCCACAAATGTATTACTATAAAAGTTGTATTACAGTAATGAGAGAGAAAAAAAATGTAGTTAACAATAGTCATTTTTTATTGTACTGCCTTCAAGCTCATTCAAATATAAAAATGATGGTTTATTAAATGTATTTTAAGGGATGTTTCGGGAAGAGCACGCTGAGTGTCAGCACAGCCGGTACCCATTGACGCTCATTAGTATTATCGCCCACTAGCCTATTAATTATTCCTAATATAATTTATCCGCCTCTGCTTAAATGCCATCGTCTCACTCTTCTCAGTATCTAGTTTCGCATGATCCCGCCTTCCTCCCCTTCTCCGCCTTTTTCTTCGCACCTTCAAGGGGGGCGAACGGGGCCGAGCCTCGCTTCGAGCTCTGCCCTCGCTAGGGTTACTATCAGCAGGGCTCAGGGTCCCCCCCCTGGACAGCACGCCAAAGTTAATGAAGAAGTGCGAATTCGTTAAATATTTTTAATCAAGTCCATCTTCTTCCCCGATGAGTAAAGTGAGCCAAAACTGAAGTGAACGGCATATTTTAATCTGGCCTGTCACATATGAATTAGATTCCTTTCAGCGAATCGGTTGAGCTTTAGTTGATCTGGTGTGTGATTTTTGGCTCTGATGCTGTGGTGGAAGCTGCTCATGAATGTGAATGGTTGAAGTCGTCGAGCTGCCCACTCTGTGAAGCAGCGTTCGTCCTTTATCTTCTGGAGCTCTAGCCTCCTCCTAGGGATTTGATCCTTCATCCATTTTCCATGGCCTCATTTTTTTCGTCCTTTGCTATTTATAGGAACCTATTTAGAAATTCTTTAACTCCCACTTTTTGATTACCGCCTCGGCTTCCTATGGGGCCTTGTGTTTTTTGATGCATTATTGAAAAATCCTGATGCCGTTAAGGCCTTTAAAGGCTGTGAGATTAAGTCTGAATTGGAAAGCAGGGTATTTTTTGGTCCTTGTATGTATTTTAAATGCATTATGTGTAACACTGGCACTTTTACGCAATAACTAATGAACATTTGCAATGCTGCAGATTTAGCAATAGTTTCAGTGCCATGGATTTAAACGATTCACCTATTGAATGAACCATATTTATTACCAATCACAAGTTTA
>JAUMHR010000042.1:16551893-16564606 GCA_032361145.1 Enteromius fasciolatus | reverse complement strand
GTTAGCTACTTTTACAGCTTGCCTGTAGTCGAACTACTTTATGAGAAACTTGTATCCTGATGGAGAAATGTTTAAAGCAGCTTCTCCAGCACATTGGCACGTTGTTTGGCACAAAGTCCTGAATGACGCAAACGCGAGACGTTCATCTCCCTGGATTCGGCCATCCATTAGGCCGCATTACTCCTCTTTTAATACATTAGTCCCACTTTGCCTCATCCTGACCTGTTTTTAAGCACAGCTCGATGAGTAACTCTCAGGATTAGACAAATACGGGCACTTTGCTCAGTGTGGGAGAGCCAGTGAATCACAGATGTTACTGGGGGAAAAAGCCACAGAGGAGTGATTACATCAGAGCGAAAAGCCTCTTTCTTTGATTCTGGTCACCCCCACAGACTCAACAAATCTTCAGCTTTTTTTCCCAGCAGGGCAGCTTATGGGAGGAAGCAAATTTTTCACAATGTACAGGTTTCAACATCACTCACTTTTTAATTTCGTACGGCTGAAGCTTGGAGGAGCCGCTTTGGTGGAACTCGCGCTGGCATTAAAAACCTGTGAAATGTCATCCTCGGTGGGTGTTCAAGGGTTGAAACTATTCCTGATAGAAGCCAGGTGCAAATGTTCTGTCCAAAGGAGCTTTTCAAAACGCTCAGGTTAAATCAATATGGTGCAACTTGGCATGCTTTTCAGAATCCAAAAAGCATGCCAAGCTTTATTTATTTATTTATTTATTATTCTATCTTTTTATATTTTTATTTATTTATATTTATTTATTTTACTTGCCAAGATGTAAGTGGAATAATTTATTGCTTATTTTATGATTATTTTTTTTTTTTGATTGATGTATTTTTGTGTATTAGTATATCGTTTTATTATGTTTTATATTTCTTTACATTTTTATTTCCTTGCATATTTCTTACAAATTGTTATTTAACCTTTATTTATGTAACCCTAAAGTTGTGGGAATTATTTAATTTCATGCTTATATTCATTCATTCATTCATTCAAATCTCCATAAATCATCTCTAATCTCCCACAGAACGTTTGCAGTCTCCTGTAAGAGGCTTTATCCTTCTGAATTTTTGCATGCGACTAATCCACATCAAACTTATTTTGTAGTTCTTCCCCAAAACCTCCTAAAAGACCAATTTATAAAGGCGCCAAGCTGATGTCCTTGCTCTGGGATGTCCAAATCCAATTACGTAGGCAGCTGTGCAACCATTTTGCCTCTTTGACCATTTCAAACAACATTTCAATGCAGGAAACAAGACAAAAAATATGAATAGATTTCTTCAGTGCTTTTGATTCACTCTTGGTGGGAGAAAAATAACGGTTACAGCAACTGTAAAAATGGAAAGGCCAATCCGTGCAAAAACATATGCATTAGAAGATTGCAACAGTTTCCAGAAATATGACAGAAGAATGTGCAAAGTGCTTCAAAACCAACAATATATTCTTGAACGCAGTACTGAATACGAGGATGAGACTTTGGTTACTCCCAGAGGGCCAAGTGTTTTTCTCCAGCCCCTGACCTAAAAGAGAGGATGTAAGGTTCCCCTTCACAGCTGAAGCACAACCAAAACTTGAACTCCATCTGTAGACGCTTTTGAAGCTGAGATGGGTTTCCTGCCTGGCGAAGCAGAGCTTGGATTGCTGAAAAGGGCAACTTCCACCCCGAGCACTGGATTCCCATTACACCGCAGACCTCAGAAACGTTTCCTTCCTTCTCAGAGTGAGACATCAGCAGTCGACTAGACTTTCAGATCAAACTGCTAGGGTTGTGCGTCACAATTCTAAGGTGAACTGTTCGGGTGTTTATGATATGCCAGACTAAGGTTTTTGCATGTACATGTAACAGAAAAATGCTTATAAAAATTGCGACCTGGTCTCATGGTTTAAATGTACCTTAAATGCACTTTTTAGCGAGACACGAAATATGTACCCATAAGTACATATCATTGCATTTTCAAAAATAAATGAACAGTAAAATGTGCCCTCTTGTGGCCTCAGGGGAGAAGCCAAATATTTTCACCTAACTGAAATTATGCCTTTCAAATTGGAATATAATTTAAATTTAATTAGACAATTCAAATTTAGACATTTGTTCCCTTGTGGAAATGTCGCCAGAATAACAGACTGTGTTTTGGACATATTTTAAAGATTCTATGACGCGAAATTTTAAGATTTCACATACTTTTGAAAATCCAGTGTTTACTTGATACAGATAGGCACTGGTTGTAAACACAACGACTTTCTTTTTAAATGAAGGAATTTAGCATCTTAGCATCTTTGTGTCCCGGCAGAAGGATGCAAAACACTACACTCACGTCTCTAGGAAATACTGTATAATTTAACCAATCTGATGATGACTATGAAACTCCTAAAGTGTTTCCAGATACGTGTGCCATATGCATCGGACAATCAGATAGATCTCATGTGACCTAATGGAAGGGCCTGCTATAATGCAGTTTGACCAATGGGACTGTAATTTGACCAAAGATTGTAATTTAGCCCTCCTGCATGCAGTCCAGTAGCAGAAGACATGCTTATGAGACATGCACAGAAAGCAGTGTTGCCAAGTCTGCAGTTTTCCCTCAGAAATGGAATACTTTTATACTGTTGCCGTTTGGTGATTTCTGTGCAAGTTGGTAGCCAATCTCCCTTCCAACGCAACTGACCGACAGGTAACTTGACTGACAGGTCATCTGACCAACAATAATGTTGGTGGACAATTGAGTGCATTGTCTTTCCATGATTTAAATAAAATGCATTCTGATGTTCATTCATGTTTATTTGAATTAAATATGAAAAGGCAGTCGGTCGATGTGTGCCACTTGACCTTAGGCAATACAGTGCCTATTCCAACACATCAAAGTGCCATAAAATTATATTTCTTGTTTGAATTTCTTAGAAAATGACACAATTTGAAGCTGAGACCTTGTTAAGTAGCTGCAGTTCTATATAATATGTATAACTCAATATTTTAACAAATTGCAAAAGCGAAACAATCGCTAAACCTGATAATAGTTTGCTGCCTCTCTGGTATAAGCCACAGCAACAGTCAAAAAAACAGGATAATACGAGAAATACAATTATGCGCGCATACTTTACTGAAAGCTCTCATCTTCCCATGCATTTGAGGCCTGAGAAGATATTATGGGCATTTCTAAGTAATCTAGGATCATATTGTGTCTGAAGCAGATGATTTACAGAGAAATCAATTTACAGATTGAGACGTACAGGAAGAGGCAAAAAATAGCAGAGAGAGCGAGAGATACAGATGCTCTCCGGCAAACACTGTCAGATGCCCATTACGACTGCAGTGTAGGAGAGCTTACACGCCAGACCCTCAACCTGTAGCTTTAACTATACACTCATTTGAGTCATCATGCAATCTGAAGATAGACATACAGTATAAATTGACACATTTTGACTGTGAAAAACTCAACACTGTCCAAGGTGCTTTGACAATGTTCCTATTATTGTGAATGTTGCTATGCTAAGTCACTGTTAATATGTTCTGTAAGGTTGCTGTTCGTACCGGTTGCTGGTAGTAGTAAAAACATTAGTGTGGAATGATTGGAATGATTTAAAAAGCATGAATTGTAATATTAGTTCAAATAGTGCAAATAATACCATTAAGTGTATTTGTATATGTTTATGGCCCATATAGTCTGATATAGTGAAAAAAAAAATAGAATAAAAACACCTCAATTTTATTTACCTAAATGAGTAAATATATGCCATTTGGTGCAGATGCTTTTATTTATATCGTCAAAAAGTTTATTTATATACAACTACAGGAAATAGAGTTTCTACAATGTGTTTATTTATTGTAGAAACGTAATATATTTAAAAATGTGGTAATTCTGTGTGTAGTCTAAAGGTTGTCAGCGTTTTTACATTCCATGTTGCATTACTTGTTTATGATTATTGTATTTCCTTTTATGTAAAGCACTTTGAATTCGTGTGTATGAATATAAATAAACCTGCCTTCCCTTGCCTCATATATAAAAGTATTACACACTACTTGCATAAAAGGCATATGCATGTCAGTTGCCGCTCTACAGTATAGTGTAGCTCTCAAAAATAAGGTGGTATTTAATTGCTTAGTTTTGTGATCAAAATGTAATGCAATGCATAATGCAATACAATGATAAATGACTGAGAGATAAACAAGTGAACCTTTCTCTTAAAGAGAGGAGCAGTGCAAGTAAAGAATCTGGAAATAAACATCATGTTGATCATGTTTTTCCAAAAAAAAAAAAAAAAAATGATGTATAGATATCAAAGTTGCTCCAGTCCAGTAAGTGCTCATCTTGAAATATTATGGACATTAATAAAATTATGTTTATGTTTAATTTCTGAAAATAAGTAACAAAAAGAAACAAGAGATATTAGGTGTTTCACAAGTACACAGTCAGAAGGCACGAGGTGGATTGTGTGCAACAGGTTTTTCAGCAAAGTTTGACCATGTTGATCACATATCTTTACAGAATTATGGATTTCACACTTGAGATGCACGTATTGGGTCCACAGCATACGGCCCCCTTAAATAATGCATGCATATCCGTGAGCACAGCACATATTTGTGATTGAATGTCAATGCATCGATCAGAACGTAGTATAATCCCCAAAAAAACATGTGTTTGACAGAGCATCGCTCCGTTTGCGGTCCCGCGACGCGGTGACAGCAACATTTCCTCTTCAATTCTGCAATCCGAAACCCCACGTGTAGTTCCTGGAAGCTGGCATGAATAAGTAAGCATTGTTGTGATGGGCCTATGTCAGCTGAAGTGACTGTCAGTGAGGGCGGGTTATTCTCTGAGGACGTGGACCGGCTGTCTCTCTCTTTCCATCTTCAGGGGAGAGGCTGCCACTCCGGGTAATTTTATCACCACAGTGCAGATGACTGATTGGAAATTCGGGTCAGGCCGTTTTTCCTCTTTTTTTCTCATCCTGACTAGATGGACATTTGGAAGAGGTGGCCGGACGTCCCCGTGGACTCTCCTGGAAAGGCTATATGAGATCCACGGCAATTTTATTTCATCTCTTTTCATTTATTTATTTCCTCGGCTGCCTCGCTCCAGTGTGTCAAGGATACTGAGAAAACCGCGCTGCCATAATTCACTTTGTTCCGAGTCCCTCTTCAGTCGGATATTGAGTTTGCTCAGCCCAAATCCTCCCTGCTCACCTACTCTCGATAAAAAAAAGTACTGGTTATGATGGATTATTTCTTTTGCTGTTATTTTTCCTGTGTACATGTTTTTTGCACGAGGAATGAATGCGCTAAACTGATGTGCCGCTTAAACGCATTGCATTTCAGTGAAAATACCTGAGCTTTATGCACCAATCAGCTGTATGGGATAGTTTAGCACTCTAGATTCTAGAAAACAGTCAGTAGGTCATGGTAAAACAAGTTTTTATTTTAACTCGTGAAATTAGTCACACAAGATTTCAAGAGAGGATTTAGAAATACAATTTCTGTGGGTCTTGATTTGTCTGTTTTACACATTAAATAATTTAAAAGTCTTAAATCAGAGCAAACAGTTGTCAGTTCATAAAGATATTTAAACATTTGGCCATAAAAAAAGTCTATGCACAGAAAATATTTGTTGGCAATATTTTTTTTTTTTTTTTTAAGCACGCTTGAGCCATTAGATGATCTGCATACTGTAATTCCTTTAGTGAATCATGACTCAATACTGTAATTCATTATAATCGAATCCCCCTTCGGCTTAGTGACGCAGTTAACAGGTTCATGTTATATTGCATCATTCCAGAGTAATTTCCAATGTGATGTCAGCTACTCTTTTGCAAATACTGTAGAGACCATAATTTGTCCACATTCATAACATATTAATTTCTTGGTTGTTTTTTACTAACAAATGAATAAATGAATCCCTAATAAATACATTAATAAAAGATGCGCTACGCTTTTAATGCACTTATATTTCATAATGAGTTTTGATTCTAATTAAATTTAAATTGAATTAAATTGAATTGAGTGCAACTGCATGCATCAGTCTAATCTGAACCTCAATTGTAAATTAATGAGCTAATAATGTGTTTCTCTGAAATGTTTATGCATCATACATTTTCTGCAATGGTGCTGTATATCAGAACTGATTTGACATAGAGCTTCAGATGAATCATGCAGGGATGAATCTGAGTTGCTGACAGGTCCGGCTCCAGATAGGAGATATTCCAGGTGGGCCTGGATAATGAAGGGGGTATAGTGGATATACTTTTAATTTAAGTCCCCATTTTCCTTTTTTTTTAAGCAAAAGGATGAAAGCCTGTTATAAACGATAGTCTTGCACTGAATTCACCCCAATAATATTTGCACATTTCCACTTCCGCTACATCACAGAGTAAGGGTCATTATGAAATTAATAGATGGACAAACTTTGCAATAAATAATTCACATTTTACAGGATTAAAAATCATCATGGATCTGACATGAAAGAGTGCTCACTTTGGCTGACGTAGTTGAAGAGGCAGTATCTATGTCACTGCTGGAACAAAGCGTGTCCTGACCGCATCACTGTCTTCACTGGCTGTTTAGGCAATATTTGCATTTATTCACATCACATGCGATTTGATTAGCTACTCTTGTGGTTGACTGTCACGATTTGGTTAATGCAGGATGCTACAGAATGCAGATCAGAGGGGATTTAGTAGTGGGTATGCAAAGCAGACCGATAAAGAGGTGGGCGTACGTGGTATGCAGCTGCGCACACCCTGCACTACACCACTGAGACTCGCAGGACCATGCATCAAAACAGTTGCTGAGCTCATTGATAAATGTCTTGTAAGATCTCGTAAGATGCTTTCCCATTGCACAGCACTGTATGCGTGATCACCAAGTCAAAAGTAAACAGTGCAGGCACTCATTCAAAAGGATTTCAATTCCGCGCAAATCGGTGGCTCCTTGATACGCCAAATTATATATGTTTTTAGCAGGTTGTGAATGAGCAGGAGTGAAGACTGCGTTGCGGAAAGAACAAGAAAAATATAGGAAGACCAAAATATATCATAACAATTTTGTGATTGGCTGTTAGTAGTGTGGGGCCAGGGTGGGCCAAGCTTCTGATTGGGTGCTTCTCCCCCATACCTCCCCTCGTGGAGCCGGGCCTGGTTGCTGATAAAATTTTAAGTCGACGCACTGCATGCAGTCAAAGCAGCTGGAGCTTTTCACGCACATTAATGTTTCAGAATACCAGCTCTGTTGGAACGAGCCGTCCATGTTTTTTTCTGCTTTACAAGGCCAGGCAGTATATTTCTCCGCTTTTCAGCGATTTATGAAATACATGGGAGACCATTTCACCAGGAGCATTATATGCTGTCAGGATAGGAACTAATTATATAGGGCTTCAAGAAAGCATTGCTCAAGCCCCATTAGGTCTGCTGGCGCGCCAGAAAGCCACGTTACTGATATATCACTGCCATGTAATTGTATTTCATTCGCTCCTCTTAGAGTTTGCGTAGTTAAATGGAGCGTTAGAATACAGTAATTTAAGAGAAACAAAACTAATGTAGCTGCGACGTTCTGCGCAAAAGAAGTGCTTAAAAACTCGTGCGGTCCTCGTGAACCCGAGGGAAGGAGCACTCACGTGGAAAGATGCATCTCCGAAAGAGCTGCCAGAAAACATTGCCAGAAATCCCAAGGTTGCGGGATGCGATTTTTACTTTTTATTTATTTATTGTTTATATATGTGTGTGTGCAAAAGCACTGAGAATGCATCGGAGACCTCAGAACCTAATTGAATTCATCCTTCTTCATAATAACGATGGAGGCATGTGTTCCTGAGCTTGTGACAAGATCGCGTTTATTTATTTATTTCCACTCCAATTATGTTTGAAACCACAACGGGGGCAAGTCTGCGCAGGATTTAATATCCGGGATGTTTATCAGCGTTTGGCAGTTGAGCTAACATGAAGTCTGCGCTCAATTTAACATGCTCTCGTTTCCACTCGCTCAGGGCGTCCGTGCGCGCGCGCCTCTCTGTACGAGACCCTTATAAGGAATTGGAATTTCTTTAAATGTCTTGGGAACGTTTATGCTCGGGCATGCACAATAATCCACGGGACGTTTAGTTCTTGGGAACTGGACGTATATGTTGCTTTTAAGCTGCTCTGTCGAGTAAAAATGATTACTTTGTAGGTGCGTGGTTGTTTTTAGCAGGCCAGATGTAGTTGAGAGCTAAATTTAGTGTCCTGTCTGACACAGTCTGGCACAGGAATCACGTCATTCATTCAACAAAGTATGAATTACATTGCCTATATCAATATTTTCAATAATAATATTGGAACAACACTGGAGTTGAAAAAGTATAATTTCTAACCATGTTTAAGTAAATAAAAGTTTGCACAGTAAATATATTACCCACAGTACAGTACATATCTTTACATATTTTCTAACTTTTTTCACTGTCATTTAGTTTTTTCTAATTTGTTGTATCTAATTCTTTGAAAAAAAAATTTTTTTTTAGCGTATCCAAAAACCTTGTATTCCTTTTGTTCATGCGAGTTTGTTTACCAAATGATATTATATCCAAAAGTAAAAACATTAACTTTTTTATGTTATGTTTTGATTTTCAGAGTTAATGTGCTCTCAAGACATTCGCTCATTTCCAGGAATCCCACATTCTGTTCACCACAGGAATAATTGAATGCTGAATATCAATGCAACAGCAATCAGGAAAATAGCTGTGGGAACATGCATACCCTCTTGCCTTTCACAAGTATAATAGTCTAAAAAGACTTTTTGAATGAACTTTGATAACTGTGTTCCTGTATGTCTTCATACGTGAAAGATCCTGCCGGTGTGCTTATTTTGGTGTGTTTCCGAAGGAACAAGAAAGAATATCTGTGAATGCTTATGAGATCAGGTTGAGCGTCTGTATTTAGGAAGTAAGGTTTGATGGATCTTACTACAACTCAAACCTAAAGAGTCCAGACGGGAGATCCCGCGGTGAGGTGAAGACAAAGCCTCTCATCCCGTGACTCAGGCCTGCTGGGAGCTAATGGGACGTGAAGCTGCTTTCCTCCTCAGTGTTCAGAGTCAAAGTGAGGTCAGGAGAACTTTCATACCCCCTTGTCTTGGTTTCAGGGGCTCAGAAGTTGACAACTTTGCCAAACTTTGCCAGTTTTGGAATCCTTACAAAGTTGAGTTAACACAGACTTTATCAATCCTTTTGTAGTGTGTGTGTGGAAGTATAGGTTTGACACATAAATTCCATCTTATCTCATTTAAGCACCCTGTTTGCTATTTTATGACATGACATGACATGACACACCCTGCACAGTAAAAAAAAAAAAGAAAGAAAACTTGTTTGGTTTAATTTAATTGTATGCATACAAAAAATATTAATAGTAGGAGTAAATAAAAATAAAATCTCGATTTATTATATAATTATAAAAATATGTATATTTGTATACTCATCATTGCCTTCAGATGTTGCATATGTTCTTATGCTATTGTCATTTTTCAATTATTCTCTCTTACATTGCATTTATAAAAATAAATAAATAGATATTAGCACTTATTTGTAGGTGCTGCACATTGCAGAATGTCATACATTGGGCATGTTAGCATGTAGCAGAGAGACATGACTTGTGTGATATATGGTAAGACTGCCTGCAGTAACATGGGCTCTGGCCCGTCAGAGCGCCTCAAAATTATGATGTAGTGTTTACAATTTGCCATTTACGCAGGCTCCTCAACTAATGTTTTGGATGGCATCAGCGCCCTTAAACTGTTATCCAAGCATTGTCGGGAGAGAAGATGAATGAGGTAATTTGCTTGCTAACCTCGATTCAGTTTCGGTGGGAATGCTTTTCTATTGTCCTTATTCCTCTGGGTTTTGTGCTGTTCATGTGTGTGTTTGAGAGTGTGTGTGCATGAACTTGATAAACTAGGTGAGAAGGCATTCTGCTTGACATCCAGTTTGGCGGCTGTATAAACAGCTACTCATTTGACTTTCTGTGTGTTTTGACCTCGGCGTTCTGGCTTTGACTCTATATGGTCATGTGTTTCTTCTGCGTCAAGTTGCCGTGGAAATTCAGTCTTTACATCAGTGTTTCTCCAGCCGAGGGTCATGAACCAGTAATGGGCTGCAGGTCTGTTCTGATTGGGTCATGGTCAGCAAGGAAAACAATGCTAAATGATCTAAATCCAGCTTTTCACAGCTACTAAACGCTTTGAGAGTCCCAGATGAGAAACGTTTTAGCTTTCAGCTCTAGCAGACTCGAGGAAAAATCTGTAGGAAGACCATTATGGCAATTTAGACTTCATTTTAATGGAGGGTATGGGTGATCATGTGATACTGAAGACTGGAGTAATGATGCTGAAAATTCAGCTTTGATCAAAGCGATCAATTACATCTTACTGTATAAAAGGCTATTTTAATAAAAAAAAAATATATAGTTAAAAAAAATATATATATATATTACATACTTTTGTGTAATGAAAAATAGGAAATTACTTATTAGAAAAATATCTAATTAAGAAAATGTTAAATTAATAAATAATTAATATATATCACACTGTGCGGTCACGATATTTTCTAGATTAATATTACATGTTTTAATGTTTATAAGGATTTTTAATGATTATACGTCAATATTGAATATGCAATGTTCACATTAGATTGTGTTTTAATTATTGTGCTTTATTGAAGACAAATATAAATTATAGAAATGTTCAAAATGTTCTATATATCTGGCTATATTTAACAATTTTAAAATTTAAAATAAACATTTATTTTTCATGTAGTTATAAAACCAATTTCGGGAGAAGTGTGCACTGGTAATCATTAACGACCTCCGCCTCCAGTCTTCCACTTATCTCTATCAAATCTTTAGCCTCGTCCTATAAATAACCAGGGCTGCGTTCTACGATGACGTTGTCTCTTAGCGCGCTACGAAGACTCAAAAGGTACACCTTAACTACAGTTATACCTTTTCTAAGTGTGTTCTCCGAACTATACCTTAGGATGGTGCTTAAGGTAAACCTTCTTAAGTGCGACCTTAGCAAGTTCTGTGTATTGATATCGATGCCTCGATGATCGATTGTGCGCTCTTTAATTCACAGCGGTATAGAAAAAGTATTTATAAAACAATGTTCTTTATAAAGAAGCGTTTTATAAATAGTACGAACTGCATTTATCGGGCCTAATTTAAATATGAACATGCAGAAAAAAAAATACATTTATGTGTTAATAATTGAGCAAGTCCGCAATCCTCACGGCCATAAGTGTGTTAATGTTCTCCGTATGCCGACCCACCAGCTGTGTAGCGTCGACCTCGATTGAAGTGTCTTATAAAACAGAATGCAACTTGAGTGTAAATGTTTTTTTGTTTGTTTTTTTTTTTTAAATTCACAACATTAAATAGATGGCATTTTTTCATTTTTATTCAAAATAAACGCTTTTCTGATTTTATTTGAAATTATAAAAGGGGCTAAGAGGGGGTCTCGCCCAGGGAGTAATTGAATGTAGAACCGCCGCTGCGAGTGTCCGCATAACGCTCTCCAAAAAAATGGCACAATTTTTCAAGCGCTGCCATAGCTATAAAATTTGTGTAAACTCATCTTTATATAGACTCTTAAGCCTTTTCTGTCAAGTGGTTCGCCAGCTGATGTGCTTTAGGATAGTAATTAAAAATGCTAACAACCATTAGTGTATGGAAACTTCATTAATGATAACACTTCTATTCACTGGGTGTAAGCTATAACAACTTTTGTGTAAAGTTGTAAAGTAAAGTAAAGTAAAGTAAAAATGTAAATTTAATACTAAATCAGATTGTATATTAAATGTTCATTTAAACTGTTATGTTAAACTGAAACAAGCAAGCTTCGCGTATCTTAACAATTACCGGCAAGCACAAACTCGTGAAATATATTTTCATATATCAACTTTTTAACTTTCTTATTTTTTTATTGAATTTCCTTTCTTCCTACCTTCTGATATGTTTGTTACAGATCTGTATGTCTTCGTTTGGCCAGTCGTAGAGTCTAACAGCTTTAAACGTCCCAGATGAGAAACATTTGAGGTTTCAGCTCAAGCAAACTTGAGCAAAACTGTGTGGGAAGAAGAAGCAGAACATCCGAGCACATTTACAAAGCATTCTTCCATCATTTTGCCGCTTTCACCAAATGATGAGCAATTTAGTCGTTGAGTGTAATGAAAGGAGCGGGTGAGAATGACAGCCAGCGGCTAATTGAAGCAGACGTGTTGGAGAGACAGGTCCTCTGAGACCAGAGCTTCAGCGAATGACAGCTCGGTGTGTCTCAGCCGGATCTCGCTGAACCGGGGGAAAACACAGCCTAAACGGCAATCCTCGTAAAATCCTGACAGGAATTATATCACACATAAAATTACAAGAGCAGCCTTGTCACTTTTTGTGACATGGGTTGTTCTTGGTGCTATAAGAATTTTGCGCCAGCGATTTAAGAAACGAGTCTGTTGAGCTTAAATCATTGATTGTGTCGTGTACTGTATATACAGAAAACTAACACTCAAATAACACATCCTGGATCTGAATGAATTAAATATTCGTATTAAATACTTTGTTCTTTACAGAGTTGAATGTGCTGACAACAAAATATCAATGTCTTTAAAACAAGTCAGAATAAGGCTCAGTAGTGTGTGTGTCCTTCACGTGCCTGTATGACCTCCCTACTACACCTGGGCATGCTCCTGATGAGGTGG
>JAUMHR010000042.1:16538803-16549377 GCA_032361145.1 Enteromius fasciolatus | reverse complement strand
AGATATTTCCATCTGAGACAGCTCAAACATGCAGTTTAGTCTGGGACTAGCTTAAGCCTTGTCTGTGAAACTGGGGGTTTATGTTTTTGAAAGAAGTCTCTTGTGCTCACAAAGAATGCATAAAGAGAATAATAATAATAAACAAATTAATAAATAAAAAATTACAGGACTAGATAATATTTAATAATAAGAAAAATAATAAATATATATATATATATATATATACTGTATGTGTGTGTGTGTGTGTGTGTGTGTGTGATGATTTGAAATGTCATTCATGTCTTTACCACAAACGCTGCGATTCAGTGATTTATGTTTGCTTTTGTGCATTTCATGAAGAGCAAGACTCGAGCGTTATGGTGTCAGATGAATTAAGAGCACTGCGTTAATTTGTCATCTGTTAGTGAGCGAGTGAGGGTAGATGGAGTCGCGCTGGCACTCAAGCTAAATGTTCTGCAGAGACAAAGGGCATGTGAGACAGCGAGGGATGTACTGTGTGCAATTGGGTTTTATTTCACTGTCTTCTGGCCGTATGTGATCCTGCGGCTCCTCTGAAGCTCATTACCATCCACACCAGCTTGACTCTCATATAATGTCACATGAGACCTGAGAGTGTTGGCGTTGATGTTGGTAAACCCACAACTACTCAACTGCGTTTCTTCATAGCTTAAGTACTTCATGTGTCTGAAGAAGTCAGACAGGTCTACTGTTATGTATTCAGATTAGCAATTTTTCAATTTTTTTTTTTTTTGAGAAGTGCCAAATATTTATTTATTTGTTTATTTAATTTGTGATTGTTGAATTAAATTTTCTATTTTTTTTTTTTTTCATTTTTTTGTGAGATAAATTTGACTTCATTACAGGAATAAACATTTTAAGATGAATTCAAACAGAAAGCAAATATTGTTGTGTAAGTCTTTGCAATAAACTAAACTAAACTACAGTTACTGAGACTAGTTGAAAAATTGTGTGAAAATGTCACAATATATATATTTTTTGTATTAGATTACCATAAAAAAAAATTAAAAAAGAATATTAGCTGTTATTTGTAGTGCATCACTGTCATGAGCTGCATGCTGAAATATCATCGAAGCCAAATGTCTCAGAGCATTACTGTCTGTTAAGTGGTGGCGATTGAAGAAGATGATGTCATTCATAATATAAATCATCTCCTCACCATGAGCAGACTGACCATTAGCAGAGAGCAGAGCTGATCTTTGCTGAACTCTGATTTTAACAGCAGGCTTTTAATGTGTATAAGCGATCGCCTCTGTTCACAGAGTTAAGTGCTTTACATTCACACTGAAGATCACTGAGAACTTCTTACAGGAGTTACAACGTATCTTCTGTGTAGAGCTTCTGACATCAGAGACCTTTTGTCTTGTTTTAAATTTAAATTGAAAATAAATAAATACAATTGGGAAAATGCACAATGTACACAATACATTGAAAACAAATTTTAATAAATACTGATTAATGAATGCTAATTAAGATTTATTTTTTTGTTTAAATATCAATACCGTTAGTTGTCAGATTATTTTAACAATGCTTTATTATTACCATTTTATTTTTATTAGAATATTTTAAAATTAATTTCAGTTTTATACTTAAAAAATAACAATTTCTCAATATTGATTTAATGCATTCGTTAACTCATTTTTATAATAATATTCTCTATTTGATAATGACAATAATTATTATGATGACTATTAGTATTATTAGTTATAGTATTACCACTACATTATTAGTACCATGTTCTCAATAGTATTATTATGTTTAGTACATCTTTCTTCATTGTATTTACATATGTGGATGACCTTGTTTTGGCCAGTATATAAAAAAAATAAATTAATATGTATTCACTGTTTATGATACTGTATCCAACAGCAACATTAAACATCAATTTAGTGAAAAATCTTAATTTTTTCTGATGACATCAAACACATTTCTATCCACCTCTAAATCACTTCCTCTCACACGCTCACATACCAATTATTATTATTATTATTTTGTTTGTGTGTGTGTGTGTGTGAATAAGTTCATGCAGCCCTCAATATTGACATTGTCACTATGCTATTTAAAAAAAAAAAAATGTGTGTTTGTATGATGTGTCCAATATGGGCCAAAACTATATACTGTACTGTGCAATTATACACTATGTGCACTATGCACATTCTCAAGCCAAATACATTTCATTTTCCCTTATATCTGCCTGTGGGATGTTATACATTTCCACTCCAGCCTTTTTGGACATTTCTTTGAATCCTGAGTTAATATCAGTGCAATATTATTTTCCATTTAGCAGAGACTCCAGGCTCTTCCTCACACAGTAAACTGACAATAGCACGGACATTTAGGCATTAGTTTTTTCTCTCTGTCCAGGAAACATGCTGCAGGATTAGAGCATCCTCCACAAATGTGATTACGGAGCACTGCGTCTAATACGAAGGTGCTGTGCATTGACGTGACCTATCAGAGTTTGCCAGAAGGAGTTGATCTAACAACAGCACCAGATCCCGGTCAATATCTGCTCCATTGAGCGGCGAGAGGTTTGCGCGTCTGTAAAGAGGATAAGGTGATGGATTAGCCCAGCCGTGTGGCTAATACAGTCTGACTGACATTTGTATTATGGGGGCTGATTAGTTCTGGATTTATATAATTCCATTTATTTGTACAAATGTACCTGTGGAAATCCTATTGTCAATTCGGCAGAAGATTGTCTGTCTTTAAAATGAGCTGTGAAGATGGAGAGATCTGTGAGTAGTTACACACATCTGATGAGTTTGTGTTTGTATGCGACTCCATCTGGTTCACACTGCAGCACATTCAGACTAATATCTGTTCATTTGCACATGGAAAAGGTCATCTACACAAAGATTACACTGCTTTTTGAGGGTCTGGAGTCAAGTCGGTTTGATTTCTCTGTAATTCAGCTCGTTTTCAGATGTCTACATCCGAGATTACTGTTGAAAAAGACACTTCTCTCAATTATAGGCTGCATATTGAGCTGTCACTGTTGTTAACTTTGCCATTGTTTCCTTATTAATATCGATAGACTGATACTGTTCTTTGATGCAACATTTATTGTAGTTTGTAAACTCCATTTATCAATCAATCAATCTATTTCTACAGTATCTATCTGTCTGTCCTTTACTTTACTTTACAAACTTTAAGCAACATTAAACAAATGCCATAAATTGTATGCATAAAAGTCTCAGCCAAAAACACACATATGATATAATACATGCATTATTTATACATTTATAGTTAATATTTGCAATAAATCTAGTTCTGTTTGATTATACTTAAAATATTTATTTATTTATTTATCTATTTATTTTTACAACATTATTTAATATAAAATAATATAATAAACAATTGTAATAATCTATAAAAAATATATTTATGATTATTTTTTCATTAACATGTAGTAGTGGTAGTAGTAATAATACTTATTATCATTATTATATTTGGTTCTTATATTTAAAATGTATTAGAATTTATTTGTGTACTAAATTATTCAGTATGAGAAATGCAATTATTTTGAAGCATTTACATACTTCTTTAAGTGTGCAATATTGGATAGTTGTTTTTACTTATTTATTTTTTAATCTTATACCTCTGTCAGCCTTCTACAATACACATTATGCAATTTCTGGAATATTTAAGTGTAGGTATATGCATATAATTACATGCGCAAAGTGAAAATTTGCAGGAACGCAAATGAGTTTAGGCTACGTCTGACATCATGTTCTGCCACTGAGCTGTTTCTGAGTTAAGAGTCGCTTGGCATCTAATGTGGAATGCTGCGGTTTTGATAGACGTTAATTGACTCTCTTTTGATTGACGTTGGAATGTAATGCTTTTTACAGCTTTTTGTCCAAACAGCTTGACATTTTCTTCACGCCGCCAGCTCTGACATATGGGTCATGAATGAGTCCTATTTGTTCTTCTTATAAGTTGTTGGGTTCTGACTATATGAGCACTGCTTGAGCGCAACGTAGATTCAAATCAGCGCTGGTTTGCTTGCGTGATCAAGCCATGCACGCTGACAGCTGTGACATACCCCTCACTTATGAATTAAACAAAACTCCCGTCTGTTTCCTACAAGTAATTACTGAAACGAAGGGGGGAGAAAAACAAACAAACTAAAAAACAGATGCTTTTTGCAGTTCATGGAAGAATCAGATCAGAATTAAACTTTAGAATGGAGACACATTGCTGTGGTTGCAAGCCATGATTATAGAGTTGTATTATAACATATTCAGACACTATTCGTAAGTTTGGGGGCAGTAGGAATGTGTTTGAAATGAGTATCTTGTGCTCACCAAGGCTGCATTGATTTGAGAACAAAATACAGTAAAAGACTGTAACAGGTTGTTGCAATATTGCTCTTTACTGTTCTAATACATGTTCAGTTGTAATTTATTCTTGTGATGCAAAGCTGACTTTTCAGCAGCCATTAAGATCCATTAATGCTACAATATTTGCAAAAGGACTTTATAGTAAGTGTCAATTTAGATAAAAGCATCTGATACATAACTGCTTCTGCCAAAGAGAGTTTTCTTAACCACCGCTTTGAAATATCTGTCAGAAATTGTTGACTATCTGGAATAGAAGAGCATTACTTATGCCTATAACTGTGTGATTGCTTTTTGAAAAACTGTGTCTCTTAAACGTACAATGTAAACGTCTTAGCTCTGAGAAATATTACATTGTTTATCATATATTTATAGACATTATATTATCTTTTTTCATTTAAATTTGATGTCCTTTTATAGGAAATCCAGTTGCGTAAGATTTAAACGCAGGTTTTTCTGTTTCGACTCAAAGCTGAATCAATTTCCGTTCAGACCGACTGTTTGCTGTCTGCCTTTTAGAGACTGTCTTCAGATCAGATCATTCACGTTTGAAGAGAGACGCTATTGAAACATGTTTTGGTGAAATTGAATTCATATTGAAACGCACGTGGTGAATTATGGCCCTCTTATATGGATTTATGACCCTTTACCACAATCTGTGGTCTCTGCGGCGAAAAGCCATAAGTTCATTTTACATACGCTGTTTAGCCTTGAATATTAAAGAAAGGCAAATCCTGCAGAAACCCTCAAAGGGAGCCACGTGAAGGTGGCGTTAAATAATAATGAAGCAAAATGACAGTCTGCAGTGATTAGATAATTTCATTCTCATTATGTGAAAACTGAAATCTCGGGCTTCATCCGTACTAAGCGCCACGGCACATACGGCGGCACATCTACCTGAAAAATGAAGCCTGATAACGGATGAAGAATGCCAGTGGCTCCATTAATTCTCCTCAGTCAGGACTGGAGAACGCAGCAGAGCACACAAGTAATTAATTTCTCAAGGTCAATTATTTTAAGCTTTTAAAATGAGCAAAGAAAATCACCTCAGGTTAGAGAGAGTCGGGTAGAGCTGTGCACTCTTTAACGTTCGTGCAAGTTTTGATTAATAAATCAATTAGCCGCTTGAGGCCGTGATTTTACCATTGTTCTTTTTTTTTAGGCGCTGGTCAAGTTTTCTTTTGCTTCTAGACTAGTGGAAAGATTTTTATTTTTTATACTTTATTGATTAGCATCAATCATAATGCATGTCTTTAAAGACTTTTTCTTAGTTTAAACTCATTATTTCAGTAGTTCTCACATATTTCTATCTATATTCTGAGTTTGTTCACAGATAATTCAGCTGGCAACTCGGCTATTAAACATTATAGTACTTAACGCATGATGAAATGATTAGTATTATTTATTTATTCTGTCAAACTGATTTTTAGCATGAAAAGACAAATCCTAGCTCTTCATAAAAAAAAAACATGTTTAATAGCAGTATTTTTGGTATATTACCCATTCCACTAAAATTCCACCAATCAGAGAGTTAAAGTGCCAAAGCTCCGCCCACTCCAATCGACATAATGGAAAAATACATATGCATGTTTTGCAATGAACTTCAAATATATTGTTTCTATAGATAAAGTCAAAACTTTAAAGAAATAGTTTTGTTTCACCATTACTTTAATTTGATTGCCTTTCACAATGCTTTATACGATTGTAGTTCTTTCGCTCACTAAAGCCTTTTAAATAGACTGTCGTTGTGCTTTTGTCCAGTTGTCGAACACTTTTTTTGCTTCAAATGAAAGATTGTGATTCTCTCTTTTTTGGCTGGTTTGGTTCATGACTTATAGTGCTTTAATACAGACCTATTGGAAAAATGAATGGAAAATGTCCTTCTGTTCGATCACAAACAAAACTGTGGTAAAACAGGTCTTTTGAAGCAGCAATCATAATAATATGATAAAAGACACCACAGTGCATTGAATTGTTTCACATTTTGCCAATGCAAAAAACTCTCCACCACAATGTTGACATTTAAAGAAAGCCCTAATGTGTGCGTGTGTGTGTGTGTGTGTTTTCTGCAGCATTATAATCGATGCAATATCTTCTTTCTTCGCCTCGATGCACAGCGCTCTTCGTAAAGCCAGGGAACGTTATACTCGCCGTCCTCATATTACCAGAGAGTGTATTGATCGTTTAATTCTCAGTAGGAGTATGCACAGAGTCATAATTCATGATCAATTAGCCTCATTCCCATGGTTTGGCACATCGCAGCGAGTGATAACTGCTGTGAAGGACATCTATCAAGAGTTTTTGGAGGCTACTGTTTCACTTGGAAAAAAAACTTTTTTTGTTGATTTCGATGCATGGCAGTGCGAGCTGTGGCTCCCACAAGAAAATCCGGGAATGTGGACTGTTCTGGATTCAGTTACACGCCTGGAGCGCTGAGTCCTCCTCGACTCCTGCTGCTGCTCGGGAACACACTTTCAGACTCTAGTTCTGGCGTGATGCACAGTAGTTGGACATGCACAAATGCACCATTTGAAGTAGCTGAGGTACTGTAAGCAAGTGCATGAATCTGTTTTGAGAAAACCTTCTATGTTTGCAGTTGGAGCGGTATTTAACATGCTACTTGTTCTACTGGGACTTCGCTGTGCACATAATGAGAATGAGAACTGAAATTGTCTAATCATTGCAGAGTGTCACTTTATTTCATTAACATTTCATATTGCCTTGCATGTACTGCTTTCAGTTGGTTACCTTACCTCTCCGAGACTTTCTCTACATACGGTATACTGTACTTTCTCAATTGAATTGTCCAGGTCTAACTATGCGAACATTAATAGCTAAATTTAATTTAATTATAAATTGTCATCATTTAAATTCATATGTGAAGCTTATATTATAAAAAAGTTACACTTTTTGCACTTTTCCTAATTTAAATTTCAGTGATTGCTGCTTATAAAAGCATCTATTTTTTTTATTTTATAATCAATATTATCATTCAAAACAGTTTGGAAAAAAAAACTAAAACTAATGTCTTAATAACATATGACAATTTCATTTAGATTCTAGAATCAAATCTCGCCACCACTTATTTTAAAATGTTACAAATATTAAAAGAGCGATGCAATTTATCACAATTTAAGTGCTATTCAGATTATATTATACAATCTGAAAGGCAGATAGACAACACTAAACATGAGACAAGATGGAAACATTACTATTTAGTCAAATTGCTCTTTAAACGTGAAGCACCCTGGTCACATAAATATATGTACCTCGGTGCACTTTTTGTGCAACACCATTTTTGCGTACCTTACTGCACGTTTCTCTGCAGTTTAAAAGAGAAATGTCCACTGAGTGGTGCCAAAACGCAGGTTTAATATGTAAACCCTGGCACGTTTAGTTTCTTCAGATACATACAGTATTGTGGAGGATCAGAATTAAAGTATCTATGGACTGTTGCTAAAAGTTAATGCTATATCATGTTGGAAATATGCCCCACATCAAATCCAGCCCTAATCCTGATAGTGTAAATGCAAAACTAATATAAAAAGGCATTTGTTGATCCAGCCGTGCTATTTCAACTTCCTTTTACATACATGTGAACTGTTATTTTTAACCATAGTTAGGTTTCGAACTGGAGCTCCTCATCTCTAAATTACTTCTCTGTGCTTGTCTGTGAAAACAGATAGATATGAACCTGGATATGTACTTATTGGTACGTATTTTGTGTCTGGCTAAAAATTGCACCCAGGTACTTTATGCCATTAGACCAGGTAAACATGAATAGTTAAATTCAATAGAGTTTGATTCTACATTTTCATAGTACTTCTATTACCTTCTACACCATCTATAACCTGAGGTATTGAATGAAATCATTTTGAGTCAACCCTTTTTTTAGCTTGAGTGGATGCCAGAGATTTCTACTATAGCCTTCTCATGTTATAGCATCTTGTGCCTTAGCCAAATCACAGTAGGAAGCTGACTAGTTTTATCTCACTATTTCTAAGATTTCCCCAGGATTCGCTGCCACCAACGCGGCAAACGCTGGCAAATTGAGTGGCTATTTATTCCTCGAAGGCACTGGCTGCATCAGCTCAGTAGCTTGTAAAAAAGGTTTTGTTTCCAGATGGACCGATAAACACCTGTGTGCTCGTGCTCACCCACAAACAATCACATTACAGAGCGCCAGACTGAGAAAGTGAGACTAGTTAACCGAAACAGGTGGGTCAGTGGCGCTTTAGCCCTTCGAAAGCACATCTATGCTCTCCTTTCTCCGGTTTGCAGCGTCTGGCTCTAGATAAAGAGCTTCTTGACTGACAGGCCATATTTGTCATGCTGTCTGTGGGTCTTCAGAGGCTGAAGCGCTGGGAAGGCCTGAGTCCTGCAGCACTGATAAGCTGCTCCTTGGCCGCCGGCCGCTGTTGGACTCGAGTGGACTGGCTTTGGTCCGGCGTTTCCGGAGCCCAGACCGGCTCGACTCGTGACTGAGCGCTAGCCATGGGGAGGGATGCTGGAAGCGCTTCTGTCTTGGTTATCAGATGAACACAGAAAGCGGAGCAGACCGCAGACAGACGCCTCTTGAGAGACGCGAGGCTTTCTGATGCTGGACTGTAACACAATAAATCTGAAAAAATATGGGAACAGAGAGCCGCCAACTCAATGAACTGATGCCCAACATCTTGTTGCTTATGTTAGTTAATTAGACCTTGTGCACAGGTTAGGCCACCTTCAATAATTTGGGTGTTGACATTTTGATGAGAGACATGAGAAAAATCAAGAATGTGTATTGAGTTTTATATATATACTGTGCAAAATCTTAGGCCACTAATATTTTCACCTACAAAAAGTGATTTTAAGTGGGTTATTTCTATCTTTTGCGGTAGCATCCTGTTTCTTCATGTGATTCCAGACAGACTGGATGATGATCCGATCAGATCTCTGTGTGGAGCACTGGCTGTTGACAATAATCTCACTGCATTATTACAATTAATCAGAAAAATAAAGTTTGGAAATGTAAACTGATATTTCCAACTACACGCTTCTGCAAAAAGATAAAAATAACTGACTTAAATTGGTGAAAATACTAGTGGTCTAAGACTTTTGCACAGTACTGTTTATATATGTGTGTGTAGTACATTTTGTTATGTATTCCAATAAATTACAAATTTTAAGTCAAATGTATTTATTTGTTTTTTTGTTTTTTGATTGATTGATTGATTGTCTATGAATTACGTTTGCTTTTCTTTTAGATTTCTTACTTTTTATTTAGAAGACCAAAAGCATTACCTTACTGAGGAAAAAAAAAACATTTATTGAGGACATAATTAGTTATAATTCCAAGCTGCTTAGTGTTGAGCTGGATTATAAGACTTATTATTTCATTCGACAAGAGCAAAATCCTCCATTAAAACACACAGTCTCAATTACAGAACTAATTACGTTCTGATTCTGGTGTCGTTTTTCTATCATGCGGTGTACCTTGTACATTTAAAAAGCGTTTTTAGTCTGAAAAACAGACTGTTCTTGTATTCCTCCGGCGGTTATTCCTGCAAGCCTGACAGCACAGCATCATGAATTTTTCAAGCTTTCTCCACACAGAAACCAAAACAAGATATTACAAACACAGCAAAATGTTAATCTGTGTTTGTCTAGAGGGTTCAGTGTGTGTAAAACCTGTTTGTCGTAACCCCACGCGTCGAGGATCATCGCAGGAACGCAGCGATATAAACACCACGGCTGCTAATTAAAATGAAGGAGAGGGAGCAGATGGTATCTTCACAGCTGGAAACAACTCAGTGACTTTGAGCGTCTGGAGAACTTTGTATTCCCCGTGTAGCCTTTGGACTCAAAGGTTTGACCAAAGCTTGTGTCTTTATTTTTGATGATGGTCTCAGAATCAGATCTGTCACATTTGTTGAATGTTTCCCTGTTCATTTATCATTATTATTATTTATTTATTTATTTTTCTTTTGGTGATTCAGTTCACAGTTGATTGAAGTTTCTTTCCATTCCACAAACTCAACTCAAACTTTGTTTATTTATTTACTTGGTTGGTTAGTTAACTAATTTTGATTTACATCTGGGGCCTATTTCAGAAAGGAGGTTCAAACAACTCTGAGTTTAAACTTGAACTCTGAGCTGATCAACCCAGAGATTAGAAACTCAGAGTTTTGGGTTTCAGAACAGCTGATCTGAGTAAGGTTAATCAACTCGGAG
>JAUMHR010000042.1:16474992-16485266 GCA_032361145.1 Enteromius fasciolatus | reverse complement strand
GTCTTGAATTTGATGCGAGCTGCAATTGGGAGCCAGTGCAGGGAGATGAAGAGAGGTGTGACATGGGCCCTTTTGGGTTTGTTGAAGACCAGTCGTGCTGCTGCGTTCTGGATCAATTCTAGCTAACAGATCAAATGTAGAAATTTCAGGTTTACCAAAGGGGTGACCCTTTATTGCACCGTGAGTGCAGTCCATTGCACCAATTGCGTTTTGTACAGCTGACCATCACTGGAAATTGCCTTGGAGAGTTAAAGAGCGGAATTTAGCCTTCAATACATCTCCTCATTAGTATCAATCAATCACTTTTATTCATACTGCACTTTTAACAATACAGATTGTAGCACTGAACATTATCAAGTAGGAGAACAGAGTGATGGTAATGTATAATGACGTATATTAATCAAATGCAGAGACGGTCTCTGTAGTCAAGACGACGATAGTCACCAGTTAGTAAACTAGGAATGAAATAGTGTTTTGTGTATGCATACTGTGACATATAACAGTAAATGGTCTACAATAAAAAAAGATAATAATATTAATCTATGATATATATAATGTATATATTAGGGGTGAGCATAGATTAATTTTTTACATCTAGATTAATCTAGATTAAAATGGCTCATTTCAATTCTGCCAAAGGCATTCAGAATATGTCTGCTATTTTTATAAAAGAACAATGTTGAACAAGCGATTCTGCTTATTATTCAGCTCCATCAGAGATCCATTAAGTCCTCAGCTGAACCCCAGGTCTGTTTTCAGAAAACCCCCAAAGATCTGGCGGGCTCTGACAGCTGACAATGCAACCTTTGCTAACTTGCTCATTGTTCTGTTAGCTTGTGTTTTGTCCTGTAATAAATCAGTTTTGATCTAAGCATCACACCAGCTACAGAAATCAACAGCACTGATGACAAAGGAGTGTAAATGAGAGCTCGGGGTATAAAACATATAGCGTTTGTGTGGAACGTCTGACTCAAATGTGAAGATGCATTGTCTGTGCTCTCGATTTGATCTCATTGATTCTTCCTGTGCGCGTCTGGCAACCGCACTCATGGGTCTCTGCTCTACACCCAATTTATTTCCATCACCGTGTACATGACTTGAGTCGTAAAAGAGCCACTGCTGCTAACCTCAGGGAGCAGACATGTATTGGAGGCTGAAGCACAGGGTTTAAGGAAGAGCAGGCTGGACGTCCTTCATAAAATAATGATGAGACACTTCTCTATCAGTGTTGTGATTGTTTTCTAACAGTAGGATGTTTTGGTGATGTGTTATTGGGGTGTTTCTCTGTGCTCATTGTTTATGATTTCTTTAACCTGATCTCACAGAAATTCACACATATTTGTACGACCTCACTCGTACGAATTCATATGGTTTCTTCTAAATCGTACGTATTTTACAAGCTGCCAATTTGTACGAATTTGTACGAATTACCTAAACATAACCCCGCCCCTAAACCTACCCTTCACAGGGTTTTAGACAAATCATAAAAAAATTGTACGAGTGAGGTTATACGAATTAGTAGGAATTAGCTGGAATTTGGCACCTCGTACGAATGCAAGCAAATTGGTCGTGAGGCTGTGTTGGATTTCTTACATCGGCTGCTAAAGGAAATCTAGAGCACTTTGAATAATGCGTTTCAAATAGCGATCAGAAAAATGCCTTTAAAAATCAAACATTAAAATTATACAAAAATGTATTTGTTAAAAGTTTTATTTGTTTATTTTGATAAAATAGAATATGTTTAGAATATTCTATATTCATATTCTAACAAATAGAATATGTTTATATGTTTTTTTATTTTTGTTTTGTTTTTATATTTATCTGAGGTTTTATATTTTAGACAAAATATAATATATTTAACAAGCATGTTTTTTTTACGATTGACATTTTTCTATATTTTATTTTATTTTTAAACCTTGAAATCATAAAATGAAATATTGAACTAAATCAAAATAATTATATATATATTAAAAGATATATATGGTTTTAGATTAGTGTTTTAGATATTCAGACAAACTTTTATGTAGCGTATTATATTTTTTGTGGTAGTTTAATGAATATCGGTCAAACATATAATAAGTTTTAATGGAAACAGGGTAGGGGGGTTGGTTGTTGTTTTGTTTTTGTCTTTAGATAGAGTCTGTCCTTCATGTTGTATTATTTCTCTCACCTTAATATTTTTTATTGGTTACATAAGCTTCTAGCGACTGATTTCTTGAGGAACTTGTGATGGATTTCATGTGGCGACCAAAATGATTAAGCATGCAAAATTAAACAAAAAAGGTCCTTAAAATTAAATATCGCAATGTTTTCAGTATAAAAAGCTGTCTGTGTAGAGCAGCCCTCTTGATCTTTAGAGCTTTAAATTCCTGAATTGATTTGGATCAGAGACCTGGAAGGATCTTCCTGTCTGTGAATAGGGAAGTTGTTAAGGGAGCACTTTTGCAACTAAAAGCAGTTTGCTGTACGTGACCCAAGTATCATAAGTATGATTAAGGAAATGAATTTACATAGGTTTTATAGCTCATTGAAGTTTTAATGGAAGCACTTAGCCCTGAGACTTATAGGCGTCCTCTTGGGAGCCGAGTGAATGAGAACACGAGAACAAGTCGTTTAAAGTAACGAGCCTCTTCACGCTGGAAGACACGAAATAGCGTCAGGAGGTGTGTTAAAGTACACGTAGATAACATAAGCTGTCATTCTCTTTAAGCACTGATAGATGTGTGTCTTACATCATTCACATCACAGACATCTCTAGTCAGGCTTCAATCCACGTGTTTTAATGCAAATGTTGGGAAATCGCATTAAAGCTGCTGGATTTAAACACCAAGATGTGAATAAAAATTCCTTAAATGTTTCATGCATGACTTGAAATGAAACATATCTAATGCTATTCTTACCTAAGCTGTATTTTTTCTATATTCAGATTTTTCTGTTTGTAGATACTCCTTGGAGAAATTCCTTAAAAAAACTGAGCAGTAAAATCTTGTGGGTCATGCAAGTTCAGTTTTGAGTAGCCATGCTAGACTGTTTTCAGCCGATATTGATGAATTGATGGTAACCCCTATTGTGTAGGTTGTTTTGGAGGCGTTCGCTTAATGCCGGCCCACTTTATTATGTGTAGGCGTCGAACCGGACTTTTCCTGATCTAGCTTGAAGGCTCACCTGACTAATTACTCGACTTCCAGATGTCTCCGGCTTATGCGTACAGAAAGAGTAGAATGTCAAGCGGATGACGCTAGCTACATAATAAACCCATGCTTGCAGGTGATTTGTGGGATTTCATGCAAGTCAGTTGCTTTTTTGGCTACAAATCAGCCGCTTGACGTGCTCATGCCGACTGATGCATGAACCGAAAACTGTCTTCTTCCATTATGAATCATCACCTGTGATTTAGTATGTTTTCCAAGCACTGATAGCTCCTAATTTGCATCCCAACGTCTAGAAAGACGACAGGAAGAAAAATGGTCGCTGCATTTGCGTCAAGCGATGAATACGGTCAGAAAGTTCCAGCAAAAATAAACTGAATTTTATTTTGCAAACGATAGTTGTTTGGAAACCAAATAGATACGCCTTCATTGGTTATTATAAGTGCCATTTCCATAATACTCTCCATCTCCAGTGTATGTAGGAGGCTTTTAACAGCAGCCAGAGGAGAAATGGAAATAAATGAAGAGGTTTGGGAAACTGTAGATGAATTAGAGCCACATCTGCAGGTCATTCTCATGCTACACCGTCAGCTTCATGTGAATATCTATAAATGCCTGCTGGGGGACTTGTAAGTGTAAAAAGGGAATATGCATTCCTGCAGCCACTTTTTAATTATATGGCAGAAGGATTTTATGTCGGACTTGGCAAGAAGTGCTCTGACCCAAACAACTGGATCCCTGTTCTCTCATAGGCTGCCAGTGGTGCTTTTTTTGTCTGTTAATGCCAAGTGTAATTATCCTGCAAAATAAATGAAGACGTTTTATAACCTCGGTCAGCCAGAGTGCTACAATTCTGTGCCCTGAATACATTCATAACATCATAAATAGAAAAACCCTACCTGACTTTCCAACACTCGGGACGGTTTTTAGCACGGCACTAGTGATATTAAAGTATGAAGATGTTAATATTTAAGCAGAGGATTTTCTTTCAGGCTTTTTCTTTTTTCCACTTCATTTTCATCCAAAAGAGCCTCAGCGTGATATTGTTTTTAACTATGATTTTACAAACTCCAGTTTCATTGCCAAATGAGAAACCTACGTAAATGTCCACTTTAAGGATGACATGTAACAATTATGTTTACATATTTGTACTCCAACAGCCATGTTACAGTTTGTTATCATATCACTCTGCTTTGTGTTTTGTATTTTTGTGTAGTTTTAAGAGGTTTTAGACAAATATAATATAATGAGATTATATTTCTTAGTTTCGCTAAGATTTATAGGGCCGGTTTCCCGGATAGGGATTAGATTAAGCCAGGACTAGACCTTTTTAAGAAATTTTAGAAACATGTCTTACAAACATGCATATTCTGTGAGCATTTTAAGACCAAACAATGACAATAATGTATTTTAAGATATCTCAGTGCAAGCCTTTTCCAGTTTAGACAGCTCTTAACATTTCTTTTAATCTAGGACTAGTCTTAAACCCCGTTCGGGAAACTGCCCCATAAAGTTTTAATTAAGATCAAGTATATTTTGCACAGTTACTTGAAGAATATTCAATTCTGAACCACTGCAATATGTACCTATAACAACGTTATAAAAAATGTGCCAGGGTTCACCTATTGAACCTGTGTTTTAGCACCACTCAGGGGACATTTCTCTTTGAAACTGCGGCAAACCGTGTGGTAAAGCATGTAAAAACAGTTCAGCACAAAAAGTGCACAGAGGTATGTATTTTATTTGTTTCTAATTCAAATATGCACTTATGTAGTTTATTAATAAAGATAATGTATACTTAAAAATTTGCATAAGCGTTTTCGGGCATGTGAGCTCCAGATGGTCAGTGGCCGTTTTTGCGCTCATGAACCCACAGAGAGAGTGCCTCACCTCTGCAGGATCTTCTGGATTCTCTGATGTCTCCAGTAGTCACACATGAGATGTAATGCGTTATGACAAAATCTAACGGTTGTCTTTGGTCTCATCAATCTAATCTTTTTTTTCCCAGAGAAGATAGTTTTGGCAAAATCTCATGTCTACGGAAATTCATTGAGTGTGTGCCTAACAATGCCACTTCAGCCGTGATTTATTTACGATACAGCACGGCCTCTATTGCTTGCATGTAGTTTAGTTTACTAGTGATTTTAACATCGCATTACTGTTGCTGAAAAACAGCTACAGCTATTTTTCTTGCAAATTAGGAAGTTTCCATGGATTTTTAGATGTTAAAAGACGTTATTAGTCATCAACAATTTGACAAGTGGCATCCTACGATTTCCTTTTGTGGTTGGCATAACCTCCGTTTCTCAGTCTGTCATTTTATGGCTCTGTTGACGTTCGCCTCTGTTTTAAACGGTCTCTGTTGACATTTTACGGTCACCGGGCTGCGGCACCCCGAGTTAAATTCGTGTAAAACACAAAGGATGTGGCTGGGAAGAAAGGAGCACTTGTAAAAGAGCAAACCCAGAGTCTGTTAGCCGAGCGCTGGCTGATACAGCATCCAACCGCCTCTGCCAGTAAAGGGTTTGAATAGCTTTAAAACACAAAGACATTCCATCAGATGGTTTAAGTTACAGTTTAATGGAGGCATGCATTCAGATAGCCACTCTATATTTTCTTCCCCCAAAGCCACAATTACCGTGCGGCTGAGTAGGGTGAATAAAACACCAGTGCAGTCAGCGGCTGGTTTTGTTTCCTCCGTGGCATGGCCTGCTGCTGCGTCATGCTGTTTTGCAGATTCAGCAGACGTTTTTATGAGCAGAATAACCACAACGGGCATAAATGTGGGCACTTCCTAACCACCTCGGAGAAGACGTTTTCAAGGGAGGACCCACAAAACGGGCTTTTCTAAACCAACATCCTTCCAGCTCAGTCATATAATTATGGATATTTCATTGCGCCTTCTGTCATATTTGAATAAACAACCACAGCTTGTGCATTTCCTCGGTGTCATGCATGAAGTCTTGAAAGGATTATTTAACCCAAAAACATTTTTGAAATGTTTCATTCGCATTATTTTTTCAGATACTAAAGCTTTGTGTGGTAAACCGATATAAATGAAGCTGTCGTGTTTGGCTTCTGCTTTTCATACACGCTCAAATGCACAGCCTTAGTTTCCTATGATTAACAATACAAATTTCAAAGGTTTTCAAATAAAAGTGCATGTAATAACTTATGTTATACTGCTTTTTGAGATGAAATAAATGAAATCAACATCATTCTCAATAGTTTTTACAATATTTGTTCATACAGACCACAAGTCATATGAACAGTTAATATGGTGCTTTTTGGAGGGGGGAAAAATCAAATGTAAGGCTTGAAAAGGCTTTGAATACTGTGCTATGGACTGTTGATACTGTGCTTTTTATACATGTTGTCATCCATATGTAATTTGTAGTCATATGGATTACTGACAGGATGCTTTTAGATGCAAAAATTGCACATTTTTATAGTTGGCAATAATTTTTGTCATATGTATGTATGTTTGTATGTATTTTGGAGACCAAAATGGCACATGAACATCCGTACATTTACATTACATTTAGTAATTTAGCAGATGCTTTTATCCAAAGGAGGATAATGGAAGCAATCAAAATCAACAAAAGAGCAATGAGATGCAAGTGCTATAACAAGTTAGCCTAATGTAGCAAACTTAATGTAGCAATCATTTCTGCGTCTCATTTGAACAGATGACTTAAATATCTTACATTCCGGTCTGTTCATCACACAAATCAAATAAGACATTCAGTATAGTCCCCAAGTCATATGGATTACTGATATGGTGCTTTTTAATATATACTGGAGGGGAAAAGACACATTACTATCATTGACAATCATTTAAATGGGGATACAATTCATTACTCAAATTTGAGTCCGCTCAACACTTATTATGTAATGTATTTTAATGCTTTTAATGTATTTTCGAGACATACATTAACAATTACTACAGTAAATTTAGTGGATGCAAATATATCTCAACTTAATTTTCAGACTGTTATCTCACAAATGAATGATTTTAGAAAATGATGAGGTTTTATGAATTACTGATGTGGTGCTTTTTTTTGTAATTTTGAACACTGACTATAATTTTTATGTCGCATTTGATTGGATGCAGCTTAATTTTCAGTCTGTTCATCATCGTGCAACTCTATCATGCAATGTCAGCGCACAAGTCTACTAATATGATGCTTTTTATGTATTTTGGAGACATTTATAACAATAATTGCAATATTTTTCGTATATTCAAGTATTTCATCTTCAAGTGGATAAATATGCTACGTCTTGACTTCAATTTTGGGTCCGTTCATCCCACAAACATTGTATAACTCACAATTACTGATGCGATGCTCTTTTTCTTTTTGTAATTTCAGTCACTGACAATAATTGTGTCTTATCTGAGCAGTTGAAGCCTAGATTTCAGTCTGTTCATCGGCGCACAAATCTAAGAAATTGCATGCAACGCACAGTCAGACAGACCGCTTTTGGTCTTTTGTGTGTCATTTTGAATCTGTTTTGAAAGGAGTGGTGAGGTCATTGACAGTTTTTCCACTCTGCACAAGTCATACTAGTTTGACTAAAGGAGGACAGAATAGTAATTTTTGGCTGAACTGTCCTTTTAACATAATTTCTGTGCTCATACATTCTCCGTTGATTTTAGGACCAAGCATTTGTCACCCCATTCATCCAACACGTACTCGTCATTAATGCAGGCCGTATTATTCAGGAGCGCCTGGTAAATTAATTTAAGTTAATTGAACCGCACCACCCCTGATGTCACGGAGCGAGTGCCAGAGACTGGCTGTGCATCTCAATGGCCTCCTCTTTATGCCAGTGGAAAATCCATTCATGTCCCGGCAGAAGGAGCCAGTAAAATTCCTCTCTCTTTGTTGATCAAGTGACATCCCTTTCCTCTGAAGAAAGCCTTGTGGTCTTAATCTCCTCTTGACTTACTCTTGTGTTCAATCGTTTGTCGAATCGTACACTCTCTGGTTCATCTTAAAAGGCATGATGGGAGGTCAATAAGGCAAAGCTCTCTGCTTAATTAGAGAGGGTTTAATGCTTCTGTTAAAGAGCAAATGCTAAAACAATGTGAGTCTGATTATAACAACCTAACTGTGGTGTGACAAGTGGTATCCTGAGGCACCTTGGCTTTATGTTTTTGTATGAACCCAGCTATTCATTTATGTATAATTCCTTTTGTGCAGTAAAATTATTATGTATTTGGACATGTGGTAATGAGAATACAGCAATCATTTAGTCAATCCATTATCAGTTTCAAAATAATAATATTGTTTTTGAACATATTAATAATATAGTGTATTGCTAAGTACTATAGGTATTGCCACAATTAAGTTAAACTTTCTTTTTAAACTTTTTAAATTAAAATTTAAATGATCAATTTCCATGTTTTTGGACATGGTTGGATTTTGTATTAACAATTATTTGGCATCACCAATTTTTAAATAATTTAATTACCATGTTTGTTTGTTTTTTTTTTGTACTATGGTATAAGAACATGGTGATCATTTACAGTCACAGTCATTCTATAATCAATATAAAAATAATAGACTTACTTATACTTTTTTTTTCATTCATTATTCATTATTCATTACTTACTGAATCTTTACTTAAATGACCATATAATTACTATTTATTTAATTATTTATGAATGTACTATGGTACTATATACCATTTTCATAATAAAAATTGTACAAGTATATATATAATATACCCTATTTATAGATTTATTTTTTTTTGTGCTTTTTTCTGCTATGTGCAGTAGTACCACAAGGCATATGATCAATTAATCAATTAATCATTTAGTATTTATGACCGTCAACATTTTGTCTGAGGAAGTTGTTCCTCAATAATTCATCAACCATTCAGTATTCCATAAAACAAGAAAACAATCATCGTAAATGTTCAGTATGATCAGAAAGTATTTTCATTAAATCCTGGAAAAGATGCTGTAAAAACGCACTTGCATAAAAAATTCACAATCGCTGTCGAGCCGCAGTCAGAGCAGCTCAATTGGCAATAAAAGGCAAAAAGAGAGGAGTGGTGATTAGATGGCAGCTTCAGGTGTGCTAACAGGCCTCTGGTGGAGTGTTAGGACACACTGGATTAGCAAAAACACCCCATAAAACACACTCACATACTCACACACTTCACATGGAAAGCCCTGCTGGCTGAAGCAGATTTATGACTGTTTTCCAGCGTCAGAGCACAGTTCGCAATAACCTCTGCTTTTCAGGATTGAAAGTGTTTATTTCCAACAAGTACACTGGAATTCATAATGTGCTCATAATTACAGGAATGTGTTACCGGATGATGTTTAATGCAACAGAGCATAAACTGAGAAGAAGTAGATTTAAAGTGGAAATTTACTGAGATAACTGGGAAATTATATATAAAAATTAACAGTAATAATTATTATCAGAAGGTTTAAACAGTAGTAATACAAAAAAGTTCTAAACATAAAACAATAAATATTATTATTATTATCAGAAGGTTTCAAGCTTGATTATCAGGATTAATAATAATAATAATAACAAAATCATATTATATTTTAACTATTTTAAGTATTAAAATGAATTATTATCGTCATATTTATTATTAATTATTTCAGAGTCGGAGCGCCAACGGGGCAATATGCTTTCAAATGTAAGTATATTTACAAATTACAAATTACTTAAAAAAACATTTTTTATTAAAAAGTACAGATTACTACCGTATTGATATTATATATTCTAGAAATTACGTTATTGATAGCTAACTGAACTGGACCTGTCATTTTACAATTATTTATTACTTTAGTAATGTTTGCACTTCCATTTTTCAGCACCGAAAGCGGACCTTTTCACTGACGTAATGACGCAGTAACGCACACTTGCTAGCCTGTTCCATTTACGTGTTAAAAGGAGCATTGCCTAGCCTCTGAAGGAAGTGACTTGGAAGGACCAGTCCTGCCAAGGACGTATCCTTGACATTGAGAAACACCTACGCTGTGTCCGAAATCGCTTACTTCCCTACTATATAGTACGCGAAAAACAGCATGCGAAGCGAGTAGTATGTCCGAATTCATAGCATTCGAAATTCAGTAGGCGAGAAGTACCCGGATGACCT
>JAUMHR010000042.1:16450499-16463645 GCA_032361145.1 Enteromius fasciolatus | reverse complement strand
CTCCATTTCTGGCGCCCCCTGGATGTACAGCGCCCTTAGCATTTGCCTATACTGCCTATGCCACGGGCCGGCCCTGAAAACATGTATTAATTAAAATGAAGCATAAACATACTGAATTTTGATTGACCATCATGATTATTTCTAATCAAAATTCTAATTATAAAAATAAGCAAAATGTTGAATTATATAATTAAATGCACCATAATTGTAAATGTACCTATTTATTTACTTAAACCATTAAATATTTAATTAAATTGTCATTGTATAAACTACCAGAGGCCAAGGTTTTTGGGGGTTTTGGTCGTTCTGCTTTGTTTACCATGGTAAAATCACTATAATATGTATGCTCTTGTCATCTAATTAATTAATGTATTTATGTTTGTACTAAAATTATTAGAAATGTTTATCTCACTCTACGAAACCAGCTCATTTTGCTTGTATTTGAATGAATTAGACTGCATTACATAGAAATTAAATAATATTCACAGCTTCGTCCTCTGCTCTGACTAGATACCACCATATTTTGGTGCAGTAATTACAGAAAATAAACCTGCTTTTCCACGGATAACTTCTCAACTGTTGTTGTTTTCCAGACTGTTACAGAAATGTTTTTAAAGGAGTGCTACGAGCCCATCTTTTCCCACTGTCTGACTGCAGAAACATTCACTCACCCTCAAGTCATTCCAAACCTGTCCGACTCACACATAATGAGAAATAAAAGTGCACAGCTTTGGAATGACGTGTGGCTGATTAAAAGATGACTGTTGTTTTTTTTTTGGCTTTGAAGTATTCCTTTAAACCTCTCACATGCTTCAGCCCAAAACATCACGTCATTGAGGAGGTTTGCTGGGAAGCCACGTGTGAAGCCGTGGCACATGGAGGGAAAAATGCCCAGCGCTCGAACTCTGTCTGTCCGGCTGTTGTCGAGCTCGGATACGTGTTGAGCAATGAGGCCCAAGCGGATAGCAGTTCTGCACTTAACTCATCCCTTCTGGCAGGCCTCTGCGCTTAATGATCTGTGTGGCCGAACGGTTAGACGATCCTCAGCCTATCCCAGCGCGCAACGCTTGCCCAATATGCAGCCACTCACTTACCGCTAACATAAGGCTTCTCTTAATACACAGCATGTATTTTAATACACCTTTGAAACATGAGTTGGTTTATTTATTTATATGCGTGCTCTTGGCACACTCTCTGCTGTCTGGGGAGTCTTTCTATATCGCTCTCTCTCTCTTGCTCGCTCGCTCTCTCTCTCTCTCTCAGAGGTGCAGCAGCATCTAGTGGTCTTGCTGGAAAGATATTTTTGCGTGAATGAAATGTATTGCCTCAGTGGTGTTTATGCAATGACTTGCAGAAGGATAGCGGCTGAATAGCAGTTTTAACTTTGATATGTTGTGCAAATCAAAATGCTTTGTTTGATATTGTTCTGAGCACATGCAAAAAAAATGTAAAACTCAAAATACATGTGTATTCGCAAACAAATTTCTGTGTAAATTAATCACAAAATGCATAAATTGAAACTGGATGAATGCAGTGAAGTGTTGCATGAATTATGATGCAAACAGTACTCATGTTGTGGCAATTTACACAATGTGAATTTATGGTTTTACGGTTGATTAACGCTCAAAAAGCATGCAACAATTTATATAAGAAAAATTTGACGCACAGATGCTACGTAAAATGCTAAAATGATTACTCTTGAGGTCTTTACGCACCAGTTGCGGTAATTTTAATGATATACTTGAATTGAAATTGTTCTGAATGTAAAATAATATTAGAATTTAGAGGCACAGCGAAAAGATGTTGTTGGAATGACTTTTATTTTCAGCTGATTAAAAAATAAAGAGGGACAAAACTGCGGCATGTGCTAATAATAAACAGAACAATATTGTACGTTGAACAGGCCTTTTTGACAGTTTACGCAATGAAGTTTTTGACCGTTTCATGTCAAGGCTTATACATGGGAAAAAAAAGAAAGATAATACTTAATTAATTTACTACAATATATGTTAACTTATTACTGTAAAATCACTACTGATTTTAGAGATGCATCCATGCTGTCTTTTTAATTGCTTTTCCATTACTCAAGAAGAACCTGCTCGTCCGTCTATTTGTTACATAAGGTTCATTTAATCCAACATGAACTAAATCTAACAAAAAACCATTCTAATTTTAGCCACCTTTTCTGTACATTCCATCATGCGTGTTAATCTTGACACCCTCCTAAAGCATCCACGTTTAAGGTGTTAATATCAGCATCCAGCCTAACAGCTTATGAATGCTAACCAAAAGCTCGGTGTGAAAGCGCTCCAGATCTCTGCAGCCCGTGCTCACAGATTAGCACTTCAAAAAGGGCAAAGCGGTCTCCAACTCTGACACGCCGTCAATACACATTCTTTAATGTCGTGCCTCTGGCTGTTGCTGTTGACTCGGCAGATAACCTCGCCGTCATTTAGCGCAGCTTATTTCTGCAGAACGTGACATCCGGCACCTTGTAATCCCATTATATCATTATTATTTGTCAGAAACCTAATATACTTGCATGATGACACATACAGGATGTGTACAGGTTTCCTGTGCCAACAAGAATTAATGTCACTTTGCTTGAGGTATTCCAAGGCTCTGATACTAATGCAAGACTAATATCAGAAAATAGCTAAAAAAAAAAAAGCAACCCTACGTCAAGGATCAAGCTGCATTCAATGTAATGCAATCATACAGCAGAAAATGATTTACCTTGGCCAGTTGTTCATTTAAATTTCCAGTAAATCTAAGCATCCAAAATAAAAAATAAATAAATAAATGCCATCCAAGATGTAGATGAAATGTAGCATAGCATCACTGTCTCTGTAGTGAATGGCTGCCGTCAGAATGAGAGCTGATAAAAGCATTACAACAATCCACATGCAATACACACCACTCCAGTCCATCAGTTAACATCTTGAGAATAAAAATGGTTCATAAACCATAACACTTCTACCACAAAATACATATCTTAATGTCTCTCACAATAGAATCCGACCATGTATTTGCTAAGAGCTGTTTTGGCTTGATCTGTGCAGATTTCTCTCCTTTTTTTAGTGGAGGAAGCAACTCATATTTTGGCAACGGTTTGAAGTTAAAAATGTCAAACACACAGCTTTCGGTTTCTCAAAATGTTAATTGAAGGATTGAAGTGGGGTGGATTACTAGTGGATTATTGTGATGTTTTTATCAGCTGTTTGGACTCTCTTTCTGACGGCACCCATTCACTGCAGAGATCAATTCTGTCTCCAAATCTGTTCTGATGGAAAAAACAATTCAAGTGTGTACTATAAAGTTTTTAAAGCATTCCCATCATTCTGGCATTTTCTATAGAATGGTAAAAGAGAGGAGAATTGGGTTTACCCCTTACTCAAGTCACGTGACAAGGTATTTCCTACGATTTGTGTAGCATATACAGTATCTCCCATCAGATCAGTCAGAACCCTGCACTGATAAGCATCAATCTGTTTGCTTTCTGGAGTGCGGTGCACTTCATTAATAAAATCAATCTGCACACGTCTGAGGCTCTGTGCTTAAATCTGGTGATGTACCAGAAGGCGAGATTTTATCGATGTCTCTGTAATGTCTCGGCATGAGCTAATTTACTCTTGCACAAAAGGCAGTGAGAGTATAATGCAGATAAATAATAGAGTACAGCATTGCTTGAATGAAGACCGTCTGAGGCCATTTTACTTTGACCTAAAAGGAACACCTTATACAAAGAGGAAAATACAAGTATATTATCTCCTAAACTCTCGATGGAAATCTTTAAAGCAATCTGTTCAACTCATAGACTTTTCCAGCAACACAAAAATTGATCCGGTTAGCGGTTCTTTTCTGTTAAAAAGCTGTGCTGTGATGCTATGCATGACAATTGCATTCTATTATTTTGTTTTATGGTCCATCTGGGGAAAAAATCCCAAAAACAACATCACTTATCGTAACTACATAATTCATGTCTGTAGCACAAAAGCTGCGGACTGAGCTATGAAACAAACTATTATTCAAACAATATTGCTAGTTAGTTTTGGTTCTGAAGTAGTTTGAGTTGTGCATCTCTGAACAAGATGTAGCTCTTTTCCTTCCTGAATGATTCAGCATTTTTTGAATTCAATTGAATAATCAATTCAACGACTTACTTGTAAAGACTGCCATTTGCTTTGTCCCTGAGTAAATTCATCCACATGAATGCTTCAGCTTTGAATTGATTGATTGAAGGATTCAATGACTCATTCGTAATGATTCCCAGAAGTATTATCCCTGTGAATCAGTGCCCGTAAATGCTTCAGTTTATAAGTAAAGTGAATGCTGAAACACTTATATATATATATGCTTTGTTCCTAAATTAATCAGTTTTTGACTGAATAAAGTGAATGAATGAATCAATGAGTCACTTATAACAACACCCAGTTGTTTTATTCCTGAAAATATGTGTTGGTGACTCAGTAGTCAGAAGCTTGCATGCTTTTTCCTGGTTGAATCAGTGTTTTGAATTAATTAATGTATCATAAATGCCACCAGATGCTTTGTACCTACAAATATGTTTCTGTTTTAAAAAAAAGATTGGTTTTAAAGTGTTTTATACTGTGATTTATATATATATAATTTATATATATATATATATATATATATATATATATATAATTATCATTTTTAACATGTTGGTTGATTGAATGATTCAACTTTTTCACTGGAGGAACATATATGGACAGAGGACATATATTTTGTCCAGAAGGAACAGTTTGAAGTTAAAACTGTTTATAAGATATAATTTACCTGTTTTGTTCTGTAATAAATTGGTTTTAAACAAATTGGTTGAGTGAATGATTCAGTGACACACTAATAAAGACACACTATAGCCGTGTTTGTGTTTCTGAGCAAATCACTTGAAAGAATGAGTCACTGACTCACTCCAATGTGTTCATTTGTCACCACCAACCGGTGCAATGATGTAACTGGCAGAAAGAGTCATTGAAAGTAATTTAAAAGTGATACAAAAGTTGCAACCGCTGTACAATTACAATTTGTTGGTTGCTGAAATCGTTTTCCCAATTTTAAGTAATGGTGATGTTTGCCCCAGCTAGCCAATAAATAGCAGAAATAGCTTGTCTGCAGAGTTGAAGAACAGCTACTATTTAATAAGGCATGTTATGAGTGAAACAGACAGCCAGTGACACGTCTAACAATGGACTAGACATTTATAGGCAATTTTTACAGATAAATCTTGGCATAATGCCTGCAAATAAGTCCAATTTATAAACCTCTCACTAGACCATGGTGGGTTGAGAAGAGATTCCAGCGATGCCGTTCAGAAAATCCGTCCTTCCGGGTGGTTAAAAAAAAAAAAATACCAGAACAGCTTAGTGGAGGATTAGACTTGCACCTGGTCCCCAATGAATTATCTAACAGTGTTAAAACTGAAAAAGTGAGCTGTGTTGCGAGCCGGAATGAGATTTCTATGCAAATTGTTGGCCTCATCTTCCTCCTTCTTTATAATAATCCCAAGTCAATCCATCCCTCAGTTCAAAATGTGCCGAAATCCTCATTCTCTCAGGGCATTTTAGTGGTGCTGCGTGTGCTGAACCAACTCTCTGTACGTGATTCCAGGTGATCGACATTAAGGAGAAGCTGAAGGAGTCGAAGAAATTCTGGTCGTCGCTGCCAGACAGCATCTGTGCAGAGGACGAAGTGACTGACCCAGATGAGGAGCAGTGCTGGAACAGTCACACAAAGGGAAGGTACGACGGTCACCTTCAGACACACTCCCTCGAGTCGCATTGCAGATTGTTGTGCTTCAATGACACCTTCCGCGGTAATTGTTTTAGCGATAATAGGTCATAGGAAAACACAATAGAAGGTTGCTGTCTGTTGGTTGGCATTAACCAACCATGAATAAATAATTAAACATTGAATTGAATGTTTGCAAATTTTACATTAAATTCCATTTAATTCAGTTCAGTTCAACTCCATCAAAAATAACGCTTAATAATTTCTGAGTTCAAGTTTGTTTGTTAAAACAAATAAGTTTGTTAAAGGGAAATTTAATTTAATTTAATTTAATTTAATTTAATTTAATTTAATTTAATTTAATTAGTAATGACACTTATCTATTTCTGACAATTTTACTAAAAAAGTTTGTTTAAAAATGTAAAATTAAATTAAGTTAAAACTAGTTGCGTTGTGTTTCTAATGTTCAATAAATTAAAAAATATACTGAAATGATTTTTTTTCTACTTTGTACATACAGTAAATTACCATACCAAAATGAATCATATTGCTGTTTTGCTTTTGTTTTGATTAAGTTAATGCAATGTAGCCTTAGTGAGAGGAAGATGCTAATTATATAAAGAAACAAATCAATTAGTCAAACCTTTGAATGGTTGTGTATGTTAATATCCATAACAACTACGCCACTTTGTGTTTTTAAAACACCTATTAATAAGTTCTTGTTTGTCTTAACTTGTTTGGAGCAAGCACACTGACAAGTGATCAATGCAACACATTATTTTAGTGTGATTTCTTTTTTTTTTAAAATACTGCAAGACTAAACAGATGCATGTGTAATAAAAATCAGTAAAGGGTTTGTAAAGACTGACAGGCCTGTGGTTTTAGAGTAGTTTGTCTCTTCAGTTCATCTCAGTTCTCATGAACACGCCGTGATGTCTGTCACTCCGTCTGCCCGCCCTTGACAATGAGCCAGACGGCTTGGCAGAAAACCCGTCCGCTTTCAATCCTCCACAAGTGATAATATCAGCAGATGGTGCAATATCAGATGTGTTTCATTTTCTATCCAAGCGGCCTCATCATGTAAATGACCCGTACTGTGTGAAGAAAGGCTTTTTTAGAGCTCCTAAAAGACAAATTAACACAAATGATACAACTTGGTAGAGCTGCTGAAATACATGTGATTTATATGCAGTATATATATGCAGCATGTATTTGTCAGATCTGGTCTCCACGGACTACACCGCTCTCATAATTGGCTAATTACTGGTTAAAAACCACACGGTTTGCATTTGAATGGGAGCACATTTGCCGATGCCGCAACCTGGGAGCCTTCAACAAGTTTCATTTATTTTTTCACAAAGCACCACCTGAAATATTAATTAGGCACAAACAATTACCTCTTGCTGAAGTACTTATTAGGAGATTAGATCTCAATAGAGTTGGTTGCAACATGTGTTTATACTGCCTCACATTGTTCAGATAAAGAAGCAGACATTTAGCAAAGGAAAACATGGTATCTGACCTTGTGCAGATCACTCAAAAGATAATCTTATATTTAAAAATGCATATATATATATTTATATACTGTATATAATGATATTCAAACAAACTAATTTTGACTACAATTTTAAACACTACAGTCTACTTAATTTAATTTTAGGCAAAAACAGGTTTCATAGTGTTTGGATGTATGCTATATATATAATTTTTAATAATAATAATGATAATAATACATCTTTCTTGCAGCACAAGTAATTACATTTAATGCCCCCCTTTTTAACTTATTAAAAGTGTTTCCGATGTCCTTAAGGGAAACTTTAACACTTTTATTAGCTGCTTTGCAAGCGCAACATTTCCTTCAAGAAATGCAGATCTAGTAATGTTTGCACCTTTGGAGCAAGGTGATTTTCACGCTATAGGTGAAAGTGCAGCTTGCAGTCTGCCATTATTCTTGTGTTCTACAGCGCGGGGCGGCGCAAAAACGCTGACTTCTGATGCACGCGCTGCAAGTGAATATTGCAAATGAAGTCATTCTGCACACAGTGTAGAGCTGCAGGGCATGTTAATGTGAATGTGAGAGGTGCTGATCCTGCTGAAGTCTCCTGATGGGGTCACGCTCCACTCAACAACAACACCATAACAAATGCAACTAAATATTGCGGGTTCATTATAATCGGCTGGAGAAGAAGCATTCCGGGGCACATACTGTAAATGTTTTTGCATGAATGCGCTTGCATAAATTATAACTTTTGTTTAATTCATTGTGTTTTTTTCACACAAGTGCAATTGCATTTGAGAGTCCCTCAACTTCGCTTTTTAAGATCTTGATCAAATATAGATTATTTCAAATCACAGATTCTAAAAAACTTGAATAATTGATGTCTTTGCTGAACCCAGACTGTAAAAGTCTGTGAATGTAATATCCCCACCAAATGTTTGCATGCTGATTTCCAGATATTTCCCTGAAGTTGTAAAAGACGGCCTCACGAACCAGCTCAACAACCCAGAGGTGGAAGTGGACATCACGAGACCAGACACCTTCATCAGACAGCAGATCATGACCCTGAGAGTGATGACCAACAAGCTGAGAAACGCCTACAATGGCAAAGACGTCTACTTCCAGGACTCCAGTGAGTTGCTTTCTTTAGAAAACATATATTGAAAAATATCAGTGAAAACTTTCCACTTTATACAGTTTTCATAAAATAAGACAAAGCATACGTTAATAATAATATAATGTAATTTTACCTGAAGTAACTCTAATGGGACCAAACTAGAAATATTATACTAAAAACCAATTTGACAAGCATTAAATAAATACAAATAAATATTTAAAATATGAAAAACTATTTTTAAAAGATTGAAAAGAATTGGTATACATGTGTAATACATATGTATGTATGTGTTTATTTATATATATATATATATATATATATATATAATGTGTGTGTGTGTGTGTGTGTGTGTGTCTATATATATATATATATACATATACATAAAAAAAATCTTTATGAAAACAAAAAAAATATATAGCTTATTACTTGGAGAGAAAGAATATACAAGAATATTTGTATATACTTATTTATATATACACAATTTAGCCATTGATTATATACTTGCATAGTGAATATGTTTTACTCCAAAAACTCTTAAAAAAGGTTAAATCATTAAATAAATATAAAGTAATATTTTAGCATAAAAAAACATGAAATATAACTTGGGGAAAAAAAAAATATATATAATATTTTGCAATCCGTACAAATATTTTGTGCGTAAGTAAATTTTAAAATTAGTATTGTAAAATATTAAGAATATATATATATAAAAGTTTATATATCTGGCTTTTATCCAAAGCTAAATACGGTGTGTTTTGATGCAGAAATTAAAAATGCAATTAATTCAAAAACGTGTGCATCAAATCGGCATCGCAGGCATTATCACTTACAAAATGTAAAAATAAGACGTTATAAAATATAGTTGTTCGATTTCGTAAGTTGGAGAACTCACAGCCTATATTAAAGTTTATGTTTACTTTTCAGTGCAATATTGAGGGACACAAACAACTCAAAGGTGAAGAAGTCAGCAAGCTCATCTTTCTGAATGCACCGCTCTGTTCTCAAGGAGACACATTAGTATTTATGTCATGCACCATAAGCTCTGTTATTGACACTTATTTTGGCTTCGACCTACTTTAGATCTGACTTTCTTAAAGGCATAATGCATAGATGAAAATAGATTCAATTGCACAGATAAAAATAAGCCCAAACCGGCATGCACATTTACACCCTTTTTCTGATGCAAACCTTCTCCAACATGTGTTATTCCCCGTAAAGAGGCCAGCCCATCCCTCAAACGGCCGCCCGCCGGCCCCATTAATCATTTGACGGCGTCAGAAAGCGTCACACACCGTCTAGACCCTCTGCCAGAGTCAGTGAAATGAGATCCCGCATCTGTCACAAACTCACACCAACAGGAAGCTGAATTATGATAATGGAGGGTCGGGGCTGGGAATATTCTCGTCCTCAGGTGCATCGAGTTTGTCAGGAGTACCTATGTAGGGACCAACTAAAAATCATTCAAGAAATCAGTAAATCATTTCAGAAATCAGTAAATTGATGCAAATAGAATAATAGAATAAATAGAATAATAAACAATTATTACATTCAAATATAATCAAATAATTAAAAATATATATTATAATAAATATCATATAGTATGGAGCATTTTAAGTCTAAAAAAAAAATAAGTTACAAAATTTAATAAAAGATATTAAAAATAAATGTATTTCTTTAATTACAATATTAAATGTATAGATTTAATCTATAAAAATTACATTTAGTTATTACACCATTTAAAAACCACACATTGAATATACAATTCTAATAGTAATTCTAAAATATTAATGGTATGATGCTGTATAAAACTACGTATGCTGATTGGTGTGTGTCTCTGTGCTCCAGGTGATGAGGAGAGCGGCTCGGGCAGCGGAAGCGGCTTCACCACGGAGCCGGAAGTGGTTCACACGGAGCCGCCGATGCTGGAAGCAGACAAGAGCGATCCTCAGCCCCCAGCAGATGCGGCGGGCCCCCGGCAGAGGCCTTCGCTGCGGTTACTCTCCGCCGCCACGGCCCTCACGTGGCTGCTTCTGCTGCTGCGGTGGAGATAATGGCAGGAGGCGGCACGCAGCCACACGGACACTTAAGACAGAAGCAGCGTTGCTCGCGCTGTTAGCCTTTCCCTAAGTGGACCGGACGTTTTCCAAAAAAATAGCAAGAAAAAGCCCATGAAAAAAAGAGAGCGAGCTAGCTAACTAGACGTGAGGAGGAAACCTTTGCATCCTGCTTGTTCCAAAGAATGCTTGGTGCAATCAGAAGCCAACTGCTCTCGTTTCTAAATGAAGTTAAAAAGAAAAGCAAACTTTTCGGAATGAAAAGTGGTCACCGTGCAAATGGGATCGCTTTTACTTTTTCGGGAAAGAATGGGAAAATATGAAAATCTATTTTTGTTTTCCTTTTATACTGCGTAAAGTGAGATGAAAAAATATGCTTTTTTGTTTTCTTTTTCTTTTCTTTTTGTGTTACACCCACCCCCCCACCCCCGACTTCATTGTGCGATAAAAAGCAGACGTTATAAAGAAAAAAAAAGTACGAATAAAAATCTATATGAATCAACTCGTTTATGTACCACTGTGAGAATGCATGGGGAGGTCAAGAGTAAATGTTTTTAACTGTGATTTCCACACGATTTTAAGTTTTTACTCTTCTGTTGAAGTGTTTTGCTGTTATTTTGCGAAGCTGATGGTCATTTTCTACGACTTCAGATGGTTTATGTGAGCGTAGAGGTCGAGGTTTTACAGAGGGCTGCTCCTGCTTAATTCAAAATTAATGATCCATATCTTAATATATAAAGGTTTTAGTTATAAAATGTTTTCTTACAGAGAAAGATTTATTTATATTTCTAATATAATTCTATATTTTGGCTTTACCAGTTAGCAACTTTTATTCAAAAGCGCGTATCAAACAAAATAGCTCTTGCAAAGAATGATGTTTTTTGCTCTTTCAAACCTGTTCATTTATTTAACAGATATTTTCTTTTTGGATGTGCCTGAAAGGCTACTTTAAAATAATTTTCTCACTGAATTTCCTTACCCATGTAATTCTGATTTGGGATAGACCCGTTAAACCCGACTGATTCATGTTCCTTACGCTCATTTATATACTCATCATAATAATGGATAATGTATGCACAACCCTCATTTGCTTACCAGCAGCTTTTGTATTTTATTGTTTTTTTGTTTTTTTCAGTCTTTATATGTAACTCACCATATCATTGTTTCACATATAACCATTTACATTTACAAAAAGGATCTTGTTGTGAAACACCAGGCCTTGTTCGTGAAACTAAAGCAGATTAAATGTATATGTAAACTGAATAAATTGTATATAAAACCTCTATTTTATATGATGCAACATGCAAAATGTTTCTTTGAAATTGTGTTTATGAAATAATTGGAGAAATGTAGCATTGTATCACTATCTTACTAATGGATGCTCTGCAGTGAATGGGTGCCGTCAGAATGAGAGTCCAAACTGATATGATATAATATGAATAATAGCACCGTTTACAAACCCAAACAGCTCTAAAGAAATATGTGTGTGATATTTTTTTTCCCTGTTAAGCATTATTTTGGACTTCTGACAGCACCCATTCACTCCACAGCATCCATTTCTAAACAAGTGGTGCAATGCTGCATTTCACCAAATCAGTTGAATAAACATCTACATGTTTCATTTTAAACTTTAGTTTTTGGGTGAACGATGCCTTTACTTTGAATTGCATTCAAAAGTTATAAAAGATTTGCTTTCTGCTTAAGTTTCACAAACAAGGCCCATTGAATGTTAAGGGTACTTTCTTGGTTTGACTTGTATCTGTAGTTATGAATGTTCCCAATCCAGTGCAATTCAAGTCCAATGTATACATTGAACAAACTGACAGAATTACCAGTTTAATAGCTCAGACCTCCCGTTATGAATGCTGGCATGTGTTAATGTATCGATTTATGACAGCCTCTCCAAACAACTTGTGTTTTATGGAAGAACGCCGTGCATTCATCCAGAACCATAAAGCTGTGCTTCATGTTCAAAGCCGCCTGCTAAAACATCATGCTCTTGTCATCATTGAAACGCAAAGATGCTAAAAGATCCTCTAATGTCCTCTTCTCATAGATGCGTGAAGGTTGAACTGAAGCGTCTGTGAGGGCGGGTGGCGTGTGGAATATAGACGCACAAACAGCTTTGGAAATGAATTGTGAGAGAGTCAGGTGATGCTCCACTGCGTCTGGTTTTGAAGGCAGGACAGACAACAGAAGACGATGTGCTTTTTGCTCATGCCTGGGTACTTTCGTCTTCCCAGAAAGGCTCAGAAAGCACCTCGGTGGGTTTTGGAAATGAGAAACTCAGTGAGCCAAGAGAGAGGTGCCCTCTCTGGTGTTGAGGAAAGGTCGAACACATAGCTGTGTCTTAAAGTCAACATGAAGTCAGATTTTGAACCCTATTCACTACAACATCTTCCTAGCCCTTGTGCTGTGCTGAAAATCCTTTACCTAATTTGGTGTTCCTCGCCAGAAATGACCGATTTATTCAAAATTGCTGGTGAATCTGTCATTGTGCTATCACCAAATCTTGGATTCAATATTTTTTGTCAACATGCTTTTTTCAGTTAGGTTTTGTTAATATTGCTTACAAATAAATGTTTTTTTTTGTTTTGTTTTTTTAATAAACTGAGGTGAATTATTTTCTTTAGCAACAAATCTTTTTTTGGTAACACTTCAGAATAGGGGTCCAAAATAATGCATTAGTTAAGCATTAATTAATGGTTGATTTGTTCACAATTAAG
>JAUMHR010000042.1:16427438-16439426 GCA_032361145.1 Enteromius fasciolatus | reverse complement strand
TTTAGCTTAAGTTTAAGTAATTTTAGTATTGGAATTCTAGCTGGACTGATGTTTCAGTGTTGTTGTTTTTTTTTTTGTTTTTTTTTTTCATGAAATTAAATGAAAGGTTTCTATGAGGGAAGACACACCGGGTAAGTTAATTGGGCAGATACAGTATCTGTGGGTAAATTGAAGCATTTAACTTGGTGGGGAAGCGACAGCTACACGGCTCAATATTGATGGGCTTGTTGTTCATTCGCTCTCACCTGAGGAAACCAAGCAGCTGGTGGCTCCGGCCGAGAGGGAACGACTTGGGCCAATAATCGCCAAACAAAAGCAAGTCTAATTCTGAAGGATGGGCCTGAATTTGAAGCTTTTATAAGATACTTCGACTGCCATGTTCTGATGAAATGTGGAACTTTAATGCAGCCAATTTGGTGGAAGCGCACCACTAAAGCCATGAAAAAAGCAATAGAGATGAAAGATTACCATTCAAATGGACACACAGAGTCTGACTGGGCTGAACACAATTTGGATAAAAGCGTCTGCCAAATGTATAAATATAAATGCTAAATCTTTCATCAAAATGCAGAAAAAGCACATTCACTTCTTCTTACATCTCTATCTGTATCAAACTATGTTTTGTATTATTATAATTCATATTTATATTAAATACATTTATTTCATATTTATTTCACTCTTTAGTAAACATTTTATGTTTAAAAATATTGCTATTTTCATATATATATATATATATATATATATACACACATACACAAACACAATTTTTTATTCTTTTATACTTTAAAAATATAATTATAATAATTTTTGTTTTTCATTGAATGCAAAAAAAACCCCAAATAACATTTTGAATGATATTTAATAACATTTATTTGTGATGACTGTCAACTGCAGTGTCTCAAGTGTCTTTTTTTCCGCTTCGGTCTCGTATTCATTTAACACCTTTAATATGAAAACAGCTGTTTAATAATGTTGTTTTCATCTGTTTGTGGGCTGAATTTAATTTTCTTTTAGCTTTATATCTGCTCCAGGTCATTCTGGCACAGAAGTGGAAATAAAGCACTGGAACAGGAAACAAAGGGACAACAGACTTGTTTCTTAAAGGTGTAACAACACAACACCCACCAGACCGAAACTAATGCACAACAAAACAAACACCTCTACAAAATCCCAACCTAGAGGAGGAGGATCAAAGAGGAACATGAGATTACCGAACCGCAGGAGGACAAGGATGAATTTAGCAGGGAGAGAAAGCAGCCGTGGCTGAGCACTGGCCGTTTCTGACACGACTCCTACACCGACCCAAAAGAGTCTCATCCACACACAGCAGGGCAATCAAACACTCTCTCTGACTCTGATATCTGTTAGCTGCTACACCATCACTAACCAGCAATAAACCAGCTATCATGCTCCAAAAACCAGACTCAATACCTGTAGGTAAAACAGAGGAAAAAAACTGGTTGCTGTATCACTAGAAAAATAAACAACTAGTGACATCACTAAAAGTCACAAAAAAATTATAAAAACAACTGTAAAAGTAAACATCACTAAAATGTAATTATCACTTAGTGATACATCACTAAATGTCACTAGAAAGATAAACAGCTAGTGGCATCACCAAAAGTCACAAAATAAATAAAATAAACTGTTTAGTGATGTATTACTAAATGTCACTAGAAAAATAACCAACCGGTTAGTCATTGTTAGTGAAGCTCCACTAGAGGGCACCCGCTTCACCTCACTCGTTTTGGACTCATTTTCTATGAACTCCATATCCCATCACGCACTGCACACCCACACCTGTTCACAGTTTGTCATTATCCCCACCAGCTGTCGCTCATCACCACACTCACTATATGTCGTGTGATTGTTCGCTGCCTGCCAATCACGGCACCTGTCTTCAGCCACCACGGAAGTCACTCCAGTGTTCCCTGGCATCGTGAGTGTTGCATATGAGGGCTTCAAGGTTCTTCCTGGGCACAAGGGGCTGATCTCTTGTTTAGCAGGTGGCTGCACAACCTCTAGAGCCCGTTCTCGTCTTTGTTCAGTCCGGTCCTGACCACGGAAGGTCTGCCAGTGGCTGCACGACCCCCAGAAACGTTGACTTCAGTTGTAGATTCTCAAGGGGTTCTGCTGGTGGCTGCACAGCCTCCGAGTCAGTTCATCAGGGCAGTTCTGGAACTCTTGCACTGCCCTGAATCGGTCACTCTGCCCTGAACCAGGCCCAGGAGCAGTCAAACTCTCACCTGGACTTGCCCTGGCTGCCGGGACCACTCACCCCGAACCGGACGCAGGTACGAACCTGGCCTTAGAGGCCACCACTAACATGTTTATGCTCCTCTGTGCAGTCCGGTCATCTGACTCGCCCAGGTGGGCGTCTGCGCTTGAATCCGCATGCCTCCTCATCTCCTTCGTGACAGTAAGTATGGTTGAACTGGATCATCAAAGGTCAGGAGCAAAGATATTGGTTAATAAAATGAGATTAGATACATTTGTGTAATTTAATTATTACAGGATTGCATCATATTCTGAGTTCATTTTAATTTATGTTGATGAACATGTGTTTTTTGAGCATAAGATGCATACTAATGCACATTCACATTTAGTCTAGAACCGCACTGTATTCACACAACGGTGCTACAAAAAACTACTGGTTTGTCCGATCATGCTAGAAAAAAACTACTGGTTAAATGTATCATTAAATATCACTAGAACAAAAAAACAACAGAAAACAATTTTTTACATTTTTACTTTTTTGTAATTATCAATAAACGGTAATAGAAAATAAAATCACTAAATGTCATTAAAATAATAAAAAATTGGTTGACGATATCACTAGAAAAACAACCTGTTAGTAACCCATCAAACATCACTAGAAAAATAAACTTTAATAAACAACAAAAAATATTGGATAGTGACATCACTAGACAGTATAAAAAAAATGGTAAATGATATAACGAGAAAGCGTTTAAGAAAAATAAATAAATAAAGATGGAAAAGAGTGGTAAAATGTTATGGCCAATACATTCTGTTCGTTTCATACCAATCCAGCATGTATGTGACAAACAGGTGGGCTGGAGACGTCTGGAAAAAGACCTGCAAAGCCCCAGAGGTCTGGAAGCAGACTGAAGCTGAGTGTCTTTCCACGGATACATCAGTGACAGACAGAGAAGAGATGTATCAAACGCACACATGGGGAATTACACAACACAAACGCAGGCGGTGGGCTGTTACTGCCCTGCAGTTTGAGGCCCCTGGAGAGTCTCGCAAGAGCCGCGCTCGCCTCCTCATGACTTCAAATTCATACGAATGCAGCTTTATTTTATAAGCACACTGCATTTTCTCACATGGAAGTGTCGTCGAGTGTTTCTGGTCGTGAGCGTGAGCGTCGGTTGTTTGTTGTAAACAAGAGCAAGAGTCTAAACCTCTCGAGCTCCTCCAGTTTGACCTTAATTCTTGAGCATAGGACAGATATCCGCTGCTTTGGCCCAACTTTCAGGCATAATGGCAATTAATCCTTCATTTCTGTTGAGTCATGCATTACGCCTCCGTGACTGCTGCCGTTAAAGGGAGAGATCAGGCAAAATTCTAATTCTGTTATAAAAGACAAGAAAAAATATTGTAAATCTTTATACTTCATCCCTATATGGAAATGTTATAAAATATGTTCAATGAAATGAAAAATATATTTTTATGAAATATGCAATACATAAAAAATGTAATAATATAATATGACATGATGATTTTTTAATTTCCAGAATGGTTAAACAGGACAATTAATTATATTTTATTTAAGATACAATTTTTAGGATGATTGATTTTTTTTTGTATTCAACATTATATAATAATTTTCTAATTTTAATATTATATAACTGAGTTTTAATTCTTGGTGAAATAGGACAATGAATGTATAATATATATATTATAATAATAATTATATTATAAGAATGTATAATATAATATTATAATATATATTTTAGGATAACTCATTTTTAGAATTCAACATTATATGACAATTTGTAAATATAATATTATTTTTCAGCAGTGCATAATTTGCATAACCTTGTACTGGTTTAAATTGAAGTACTATACTTTTCTTTAGGTTAACTTTCTGTTATTCCTTTCAGCGGTCTTTTTTCTTTTACCTTATCTTTGCTGAAGTAAGTGCTGTGTGATTCCTCTCTTCCTCCAGAAATCCTTCCTTGAATCCTCACACTTTGCACACGTGAGCTGTTGTGGGCGTTAACATGTCGCGCACGTCTCACATGGACGATTGTAATAACAAAGCAAAAGTGGCTTGTGGGAGTGGTCACTTAAAAAAAAAAAAAGATCAGATTGAGAAACTAGATATAATGTTGGTTTTCAACATGGCTTACTGCATTTAAAAGTAGACACTTCAAACTTTCTATTGATCTATTTCTGTCTGTGTGTCATGTTTTCACAGAGTTTAATTTCATTTTAGTGACGGATTTCTAAAAACAGTTTGCAGAGAAAACAAAGAAAAAACATGCACACTTTTATTTCCTTTATTTTTGAAAAGCACATACTTTTGTTGTTACTGAGAGTGTACACAAAAAAGTAGACAGCTAACAACAGATTTGAATGGTGTATAACACTTATTTATGTGACTAAAGTCAACAGAGTATTTTTAGTGTCTTTTGCACTGATAAGATAAAAAAGAAGCCGGTCATACCGGCGTGATCAAAAAAAATGTTTTGTGCAGCTTTGAAGTTATTGAATGGGTTTAAAGCACGGAGAAACACCACATTAAGATGATAAGTCTCTGTTCATGTGTAAGACTGGAGGTGGATATGTTCCTCATGAAGAAAAATGCAAAAAACTAAAATGGCTAAATGTGGGAAGGGTTTAAAATGTATGTCACGAGTCTTCTGCTTTTTTCATCAGAAGTGCCACAGAGTGCATAAGTAATTTGAAGATCCCAAACACTCCCAAAAAACGCAGAAGGAAAGATCTTTCACAGTCCTCTGAGGAGCCCTTTGAAGCTCTTCAAGAAAAGATAAAAAACTTGAGCGTCCTGAGATTTGGCAGTATATTAATGAGCTCAGTTGACCGTTTTGGGCACAGTTTTCATTGTCAGAAAGAGCTGTGAGAGAACAGGAGATGAAATGAGTGATTCCTCTGTATTTATCTTCTCCTGCAGCTCTGAGACTACGTTACACAAGAGGAAGATGTGCATTTCATAGTCTGAAAGCCTTCAGCACTGTTCTGTAGGCAAACAATGGAGAAAACTGTCTGGAGTGACGATAAATGATGCATTTAGTCTGGTATAGTCAAGATGAAATGACATTAACAACACCTTTTACTTCCATAATGGGACATATTTATGATATTCTACGTACAATAATAATGATCAGGACCTGATATTGTGCCTTGCTTTGTCTACGTTTCTCAGTAGTCATGCCTTTGGTTCACTGTTATTTGCTACTATTGATGAACAACATTTAAAATGACAATCAACTTATGATAAATACAATCAATATAACTAGAAAACAGTAAACTCACAACTGCAAGATACTGTACGAACTCAGAATTACAAGACAAACTCAGAATTGCGAGTTATGAACTCATAATTGCGAGATAAATTCAGAATTGCTTCAAAATAATAATTGCGAGTTATGAAATCAGAATTTTTTGTTATAAACAGAATTGTGAGTTATAAACCAAGAATTACAGGACATTAATTCAGAATTGAGAGTTATGTAATATGTAAGAATTGTGAGATATGCGAGATGTAAACTCAGTATTCAGATTTTTTTTTCAATTCGCAGCTGCACATTTTTGTTTCTGCCATGAAATAAACAATACAAAAATATTTTTATCTTACAATTCTCTCTTTTTCGGTGTTTCTGCCGTTCTGTGTTTATACTCCGAGAACAATTCTAAGAAATACATCAGTAAACTGTAAAATACAGTATAAATAATTGTGAAATAAAAAGTTCAAGTTACCTTTAATTTTACTATTACTAATAAATAATAGCAGTAACATAATTTTATTGCATTATTATTGTCAGTGGTTGTTAGTAAAAATACAATTATTCATTGCTCAGCTTAGTTCACAGCACAGGAAGTGTTAAACTATGTACCGTTTGATTGATGTATTAGTTAATGCTGAATTTAACATTAACCTTAAGATTAATTAAGGCTGAAGAAATATTATTTGGTTTTAGTTCACGTTTAGGGTAACACTTTCTAATAACTGCACACTATGAATGATTAGTTAAGCATTAGTAAGCATTTTTTTCATCCTTTATAAACCATTGTTCCAACATTATTATGCAATAGTAAACAGTTTACAAGTGCATCTATAAATGCCTTGTTCTTGAGCTGATATAATGTTTAAAAATTGTTCCAGCTGTAATCCATGATTAGGTCAGGTAGTTATACAGTAATAAAGCATTTAGTAGTTTCCAGACGTCTGTTTTTGTGAACTCATCTAAAGTGAGGACTGTTTATACCTTGTAAAGCATTTATAAAGCAGATGTAAAGGCTCATTTATATTCATTTGTAAAGGCTCATTTATAACTCAACACAGAGGGATACAGCACACGACATATTTTTTCAAGATGTAAAAAATGTTATCATACAACTGTACACATGGGAAATGAAAAACAAATATTAAATTTCATAGATTTATTTTTTTATATATAGTTTTATATTTTTTGCATCTTGAAATTAGTAGTTCTGTATCCTTCTGTGTTTTGTTTTTTTATTTCTTTCTTTTATTTATAATCTTTGTACATTTAGATATGCTTATAAATAACAACAAGGCATTTATAGCTATATCTATAAACTGCTTACTAATGAATAATTACTAATTACTTACTAATGTTGGAACAATGCTGTATAAAGAATGAACTGGCTATTTGACTATCATTAGTTAATGCTATTACAAAGTGTTACCATGTTGGGTAATGCTAATATGTGAAACCTTACTCTAAAATGTTGCTGTATTTAAAAAGTGATCATATTTCCCAACATTCAACTTCATGTGGCAGATATTTAGTTTCATAATCTGTTTAATGTCACTCTGAAACCAAGAATAAATACATAGTAAATCAACACATCTTTATACACTTTGTTAAGGTGCGTCGTACGCCAGATGAAAAGAAACAACAACAGTACATTTAAAAATGCAGAAAAAAAGAGATCACTTAGGTACATGGTACCGAGACGTATTCATAAAGCAGTATGTGACATCAAAAATATTGCATCATTTCTATCAAAAAAACAATAAAAACAACTGATACGTGCAGTGCTCATTTCAGCTCACAACTATTTTTTTTTATACATCATTAAAGAATTAAATTAATTCATTTTCTCTGAACATTTTAATCTGAACCCTGTAGAAAAGACCATATTCAAGGCAGTAGAGTGTTGGCAAAGTATTTAGTAGCCTGTTATGTTTATGATAGAAACTCTTTATGATTAAAAAATTTATGAAAGGACAGTTTTTCCACTCTCAGTTCATCCTCAGTTCTCAATGCATAATTTTTTACGATCCGTTTCCATCTCCTTGCTGAAATTTCACCCTCGATGTTTTAAAAGCTGGCACATTTTCTTTTCTTTCTAAGAAACAGTGTGAAAAGCAGTCTTGAGACTGGGGTTTGGACCCAGTTGGCTGCCGTTACCCTGACAACAGCGCAAACGCACATATCGAGACCAGAGCCAACGGGGCGGTTCGTATTCCTCTCGAGCCAGAATTCGTCTGATCAAAGCCTTTGCTTTGTGGGTGATGGTATCTGTGATTGTTGGTATTTTCCGGTGTCACTGCAAGGGAAAAGAGAGAAAAATGCAAGTCATTCCACCAGACATGAGTGGATTGGATGGCTTTATTCGAAGTCTGTGCTTTCATTGTGATGAGGAATGAGGACAGCCAGATCAGAAAACAACTTAATCACTATCCTGGGAAAGTCGCAATCAAATGATCACGTTTTCAAGAACAAACGCACTTGAAGAACTGTTCATGAATAATTGCAAAAAAGCTAACCAGAAAATAAACATTTACTTGGTTTATTCGGACATGACTGGATAACTAAACTAGTTTTCCCATGATTTTGTCGCACCTGATGCGCATAATTTGACCATTGCTTAGTGCTAAAAATGCACTTTTCTCCAAGCCATCTGAGATGAATTTGTTGGTTCACCAGATTCGGAGAAATGTAGCGGATCATCGTAACATTTTTATAGCAATGGATGGAGTGAATGAACCAAACAGCAGATAAAAACATCACAATAATCCATGCCACTCTAGTCCATCAGTTAAAGGGGTCATCTGGTGCCACATGTACTTTTACAAGCAGTTTGGACTGAAATGTGTGTAGGGAGTGTTTGTACACAACCACCCTACAATGATAAAGATCCACAAGTAGTTTTGTAATTTAATAAAAATAAGTCGGCCCCTCTGAAATCAAGCTATTCTCAAATACATGTTGGTGTAGCGTCACACACACAGAGGCCCCTCCCACAATAGTTGATTGACAGCAGCGTGTCACACAGACTGAACTGGTTTCTTACCTCAGACCCGCCCTGAGTGAGCCGTCATCAGAGACAAGCAAGACTCCTAAGAGATTGAGGTGTTTTGTTGTTGAATGTATTAATAAACATAGGATGCTTTTATGTTCATGCGAATCATTCATGATCAAGCCTCACCTACAGAAGCAGTGAGTATAATGTCTTTCAATGAAGCTTTGCAAATCACCTTTCCAAATAATGTGCTAATTAGCAAGTTTCACTATGAATACCGTTAAAAAAGGATCCTCCAAGAGTGCCTCGGAAAAGAGGGGCGGGGTCAGCGGAGCTCGTGAAGATTTAAAGGGGAAGTACACAGAACAGTGATTTCTAAAGAGCTGTTTTTGACAGGGTAAAATGAGCGTTTTGAGAATTCTTAAATAAACTATATTACAAACTTTCCATTAAGACCCTAAAGAATCATATTAGCTTGTGGAAAATTGGCTTTGTATGGCTCCTTTAACATCTTATGAAGAAAAAATCTGCATGTTTGTAAGAAATAAATCCATTATTAAGACATAAAATTAAAGATGCGGTTTTCCTTTTTCTTTGGAGTGTTAGAAGCTGTTAGATAAGATCCCTGAAGTTGCAAAAGACTATAGTTTTAAAACCAAAGAGATACTCTTCATAAAAGTTATGACTTGTCCACACCCCCCCTAAACCAGCTAATTTAAACACGCCCCCCAGTGGGTTTATTGTCATAGCACCGCCCACATGTGTACGCAAAGAAATAAGGTGGGTTATTATTCTCGCTTTAGTGTTGCTGTAGGTGCCATGTTCTGGAGACGCTGTGTTTCGTTGTGAAAGGGAAACTAATTTGCTCTCAAATGTTTCCCAAATGAATTTAATGTTGGTTTGATCCCATTCCAACACGGCTTGAAGAAAACATCATGCAATTGGTTAGTTGTGAGCTGAAGCAATTTTTCAACAAAAAAGGATGTGTATGTTTTATGCATACATTCCGCGTATCCATCTGGGTTTTGAAATCTCATTCAAATGGATGTACATAACGGATACTGTAACGAATATAACAAAGTGCACATGTATAGTTTCCCAGCGTTCTTGCCAGAAGAGCTTCACCAGACAAGACCTACAGAGAGTCCCTCAGCAGGATCCTGCTTTCAACAAAAGAGCTCTGAAATATTTCCAATCATTTTGTTTGTATGTCGCATTTACTTTTTAACCCCGAAGAACCATTCAAGACAAGGAGTGCTCACATTTCTTGACATTAGACCGAGTGGGAATATTTATGTTTGAATTTGCTTTTTGAAACCGAATCCATTAATAACGTAGCATGTAAGGGACTATACATATTCAAAAAGCTAAAGGATTTACAAAAGGACAGTACAGGCCAGCAGAAGCCACTGACATGCCTCGCTCAAAAAGCCACAAATCACGTTTGAGCTTTGTCAAATAAATCTGCGTGGACTAAAATTAAGCAGATATTGATTCTCTGCTCTGATGTCCCCAGACGGTCATTTTAAAGGGATGACCGGAGACACATGTGGGATATTTGGCAGCCCGCTGGTCCAACTCTAGACATCGATCCTCGTGCATCCTCAGAAGGGGCTCAGTGAGAAACGATCGCATCCGATGTGACACTTGTGAGGGAAAACATGCCAGTGGCGGTCGAGGCACAAATCCTGCTCGTGCTGGGGATCTTCAAAGTCCAGCATAGCTTTGAGAACACGCAGAGCAAACAAAGATGAACAGAACGGACCGAGCGTCTGATCTTCACCACCGCTGATTCACAACACAAGAACAAAAGCAAATACAGGATGTCTTTTTGTAAACCGACTCTGGGATCTGACAAACAATGACCTCACATGCTTATTTATCATGCGTTCCTCGTCATTTACAAACGATAAATTATAAAACTGCTGAACTGTAACTGAAAGTAAAGATGAATTAATTGTTACTGCAAATTAACACTGATGTAAATGCATTTAAAAAGAAATAATATATTTACAAAATCTAAATATATAATAATACAATAAATAATATATATTATATATTATATATTATTATTTATATATAATAAATATTATTTTTATAACATAATAAAAAATAATATGTTAAATAATAGAATGAATGATTGATTGAATAAATTAATAAATAAATAAATATGCATATGGTATATATATGGATGTATGGACATATATATAATTAATGTATTAAAATATTATTAATATTGTTATATATAAGTAATATAACAAAATAATCAAACATAAATTATATTATATCATAATTATGCATAATTCCATACTTACAAAGCAAGAATTCATGAAATATTTTACAAAGGGAGGAGAAGACTGATCTCACATCTCTGGTTGATGTCAAGGGCTGTGTGTCCAATTAAACGAGACGATATCTGAGCAAATGAATCTGTCACTCGGTTAAATCAGACAGATGCCAAGATGGACAGGTTGTGTGACGTGCCCTCATCCTCAAAAACTGCACCATGTTAAACAATTTCGGCAATGAGACGCCGCTTGATGTCTAAAGCAGAACCAGAGCCACTTGAACAACATGTTTGGCTCGACGTCTAACAATTAAGATCACTAATTCAAGCCAGTCTGTGCAGTTGGTGCTGCATGCGTGACTGTTGCGCAGCTGTGTTGGTCATTACGAGCGCTGGCCTGATTCCTCAGTCCCTCCGGACCTGTGTCAGACCCCATTAGGGGGAGGAAGACAAGAGTGATGACCCGTCTCCTCCCATGCATCTCAGCACAGCGGCGCAGGAAGACCGATGATTGGCAGGCGGAATCTGAGAGCTCCTGCTGATTACTTTGTGGACACGGACAGAATGCATATCAGGCCGAGAGTAAAGACAAACGCGCTCGTATGAGCCCAGGGAAGCCAATAACGACAAATGCATCTCAGAGCCTGGTTAAAGGCCTCAATCAATATCTTTCCAATTAGAATTTAGCTCAGGAGTCTGAAGGAATGGCCCATGTGATCACTTTTAATCAACCATTAATCAATTAAAGTCACATTTGCATTTGTCCATTGTAAATGTATGAAATGCATGAAGAGACACCGAGTCGCAGTCCACTTTGTGACCTGCTTTGGATGCACTACAAACTACAATGAACATTTATTTGAGTTTTTTTATTGAACGCTGCAAACCAGAGTTATTGCATCTGGGTTAGCTAGACTTGGCATAATAATAATTATAACAATAAATAACCAATACTAATTTAAACATTTGAATGATTATACATATTGCATTGGATTATTAACATTTACAAATTGCCAGCCATTATTGATCATGCTTACAATTATTAATAATTACTAAATGTATTAAAATGAACTAGTATTAATAATTAAATAATGATTATTAATGCAATGATTAATATAAAAAAGAAAAAGAAAAAAAAAGAGAAACAGCACATTTGTTAAACATTTGTTAGGGTTAAAAACAAGGAATGTATTAAGGAATTAAAAACAAAAATTTAA
>JAUMHR010000042.1:16408725-16419675 GCA_032361145.1 Enteromius fasciolatus | reverse complement strand
TGGGATGGCACTTCAGTTCATAGAATGAGTAAAGGCAGGTGAGCGAATACTTTTGGTAATATAGTGTATATATAAATGTGAAATAGAATTTGAGAGCTATGTAACAATAACACTAACAAAAATAAATAAATGAATAAACAAAAATAAATAAAATGCCATTATATATATATATATAATTATTATAATTTATAAATAATAAATTAATTTCTAAATGTATACATATTATTTCTAAACAAAATCAATGAATAAATTATTTAATAATGGGGGACAAAAAACTAATTTCATAGAGCACTGTGTGTGTGTGTGTGTGTGTGTGTGTCCATAGACACATAGACAATTTTATGAGTACTTTTTATCTGGAAAAATGTATCATTGTTCAGACAAAAACAACAAAACACAATCAATAAGCAATCAATTGAAAATGTTCAACACTGACATGAAACTATATTTTATACTGCTACAAGAGAACAATCTGGAAGAAGCAAGCCTGTGTACTGTACTACGCATCAAATAAGCACAACAATCAACACATGCTCTGCAGTCAGATGCCGAAAACACGTATTAAACCACACATTCAACAAACAGGACCTTCAACACATTTATGTTTTTAGGATATTAGACACGCATGCACCTAGTTGCCAAATGACTCTGAAGAAAAGGTTTCCCCCACGGAAACCGTGACATTCGAGTGCACTCATCTCTTAAACGCAATCATTCTGACATGACTTGAAGTGTCTATGGGGGTCTAAAAGCCAGACGGCAGAAAAAGCAGTTCTGAAAGGCTCTGCGTTCCAAGGCCACGCTAAAAACAAGGACCTTCAAAGGCTCTGACCCTCCAAAAGTGGGGAAGGTTAAGTGGCAGAGGAAAGCAGAGATGTTGCATCTTTCATGAGATAAGTAATCCAGGTCAAACCAGATTGACTTCCCCTGATACCGGCGCTGGCAACCCCTCCTAATCAAAAATCCCATCGGACCTGAAGAATCTGGCTTCAGCTCCCAGCGCTCTCGTTCAGATCAACTCCACATTCACTAGTTGAAATACAAACACCTGTACACGTATCTGATGAACTGCTATTGCACCTTTTTCTGAACACAGCCAGATCGTTGTTTTTTACTCCTGTGGTTTACTCTGAAAGAAGCATCTTTATTTTGCACATTGTCAACTCTCTTTTCTAATGTAGCACCCTATAAAACGTGTTATGTTTTCTCCATTTTTTATATTTTCCATTTTATTTTATTTTTTTGGATTCTGTTTTATTATTTTAATAAAATGTTGGCCATAAAAATCATTAAAATAGTATTTATAGCCCTATGAAACTGGTTTAGTTTCAGGATATTACACTTTTTTCTTTAGTTTTTGACAAACAAATTGCTTCACAACTTAGAAATAACTTTTTTTTTTTTCTTGAAAACCTTGTAAATGATGGACCCTAGCTATGCACAAAGTAAGTATCTGTCAGTATCTGAGAAACACACACGAGAAGCATGAAACATCTGTTATAAAAGTGCAACTCAAAACAAAAGTTCAGCATATCTGTGTGAATGTTTCAAGACGGACTGCTCTTTGAACTTCAGACGAGCAAGACACTTCTTTGGTCTTCTAAGACTTTCAGATGGTAAAAAACATGAAGTAAAAATGACTACAAGCTCAGCTGCATGATAACTATTACAAACCCAGCATGCACTAGAAGTGCAACAAATCTGAAAAATGAAATCATGTCATCACTTTTCAATGTTCTTCACATGTTGGTTCTGTACAGCATTTCCTTCTTCTGAAGGTATTCTGAAGAATGCTGAGGTCCAAAATATATAGATTTTTGTGTAGAAAGAAAGTTTGAAACTGTTTTTTTTTTTTTTTGATTGTTTGTTTTTGTTTGCATCACTGATAATATTAATATATTTACCATTATAATTAGATTTTGAGCGATATAATATTTATAATATAACTTTGAGCAATTTTGTTGCATTTTAGTAATTTTTTGTATTGTTTTATTTTATTTGTCTATATTTATATTAAATAATGAACCTTACTGTAAAGTGTTACTATTATTTCACACACACACACACACACACACACACACACACACATGCATATATATATATAAATAGAATGCCTTACGCTTTGTTTACAAAAATCTTTACAAAAGTATTATATTTAATATAAAATCATTTATAAATATTTTCTTTTTCTTTTTATTTTATTTAAGCTTTGTTTTTAGTATTTTTATATTTCTGTTGTTATATTATCTAAAATCATTATATATTTTATTTTATTTAAGCTTTGATTTTGGTATTTTTGTTTATATATTTTTACTTATTTACATTAAAATGATAATGATATGTAGTTAAAACATTATTATTTGTTTATTATTTTTATTTATAACATTATTATTATTATTATTATTATTTCAAGTAACAAAATTATTTTAAAATAATTGAAACTAATTGTTTAATATAAAAACCCTAGTTTGGAACAACAATTGGTGACAGCATCTTCATTTTCATCTATTCAATTATGCTTATTTTTTTATTTTGATACCTTTATGATGCTTACGCAGACATCTCCAGTACGGTTTTAACACTTACAGTCTCTTCTGGTCTCAGATCAAAAGCGAACATAGTTCCACCCCAAAAGATATTAATCAGCTCATTAGCATACCGACCTCAGCGGGATGTTTTTGCCTAAAATCACATTTGCATAATGAATTAAGGTTCTCCCATTTACTCTGTTCTTTTTCTTGTTAACCTCTCATTAACCTTTTTGTTAACAGTCTTGGCACTCGGATCACACAGAGACTTGTCCCAAATTCATCAAACAACGGGGCAGGTTTCTAAATCGTCACATTAGGCTGAAAACCAACGACATCACTATTAAAGCTCTGTCTAATGTACTCTGGACTAATGGGAAACCGTTGGGTAAAATCGTGGAAAACATTTGGTGTTTAGGAAAGTGCTCCACCAAGCATCAAAACATAAACAGCAATCGTGCCGCAGATCTCAGCGATAATCTATTGGGCTTTAATGAACACAAGGCACTTCTACACTTAACGCTTTGCAGTTCCAGCAAAGTTATATTTTGTGCGAGAAACGGCGTCATTTTTTATTTACTCTAACCTGATTTATTTATCTTCGCTCACCAAGTAGTCTCTCATCCTTGCTCCGTCTCCAGCACCAGCAAAATATCAAAAGCCTGTGATTCTGTTTCATCCTCGTAAGTTGCGAAGTTGTGAATTCTAATGACGGCCAATTTCCAAGCTGCCTCGTCCGTAATGAACCCATCAGACGGTGGGCTGTAAACGCTCTCCGCTGGGTTATTTTGAGAGAAACAAACAGGACACTTGTGCAAACAACTGAAAGCAATATGGTCTAACTCATCTATTTTAATCTGCTTTAGCCTTCAGCTCAAAATCTGAATGGCAGAAATTAATGTTTCATATGGTCTCTGCTGCTTTTTGAGCACTTATTCAAAGCCTTGACAAGATGAAAGAAATGTATGATTTACAGAAAAGTTCTTATGAACACAACGATACGGGCACACACACATATAAATGGCCATAGAAATACAGTCCGGTGTAGTGTGTTGATATAAAGGATTTTTCCTGATTGATTTGTTACAGTATTGTTACTGTATTTTGCCATCGCAAATTGCATGGCTTTGTGTTTCAGGATTAAAGGAAATGTCCAGAAAAAAATTAATACAAATTTAATGTAAATAAATAAATATCTATATCAGCTACATTCATTATCATTAATATGAATATGTTTGTAAATTCATTTATTACTTATAAATTATATATTAAAAAATCTGTTTAACTTGGTTTTAATTAATGTACACAAAGCAAAAGATAAAATATTATAAAAAACTAATTAATAAATATAATATAATATAATAGCTAACGTTGAGCTATGTAAGTTACATGATCGTCCATGAAAAAAAAAACCCCCAAAAAAACATGTTTAATGCTTTTTTCTTATCATTTAACATTTAGCTTTTTTCAAAGTCTTTTAAATTGCGAGGACACTATCACACTACTGACAGGAAAACATCTATGTCATACTCATATCACTATACAATTACAGGTATACAGGGTCCTCATACTCCACCTCAATCAATCTCACACACACACACACACACGTTTTATTTCACAAGCAAAAGGCCAAACTGCATAAACAGACTGCTAATTATATTCAATATATATGTAAGCAAGCTAGTAATATAATAAATACAATAGATATATTTTCCAAGCTTCGTAAGCTTTCCCCAATAACTAATAAACTATCTACTGATAGCTGATGCATTTCTACCCTTACATTCCACCCCGCCCAGTCTGAAGAGCCTCACACACACAATCATACACTACTTTTGCACTCTTGGAAAGCCTCCCGACATTTCTGTGTTTATTCACGCTTATTTTCAGGGTCCGCAGCTGGTTTTTCGAGACTTGTAAACTGAAAATCCAGACGGCTATGTTCCTGATATCTGCCAGAGCTCTGCCTGTTATAAATAGTTGAGCCCCGTCTTCATGTAGCGCTGCCCTACAAGAGGGAATTTCAGAAGCACATAATTTGATTCATGACATTCCTTGAGAGGCCATTTATGGTGTGAGAAAGGTACGGGCCGGGCCGAGAGCTCTCGCTTTGAAGTCTGCGCAGATAGCAAACGAATTCCATATGATACAAAATCCATCCCGTGCCCTCAAGCCTGACCATCTTAGGCCATGAGTGCCAAAACAAGAAGTGCTGAGAGCGGCTTCATTAGTATCCAGTAGAACTAGCGTTAAAAATCCACATAAATATATAACATCGTGCAAACCAACTTTAAAATTGTCCAGATGAAGTTCTTAGCAATGCATATTACTAATCAAAAGTGAAGCTTTGATTACACAATATCTTGCATACAAAATATCTTCACAGAACATGATCTTTAATTAATATCCTAATGATCTTTGGCATAAAAGAAAACCCATGCAATGTAATGTTGGCTATTGCTGCAAATATAACTATGCAATATGACTGCTTTTGTGTTACATATTACTCAAACATACACGTACTGTACTGTATATCATGCTGTTTCAAGTTAGCAGAATCTTTAATGGCACATATAACATCACCAATTAACTGGGTTGCTTAAAATAACAATATTTTATAATATTTGATTTATGTGAACATATTACTTACTGATAACGGAGACAAAAATACTGTTGATTTCAATGAACTGATTTGTTTGGAACCAATGAACCAAATCAAAGCAATTAAAATTAATATTCATTTCAGAAAACATGAAATACATGTATATTTAACTTCACTTTGCTTTAATTTGATTTGCTTTTACAGTACATATAAAACATTTAATAGATGAACATATTTAAATGTTAAACAATGTTTCTTTATATTTTCATTTGCTAGATAGATGATGAAGTTATGCTTCCTTTTTTTACATTATATACATATTATATTCCCTTTTTAAAGATATATTATTATTATTCCCCATAAAGCTAGGGAGCCAAGCTTTCAAACTGCATATACTTGGCTTTAAAACAATAACAAATCCTGCATCTAAATCAATATCTAAAAAACAGTAGTAAGTTTAATATTAATGCATTCAGTGCTTCTTTTAACAAAATAACACAACATAATACATGAAAGATGTTTTCCACAAGCAAAGGGCCAAACTGAATGCTATATGAAGAGCTCAGATCAAGCAAATCTGCTCCGTTTTCTCCGACTGATTTAAAGAGAAGGAACATGAGCTGTGTTTGGAAGAATCTAGAGGAAAAGGTCTGCAAAGAAAAGAAGGGAAAAAAGCCATGCTGTACAGGTTCAGGGGTTTTCTAAAACCCAAAGCAGAAATCTATGCACACCATCACAGAGATGGTGCAGCCACAGCACTTCATTCAGGGATAAAAACCTCTTTAAGAAGGAACATGTTTTGTTGAAATCATCATGCAGTGCTCAGATATGATTGAGGAACCATGAGATGATTGACGTCATTCTGACTTAAAAACCAGAAAAACAGGACATTATGAAGAGAAATAGTTTGCTCTGTATGACGCACTGCTGTTCTGATATCCGCTGTTCCTTTCTTCTGAGGAAGAGGAGACAGAAAATGTACAAAAACAAATAGATACTAGATTCATATTAGCAATTTTGATTCCTTTTTTATTGTAAGTCATAATGCTGTGTAAATCTTACTCACATACGAGTTGAACGAGTTTTATTACATTTCTTCTTTTTTCACCATTTCTATTTTCATTTATTTGTGTGCAGGCATTATTTTCATTATTATATTAGCATTTGTTTTTCTGCACCTGAAAAATGTATTAATACTTTTAGAAATAACAAGGCCCTATGAAGTGTTGTTGTTTTTTCTTTAAGAAATGATTTAATTTAAATATTATTGTTATTTATTTATTTCTCTTTGTTTGTTTGTTTTTTTTACAAACACTTTAAAGGTTAATTTCTTAATTAAAAAGGTAAATTAGTGACTTCCCATGCATAGTTTCCTAGCAGAATTGCTCACTGAGCTCTATCTGTCAAAGTTTCTGAAGTACTCTTTGTTTTCGCATGCTTTTGCAGCTTGCATCATGATGCTTGGAAAACCAGGACTATCAGCTGAAACATACTGCTAATTGGAAGCTACTCAAACGCGACTTCTTACAGTGTTTAGTAACTAAAGCAAAACTTTTTTTTTTTCCTGTAAATTCCAGTTTCATCAAGCATAAAATCCAAACAGCACGGGAGAAGTGAAAGTCCTGTCCCAGACGCAGGAATGTGAGACGGAGGGGCAGATGAGAGCACTTAGGTGCGAAGCTGTGTGAGAAAGTTGGACCACAATGCCTTCGTTTACCAACCCGACACAAGCGAGAAGGTGCCATGAAATGAGCTTCGGGAGGCTGGCCGTGTGATGTTTAATTAATGCAGCGCTGTCAAGCTCGTTTCTCTGCTCGTCTCATTCACTATGGATGAACGCGGAGCGATTTCGCTTCTGCAATGCACACATATGCATACGGTTAAAAAGATCAAATGCCTTTTAAAGGGTAAACATACTTCAAGATGCAATTTTAGCATTGAAGTATGACTAATGAGGGGCTGTAATCTTTATATTAGACATCTCGCTGTACTGAAAAACCAACAACGCCCTCGATTATTTGTGATATTTCCAGACAGAGTGGTAAAAAGTTCAGACTATTTCAAATATTTATAATTGGGAATGTTTTACAGGATAAACACTTCTGGGTAAATATGTGTGTGTGCGTTAAAGACTGGAAGAGTGCTTCACCATCTGGTCTAGGTCATCTCCGGGGACTTCTGGAAGTCTCCGTGGTCTGCTTGTGTGGATTACAGAAGGGACTAGTCATGGTTACAAGGGCCTGTAAACACAGAGATGCAGAAGAACTGCTGCTAATAGACTAAACAGAGCGCAAGGACGGCTCTGTGTCCAACACAGCTCTAATATTTGTTCAGTGCCGGACTGCTAATGTCATTCCAGCACGGGATAATATCGAATCTGTTCACTCATGCAGATTCATTCCATCTCACACAAGAAAACGGCAAAATATTGTGAAGGAATTTGGAAAATATATTCACAACAAAATAACAACAAATATAAAAATAACAAATGCATGCACCAATAAATTCCTGCAATAAATAATGCAATCATAAAATAAAATACTGATATATATGTGTGTGTATCTTCATTCTTTGATTACATCCCCTCTGAATAAAAATAATATATATATATAAATAAATACATTCACATTTTGTTAATGTTCACTAATATAAGGTGGCAAAATTTGTATTAAACATAGACTTAATAAAAAGCATAAAATATACGTTAATATTCTCTGTAAGACAATAAATTAGCCAATTTTGTTTAAATGAAAGATTGCAGAAATGAGTGCACCCTTAGTTCAGCAAATGTATAATATTCTAGCACTTAGTATGCCCTCTAGAGCTTTAAGTACACTGCTCTGACCATTCGTGATTTTCACATCTGTCCTGTTTAGCTGCTGGAGGACGAGCTCTTTAAATGCTATGGTCTTTAAAGGGGAGGTTTGATCAGTTTGTCTCTACAGAATCCATCACAGCTGCTCAAGTTCATTAAGACTTAGTGAAATAATAAGATTTTCATCTTGGGGGAATCTTCATTGTCATGCTGAAAAAATGCCCAATAATGCAGTGAACGAGGGGAGGGTAGCATCTTCTGTTTCAGGTTTTTGTGTGAATTCATGACAGTGTTGATAAAGCATAACTCTCTCACACCTTCATTCATCCCTATAGAAGAGCTTTAGCACTGAACGTCCCTGTGGGTACCAAACACTTCTCACTGTACTTTTCTAGCATTTTTTGGATACTTTTGGATCCAAAATGACTGACTTGGTCTCTTTACTGTATGAGTGTAAATATGGGCCCTGGAAGAGATTAAATGAGTTTATTTTTCTTTGGCTACGGTAGGTAATTCTAGTGATGGCATGTCACTTGTGTAGGCAGAAGTGAGGTTAATGTCACACATGGCAACACTTGAAACATGTTATTACTCCTGTATCTTTGTGATTCCTTGTTAATAGGGATGGCACAGTTCATGAAAAAAAAACGAACCTCAATTCTTTCTCGCAAAAGGGAAACACACTCACGATAGATGGCTACATTGCGCATGTCATGAACCGGCGAACCATGCGAAGCATGCATGCACCGAACCGAGACAAGCGAACCGAATGGTTCGTTTTTTGTTTTTTTCATGACCCGTGCCGTCCCTATTAACAACGAATCACAAAGATACAGGACATGGGGCATGGATTTATACAAAGACTAGTCCACAACACCTGGACAAAACACAGCTGGCAGAGGATGAAACACTAATGACGAGGGGCGGAGTAAGAGATTGGCAAGGACAGGAGGGAACTGGTATGTATCTAAAATGGTATATAACAAGAATCCAACAAAATACCAAAAATACTAACTTCTCAGTCAAACATATTCTTAAGGCATTTTGAAAACATTTTCAGAATATTAAACTGTATTCAGTTGCACTACATTATATAAGATATTATGAGGCAAGATTTGTATTTTTTTCTCTACACTTATTCTGTGACTGTTCGGTTTTATTTTCACTTACTGTGTTAGTAACTACAATGCGCGGGGAATGTTGCCTTGGCAATTAGCTGAAATGAAATAGATATACACTGTATATACATATATACATACAGACGTGCAGTTTTTCATTTTTAAAACTGAGAATGATACTGGATGGACACTTTATGCACAAAAAAGCGAAACCCCCCAAAGAAGTAGATGCCTAAATAAATCCAGACTCTAAATTCTGATCAATAGACATTACCAAGGAACCTAGTTATCCTCTTTATCTCTTACAGTCGTGCCAGTCGCTAGTGATGAATCACAATCACATCTTAACGGGCTGGCATGTATATTCCTGCAGACGATCGATGTGTGAGCATCAGTGAATGGCACCTTTAATCTCGAGCTCAGTGAAGTCAATAGGATTGGGTGAAGCTGCAGTGATTAAGTGATCGTCTGGCCACTGATCCAGCCTCCTCTAAAAAGAGCCCGAGCCTGTTCAATCTGTCACAGACCCAAAGCATCCCATACATCACACACCATCACACCAGTTCAAACAGAGTCTTAATATTTTACAAGGCTATTATATTTTTTTATTATAAAATTATTATCATTAAATACAACTCTTAATGCATACAATTGTATTTTATTTTATGCAAACAAATTATAATCACATCAATTAATAATTCTATAATATTTTATGTAAATTAAATGTAGTGCTTACAGTATATAATAATATACTATACTATAATATATTAATTATAGTTTTACCTGTTTTTTTTATATTTATAATCAAATCTTTAGTGTGTGTCAGTCATTTCTATAAAGAGTAGCATTAATAAAACTGTTTCTAATCATAATTAATTTGATTATAAATATATTATAATTTATCATTTAAATGTATTCTGACTGTTCACTAAATACAAAGAGACAATTTGCACCTTTAAAATCCTTAAGGCTTTTCCAAAAAATATATTCAAACGTTTTATATCTGTATTTAGCCGCACTATGGGAAATAAGATAATGCGTTTTTTTTTTCTAAATCATACTGAAAACAATGTTTGCCATGCATGAAAATCATCCACGGCACACTGATCTAGTATTATTCCTTTCTGTTCTGGTTTGCTTTAATGACAGCGTGTGATGACTGTGTTAGATTAAATGCATGGCTCAGTGTTCTCAGCAAACCAAAAGCAGCATTATTAATCTGCCTACCTGTGTTATGATGATGGATCTCAGCTAAAGTCAGTGCGTTCCCCACGCAACGCCGCGCACCCAGAACATGTCTGTGAGAACCATCAGCTCGGAGAAATGAAGAGACTCTGAGCATGGAGAACGACGGGGAAGAGAGAAGACGATAACACAGAGCTAAAACAGCCGTATTCCACACTTAAAATGTCTTAGGCTACATCTGCACTAATACGGATACATTTGAAAACAGTGTTTTCATCTAAAAACGCTCCGCGTCCACACTATCGTTTTCAATCGTTTCTGAAGAGTTGATCATCCACACTGAAACGATGGAAAACGTTCCTGTACTGCGCATGCGTGAAACATAAGACTATTCGATCTGCGTCACTTCCGTCTGCCGTTTATTTACTTTCCGACTCTTTGAAACATCTCGGCAAAATGTTGAGTAAAAGCACAGAGTTTTTTAAATGGACTGAGAATGAGCTGGAGCATGTACAAACTGATATTAATCTTTAATAGGGCTGTCAAAATTGAGAGCAAACAACTGCTGTATGATGCCGTCCGCCATCAGTTGAATTGGTCACATGACTGCATCATATGACTAAAAATGCGTCATCGTTTTTACAGTTTTCAAAAAGCTCTGTTTTCCTTGACCAAAAACGTTGTCTCATTGTGGATAAAGGC
>JAUMHR010000042.1:16391558-16405314 GCA_032361145.1 Enteromius fasciolatus | reverse complement strand
CATGCCATTTGCATTTGACTAGGCTTATATACTGTTATAAATTGGGTTCACTGAACACATGGACACATGTGTTTTCAATTGTGAGTGGTAGTGTGTAAAGGATGAAAACAGTGTGTTAGTTGTGTTTAACTTCTGTAGCCTGTGTGCACGATTCTGGGTACAAGTGCACCACACTGCTGAATGTGATCTGTGTTTGAGAATGTGTTAGAGTTGTGGTAAATGGGGGAGTTGCAAATTGTGTCCTAACCAGATAAATAGTGTTGATAGTTTAGTTTTTACAATGGGATTTAGTGTTTTAGCAACTCAGAAAAACTGTAAGACATTTACTGAAAAGGCCTCATGTTAGAACAACGGAATTTAAGATTTTTTAAGGATCCGTGGCTACCGTGACCATAGCAACCACATAGCAAACAATGTTAGAGCCTTTTAAATGTCCTAGCAACCACCCAAACAGAAAACCCAAGCAACCACCTAGCAATGCCAAGAAACTGCCTAGCAACCACTTTGCAATGTCCTAGCAACCATCCAAAACATACAAACAATCTAACAACATTTTGCAAGAAACCACTTTTAAATGTTCTCACAACCACCTGGAAAACCCTAGCAACCACCTGAAACACCATAGCAACGGCTAGAAAATGCTTAACAAGACATAGCAACCACCTTGCCATGTCCTAGCAACGCAACCACCAAGCAAACAATTTACAAGTAAACGCTTTTGAATTTTGCCAAAAGACCCTAGCAACTGCCCAAAACAATAAAGCAGCCATGCAGCAATGCAGAGAAACTGCCTAGCAAGTAAACACCTTTAAATGTTTTAACAACAACCTGGAACACCCTAGCAACCACCCAGAACACCATAATAACCACCTAGCAACCACTCTGGACACCCACAAACAAATTGAAATCACAGGCAACCAATACGATTTCATCATACATTCCCTGAAAGCGAAAACATCTAGCTTACAAATGTAACAGTGCCATACATCAACGACACTCAACGCACATATTTCTCTAGAAATCAAGACGAAGACACAGATTAAGAGAGTGATTTACTGCAGAAGAACGCACAAGCAGCGCGTCACACAGAAATGAATGAAAGTGAGCGTGAAGACGGCGACGGCTCCCCTCTATAACTCTGTCACGTAAGCAGTTGTCGTTTTGCCTCCGTATCTAGATCCAAACACAAAGCGTGACTGCTGACTGTGAGCCCCATCTGCGTGACTTATCGACAGCCGTAACGGGCGGCACATCAACGGCTGAGCCGTGACGTGACTTTGGACGGAGCACCGTGCAGCGGATGAACGGGAGAGATGGTGATAAACGAGCGCATCGTCACAGCGCCCCGTGAATGATGAGAGGGGCATGAGGCGGCGCTGACACACCACGGCAGATTGACAGGAGGAAAAGGAAACACCGGCGTGATGCAACAGCGCATTTAGATGACCCAGAACGCCCTATCCAGACAAAAAGTGCGGGCCGATTAATCAGATGAGCATACGGGAGATAGAGGAGGTTTAGAGAGGGAAGCACGTGGCCCTTGAGCTTGATTTAGTGAGGGCCATGGGTCAGAGATCCAATCCCCTCCGGAAGATGAAGTAATTACCAGATGGCCACTTTGATTTGTTCCACTTTTTTTTACAACCACGTTATTCTTGATTGCATAATTTATTTGGAGGAGGGAGAAATGTCTGGAAAAATGTTTCTATACGCTTGACCTTAATTCCGCCACTTAATTACACTCTGATATCAAGCCTCAATGAAAGTCTGATCTAATTCTGCCCTCCATTCAAACGCCGGACGTGGTATTTCCCACTCGTTATCTCTGAAATTATGACTGTCAAAAAATGACGTACACAGGAACAAAGCAAATTGCATTCTATTAGCAGGTCTACAGTTAACAAACGTATGTTTTATTGTGTTAAAATAATATTTTACACAAAAATATCAAATCGCTGCAAATGTACGGATTTGGAGAAATGTAGCATTCAATCTCTTGCTCATCAAAGGATGTTCTGCGGTGAATGGGTGCCGTCAGAATGAGAGTCGAAACATGATAAAAACCTCAAGTAATCCATACCTGAAGGACTTCAGTCCTTCAATTACCATCTCGTGAAGTGAAAAGATTTATGTTTGTAAGAAACAAATCCATCAAAGCAACTTCAAATCTATGCTTCTGGCCAAAAAAAAAAAAAAAACGACTTAATAATTCATAAGAATGCTTCCTCCAGTAGAAAAGTCCATCTCCAATCCACCCAAATTTGTTTTTTACTTGTAAATGCTACTTGATCTGTGCATATTTCTGTCCCAATTCAGAAAAGATTAATTTTTTACTGTAGGATTGCAATATTTTAGCCAAGAAAAAAAGCTTCTGTAAAATAAATTGGATAATAAATAAGGATAAAATATTTGTATGCAGCTTTTGGCTTAATAAGATGTTAACTGATGGATTGGGGTGGCGTGGATTATCGAGATGTTTTTATCGTGATGATTTTAACTGTTTGGACTCTTATTCTGACGGCACCCATTCACTGCAGAGCATCCATTGCTGATCAAATGACGGAATGCTACATTTCTCTCAAAACTCATCAATATTACGGATGGTCTGAAGGTGAGTAAGTCTCAAATTGTAATTTTTGTGTGAACCATTCCTTTACGGTTAACTGTGTTTCTCTCCCTTGGCGCATGTAAATCCTTGAGACTATTACTTACATATAGTTTCTATTCTTCTCCTCTCAGCTGCTCCGTTTCCTGATCCCCAGCATCCATCCTCATCATCACAGTCTCCACTGTATCCATCTCCACTCCCGGTCTCTATTTGGTCCAGCGTGCCCAGCTTTGGGATTGACTTGCCTTGCAACAGCTAGAACACATACAAGACGCACAGAATTTAGTTTTTCAGCATTTATTTTGATTCATTCATTTTTTAAATCAGATTATAAACCACGTAAGAAAGCGAGGTTTGTAATACATCTGACTGCATGTGTTTCAGCTTTGAGTTTTACACATATACACACAAAAAAGCATGCATTTCCAGATCGCATAAAGCTTTTAATGAAAACATTTGCAAAGAGAGCAATTTGTTGTAGCATCAATTGTGAGTACATTCAGCTTTCAAGCAGTAATGACAGGAACGCATCTCCATCCCCTGAGATCTGTGCCTGGATATTATATCCTTCAATTACCCTCAAACCCAACTTTTGCAGAGCTAGGACGGGTTAGCATCAATTACAAACTCTGAGTGCACTTGAGCAATATCCGCTCTGGGTGCAGGAACATTTAATTATCCAGTTGAAATGCAAGACAGCCTCTCAGATATTGAAAGCGCTTTGTATTTATCAGGTAGAGCGCATTGGGCCGTTGCAATTGTCTGTGGTAATTAGCAGCTGTAGTGGCTCAATATCTGCCGATTAAGTGGCTGAACTAATGGATTAGCAGAGCCATGATGGATGAGCGACTGCGACTCACATGCTTAGAGGTCGCCTCAAATCGACACAGAAAACTACAATCAAAAATCAAACCACTGGCAAATGCATGACTATGATTTAGAATGGCATACATGGATGAATCACTACATCTGACAAAAAGTGCAATGCATTCAACTTCATAACTCCAGTTTTTACAAAAATCTGCTTAAAAACAAGTCTGCCAAAAATTAAAGCATTTTAAAACACAATTTGATGTGGAATTAAAAATGCAACACACTGAGATCATTCTACAAAAATTCATTTTGATTGACTACAATCAGATTTCAAACAAGCAACAGGTTTGTGAAAAAATAATAAAAGTACCATAAAAGTGACATTATTTTGGACACTATTTTATTTCACTGCCAAACGTTTCTTTTTACATTGGTTTAAAAATACTAAATAACCATATTTATTTATTTATTCTTTTTATTTGTATTTTTTTTTTATTTAAAAGTGATATTAATCCCAATTTCCTCTCTTTTGACTCGCTATTCATGCCAAAAATTTGCAGTGATTTGCACCTGGCAACAAAAAGTAAGCACTTTTAAACAGCCTACAGTAGCAACAGAAAACCGAAGCAACCACCACAACATCACAACAATCATAGCAATCGCTCATTAATAAAATCATTTCATACTGAATACTATTAAAAGGTATGTATTAGTATATGGTCTATCCCATTCTAAGCACAGTCAGTGAATAAAACAATGTTGGAGTCAAAATGGTTGTTTCAATGCGAACATATTAATTCATTTGGTTTTATAGATTTTTTTATTTATTTACTTCCATTTCACTTTAATAAAATGGTTTCTTCACAATGACCTCGATCTATTCCCATTGTACAGTATATGTCCTTTACTATAAAAAGTGTTTTGAATGTTTCTCCCGAGGCACGCAGGCAGAAAAAGAAATAATACAAAAAACAGCAGCATGCTTCAAATGCATAAATTACTTTCAGTCAGGCCTGTAGCAAATATATGTTACCCTTCTGTAATTTTCTTTCCAACCGTAACCAGAAAGCCTGAAGCACCGAAGGCCTTTATCTCACTGAGGTAAAAATGTTCCGTCTCTTATCTGCAGAATGACCACGTTCTCCTCTAACGGTGAGGTGCATTGTTCCTCGAGGAATCCTCAATGTTCCTCCATGGTTTGATTGATTGCCTGAGGTTAGTCGGCTACCTGCAATGGTGAAACTTCACGATCCAGCTACCGTGCAACTTTTCAAACAGGCAACACGGCAAAAAATAAATACATCAAATAAAATAAAAATAGGAAAATGACCAGCCGCAGTAGAATAATCATCTTAATCTGAATGCATCTATTTAGCTGCCAGGCAAACCGCTTCAATTCATTACTGCTTCTAACCAGAGGCAAAGAAATCATCTGAAAAGTGAGCATAATGTAGCACTTATCAGCTTGACTCATGAATATTAATTATGTGATCTAAGGTAGCGCTGACTGATTTACTGAAAGAACATAGTTAAAAGCCTCTACCATTAGCAGGATTGGTACTTTCAGCTTGCAAGATGCTTGAAAACCTCTAAAATCTCATTTTCTCATTACGGTTCACCGCAGAGCGCGACTCTATGTAATGCGGTAGGTATGACAGGCATGCTGGTCACCGAGTTTATTTAAACACAGTAATCATCTCCATAAATATCAGGAATGAAACTGATTCTTATGTTTATTAGTAACCAAAACACCGCTTCCACTGACGTGCGTGCCGTGAAACTCTTCCATTCCAATCGACTTTGAGATGACTTTTTGAGTTTCTGAAGAACTTGTTAAAAAGACTAGGAATGATTTGAAGACCTGAAAGTGAAAATTACATCTCTGGAGAAGCACTGCTTAAAGACTGTCATCTTGTGTGAAGATTATGTGAATGCCAGCTACATTTCCAAGTGGTCTGGTTTTCTTCCAGATCTTACTTTTGCTTTTTGGCATCACGATCTTTATACTATTCAAACAAAGATCAAAGTTCAATCATGAACATTAAAGTAGCACATGCATGACTAATTCATCTGTTAAAACAAACACACCGATGCTCATTTATATACTATTTATACTTTAGGACGCAAAACATGTTACACTAATATAACATATATGGTAACGTTATTACATTTTTGGCTACATCCTTCTTTTACTATCTTAAAGTATAAAAATGCTGATAAAATACACATGGCTTGCTCATGTCCAGGGAACCATATCGATTGTATTGTCCAGACCAGAAGTAAATTAATGAGAATTTAAAATAATAGTCCACCCAAAATTGTTAATCAATTACTAAGCCTGCGCCATTTAACACTAATATGATTTTCCTTTTCATTGGAATCATAAAAGAAGACGTCTTTATTGGTGCAGCATTGACACATTCGCTCATCTGATTTGTTCAAATAGCTGATTCATTCAGGATTCAATGTAAAGACTGTCTGTTTGATAGAGTCATTGAATCACTGCCGAACTGATCGTGCAAACTTCTGCTTTACTGAGTAAAATGGGTTCCATGCATTGCTTTATTTTTAAGAGCACATAAAGTTTAATATTCTTGTCAGACAGCAATAATTCAGACTAATCTATCAGTTCATGCTCCAATGCCAATGACCCTCAAATGAAATGTAATTGCACAATTGCAATTACACAAACACACAGGATATTGATTTTAAACCTTTTCTCTACAAATAGAGACTGAAGGGGAATATCTTTGTCGTTATTTGTGCTAAAGCACCCTGGAAGAATGCAGAGGAGAGTGAAGGACAGTGGAAGAACTAGTTGAGACATTCAATTGAGATTCAAACAAAAGTAAAAGTAATGCCTCTCTCTTTTCTCACGAAGCACTCTTCACAACTCAAAAATCCAATTCGGCTCTTCTGAACTCTTGAGACAGGGCTTAAATTTCAGATCTCAGATCTTTATAAAAACAGAACTGCACATCATGAAATGCTCAGAAGGGCTCTGTACGTGAGTTTTATAATTCAGGATCCTTGTACAGCCTATTGTGCGGTGTAGAACCCTCCGGCCTGCCTCACAACAAAGTATCGTCGTGGTACCGTGGTACAGAGATGCGATCACATGGTATTACTATGATGTTTCTAAGTGTACTTTGATACTGCCACAAGACAATGAAATGAATTCAACATGGTATTTACATGGAGCTACAACAAAACCATGGTTCTTTATGTAGAAACTTTAAAACAGGTCTAAATTTGAATTAAAAAAATCATTTTATGCAAGCCAGTTATTAATTGTTGTTGAAATATTTGATATTTGCGCAAACAAACAAACAAACAAACACATATATAGATTTGAAGATAAATAGATAAATTCTCATCTAATAACGAGTTGCTTATTAACGTAAGTGTTACTATAGCACATTGGCTATTTTTAAGTACTTATAAAACACATTTATCAAACAACACATAAACATAAACAAATCTAATTGTTGGAGGGAGAAAAAAACTTTTTTCTACATAATACATAATATAAAAATAATTATGACAAATCAGCTGCTGGCTTCTCCTTTTGAGCGGAATCATGATATTTTAAATACATTATTAATGAAGCATTAGAATCTGCTCCAAAGATTGTATTTGGATCCAAAAGAAAGAAGAAGAAAAAGATGGAGGATGGTGCTGATAGAAATGCTATGGTGACAAAAAAAAGAACCAAAAAAAAAAAAACAGCGTCCCTTTAAGTATTATCCAACGATATCCTGAAAAACAGAGTGACATTTTACTTAAATATAATAACAAAACCTTACATGCCCTCTAGTATTACAGGGCTTGTAAACAGGTGAAGGTCTACAAATTTCTACCACCTTGGCCTCGACCATATGCCCTAACATACACTTTGTAGGTCTTTGTTTGGCATTTTCTGTCACCAAAGCTGCTATTAGCGGGTTGAGCATGAGATGCTGTTTGTAGCTTTAATAACAGTCTGAAAATGACGACAGGCCACCATTGACTGTCAGTCATGAAGGGCATGGTGGAGAATCGCCCCTCAAATGCTGTTTCCACATCCTACTAATATTACCATCAGTATCTTTCAATGACAAAACATCCACTAACACCTTGCTTTCAAATGTTTTATGCTACAAAAATGGACCCTTTAGGTACTAACATGTACCTTTCAAAAAGGTATATATGTTTTCTAGAGAGCAAATTGAGACGTTTTGCATGTCTTCTGCTCCACAGATTGATTTCCCAAGGAATAGATACCAGATATCTCAGAAAGATCTCAACAATGTCTTAAAAGTCTACAACCAAAAGGCAGAGATCCCGATAGGAACTCAAATGATTTTAGCTACTACAGCACTTGTCTTTTTTGTTTCCCCTACTGTAAAACATTTATAAGAAACATCTTAGACAAAAGAGCCGTCAAACCAAAAGGCCATCTTAGAACAGGATAATCAGTTTCTTCTCCAGCCAAACTGGAATTTCATAGAAAAATGTTTATTTGGCATCCAACATTTGATTTATAATTTCACAAAATGGCTTTATTTATTGGTCTTTATTCTTCATGAGAACAGACTAAAACTAAACACAGCTGCACTAATAAATGTTTGGCAAACCAGCGACGGCAGATTGCATAAATGTTTGTCTTATTTCAGTGCAATAAATTAGCAGAGCATTATGAAAAGGTTTTTGCATTGACTGCGGAGGCTATATATGAGCATGAATATCTCAACTAGACTGTGCCTTTAATAAGTAAGAGCACAGATTGGATGAGATGATATATAATTGTTTTTGTAATCCAACAACACGAGAGCACCTTTTGACCCGGCGCGTGTCAATCAAAGACCTAATCTCCACCCGTTTCCCTGAGGCACGAAACAAAGCGGCTTTTATTTGACAGAGGTTGATTGCGGCGGGCAGCTTTGGGAAAGCGCTCTGGTCTGACGTGGCTGATGGCTGATTTATCGTACAGTCTGACAAGCCTATTAGCCCTGCGTCTTTAAATGAAAGAGCTTCGTCAGAGCCTTAATTATAATGCTGGCCGCAGGTACATTGATTTGTTCTGCAGGGTGAAGAGAGTTCAGAACGATCCAAACATGAAGTACACCCCACAAACTACTGGTCATCTGCTGGATTTGATGCAACTGTGTGTGTGTGTGTGTGTATATATATAATATGTATACTACATTATGTGACTACAATATTAAAAAAAAAGATATTGAGGTAAATTAAATTTTAAATAATTAAAAACATATATATTAATTTTGTTTAATTTAACTCTTTAAATCACCATAATCAAGAGACTGGTCATCATTATCTCCTCTAACAAGACCAACAAGAATTAGAGTCTTATTTTTTGTAATAATTTATTAATTTAAAATAAGTTTGTCTAGACGTAAACAGTCCAATTAAATGCATAAAGGATATTTTATATTATATATATAAATGTAGTTGTTTATTTAATATAATTATTTATTTACTCAAGTATTTTACTAATTTTTGAAATTCTGCATTGCAAATAATAAATAAATCCCTTAGATAGTTCTTATTTACTATAATGTGGAGATACATATGTTAAATGTTAAAAGCCTACTAAATGTTTAACATAGTATTACTATACAGAACACAGAATAGAGCACGGTTCTGCTCATATCCAGAAGCGCTGTTGGCTGATTTGTCACGATCACTTAATTGTTAACTTGGCGCTGAGTGAGAAACACTGAGTTTTAGCACAATATTAGAGCAAATCTTCACTCTACAGACAATTGTTGTTTTTTCCAAATCCAGTCTTTAGGACTGACTGTCCACACTGAGAGATCCAATCAGATTGTGTATTCTCATTTTCTGCTCGCTGGAGTAATGATGCACACTTAAGCATGTTGCCAAGTGGCTTTTTCCTTTATAAAATGGAGAAAGCTGACAGAAAGCTGGACATTTGTTGTCTTCTTATGTGCGTTATGACTTTATGGCGCTGTGCAAAAAGGTGCTTACATGATCAAACAAAAACAAGTCTCCAGAAAATAGATTTCTAAGCATCATCATGGTTTTTATGATGAAAAGAGGTTTAGCTTGAATTAGACTGTGTTCACATTGCACTCAATTCTGACTCAATTCATGAATATCACACCTTGACATGGCAAAAAAAGAAAAAAAAAAAATCTATTAAATAACTAAATAAAATTTCAAGCAACATAAACACACGATTCAGACTGAGCTTGTAAAAATCATTCTGTACAGTTTTACATTTGTTTAAAATGTCAGCACTTAAACTAATTTGATTGAATATTCCTTAAAAATAGTATGTATTTAGAGTATTAAAAAAATAAAATAAATAAATAAATAAACTTCCCAAATGAATGATTCAATAAATTCAAAACCCTCCAATTCATTTCAGCCATCTAATGCATTGAAGACTTAACTGAACAATCATCCAGCTATTTAAATGTATAAATCTATGAATCATACAACATCTAATCCATTTAAAATAATGAAGTGTACAATCATCCAATCATTTGACAATCTGAACAATCATCCAACTATGAATGAATCTAGTTTAAAAAAAAACTTCAATCCATCTGAATGAATCAACTGAACAATAACCCAGTCTATTTGAATGAATGGATTAAACTTTGATTGAAAGAATTGAACACTAATTTGTAAATGAATAAACCAACCAACAATCCACATGAACAAATGAATGAAACAAAATCCAAAGAACCAAATAAACTGATGAATTAAACAAGTGAATGACTGAATAAACCATGCAACCAGCAAACAAACCGATGGGATCAATAAATCAATGAAAGAAAATCCAAGTGTAACACAATATCACTAGGCTTTTATTACCACTATCTAATTAAATCCACCGCACTGTAAATCAACTCCGGCAAACTCTACTCTATACACTTGCCAGTGGCTTTCTGTGGGGCAGTTCTCCATAACCTCTAAAGCCAATATAGAGATGACATTCAGATTGCTTCATTTCTTCTCAGAAGAGCTTGAATTTCCTCGCTGGCACCTCATCAGGTCTGCCAATGGGATTTTTCTGCACCTGAAGCCAGAGCTGTCGGCAATCTGGCAGCAGGGCTGGGGAAGAGGAAAAAGAGACGCAGCATAAAGAGTTTTGTGACAAATATTTAAAAAAAGTGTCCTTTAAAGGCCAGCAATGATGGGACATTTGAGAATGCTATCTTCTGCAGGCACTGGCCGCTCGGAGCTGCAATGAAGTAATCTAAATGCATTCCTCTTGTGATGCGCTACACTTTGAGCAGGCCTTTCACGGGGTTTATAGAAATGTCGGCTGTGTCAAAATGATCAATAACCCCATTAGCTAAGCCAAAGAGCTCTCCGAAGAGGACGTGCACCTTGCCGTGCGCACATATGACCATTCCAGTAGGAGACGTTTTTACTGCAACGCAACCAGCCAATTAAAACTCTCAGCACAGTTGTATGCGATTCCTGAAGAAATCTTATCGTCAAGGTCGCACCTTTTTCAACAGTCTGAAGAGATCATCTATTGACGCATCAACAAACTTTGCGATATTGGTTGCATCCAGCCTAATGTGATATCCTTCACTTTTCTTAGTTTTAATGTAGAATTATTAAATTTGTGACATTTACTTCAACGCAACAATTTACATTTTTAAGAGTTCTCATATTTCCTGACCAGCATATTTTCATGATTAGGATTTTTATTAATGATTAGGAAGTTTACCATATTTCAATAACATTGGCCATTATCTAGATGATTCTTTATCATGATTTTCCAGGTTTGTAAATCTCAGTTTTATTATTACCATATGCATATTCGCAGATAATTACAACTGAACATGCTGAATGCAGAGGATCGAAAAAACGACAGCCACACACAAATCCAATTTCATTTATCACGTAGCGAGTGAGTCGAGCTGACGGACAAGAAGAGTGAGGCGAAAAAGACCAGATGCAGAAGGTTAAAATATTTTGGATATTTTGAAAAGCCTGTTGAATTCTGCCGTCAATAGAAGTGATAACGGAAGTTGATAATAATAATAAAATAATAAATTGTTTCTCATTTATTTGGTTTCAGCTGTATTTATTTCATGATTTTACATCAAGATGTATGCCATCCGTGCCGTGCTAATAAATGTTATGCATTTCATAATTATTTATTATTCATAAATATTATTCTTTACCGATTTTTTGTAAAACTAGTTAAACTTTGTGTAATTTTAATTTCTATTAGTATGATGTTTTTTTATTTGTTTTGTTACTGTGTTGTATTTTGTTGTAGCTTCAATTAAATTCAAGCAATTGATGTGGAATTGGCGCTAATGTAAAAGTGAGAGTAAAATGCGCGCAGTTATTTTTTTAAACCAAGCTATTTAAAATAAAGGAAAGTGAGGGAAAGAGGTGGAAATCAATTGGTAGCAGTAATAAATCTCATTTGTGGAATTGAGAGATGTTTAGGTACTTCTGCTAGTGCTGCTGGAGCATTATTTCCTTATTACTGTATACATGCGCTTATCTTTCTGTATACTGTATGTATCCAGAAGTGTTAGAATAATATAAAACGCACCATGGCACAGTAAATCACGGCAGTTGAGTCATGATCTGTGCATTATCTCATCTGTATGAGCTTTCATGCACTCACGATGCATTAAACCTGGTCTTCAATCACAGATAGATAAGCATGAGAGGTGCCCTTTACATAGGCGCTAATGTGAGCAAACGAGGCCTTTCCGGTGTCTAAAACACAGTCACGTATCTCCTAAATCACTCAGGGTCTCGGGGGGCCGCTATCTATCATGTCCAGCTCCACCTTTGACAGCAAACAACAGCTGGAGAGACACGATTTTAAAGCCATGTCACCGCCCCTCTTTTCCTGCATATCTCATGAGATCTGTCTGATTTCTCTTGTGTAATTAACATCGTGGAAGCCCGTGGACTCCTGGCTGCTTATCTCTCGGCTCCTTGGGGCAAAGGCAGGCTGGACGGGATGCCTCCAGGATTAGGATGATTTGTAAAGGAAGTAGATTCGCCTCCAGGGAAGCCAGGCGTGACCTCGCAACACAGAGCAAATGCAAATATAGGCCACCGGCGTTTGGGGTAACAGGCCTGACAGTGCATGAAACTGATGGCCGCTCTGGGACGCGAGGGATCAAGGACTTTTTTGGAGGTGTACAAATTAAACAGCTGTGGTGGGAGGAATGAGGAATCCAGAAACAATTGAATGGATTCTGCATATGTGGAATTGAAAATTATTATTACTTTCACAGATATGTACAGCTAACAAAACGTATTTGTGTAGAATCTGTAGCATGAAACGGATCGGAAGGTGAAAAGAAAAGAAAAATGTTACTGTGGTAACTAGTTGTACTTTAGCAATTAATAATGTTAACATTATGTAATGTTTAAAACATGAAGTAAAATCATGTAGTTATAAAAAGCAGAACAAAATATCATCAAAAGGGTCAAGAACATGTTCATTTTAATGCAAAATCATTTTTGAAATAAAACTTTCTTTTTTACATTGCAATGTGGTTTATTTCACAATTCGAACCCTTTTTTATTTACTTGCAAATTCTCACAAGACAGAAATTCTCTGTTGACATAAACTCAAGATATAATCTCAGAACTGCAATTCTTAGGAGATCTGAATTCTGAGAAAAGGAAAAAAGAAAATCGTGAGACATAATCAGAATTCTGACTTTGCAGAGTTTCAGAGACTTCTGTCTCCCCCATTCTGAAATTAACCGTCCCGGTTCATTGTGGCCTATCAATGACACAATATCCACTATCCTTGGTTTCCGTCTATGAATACTACAGCAACACGCGTGGACAAATGCGGAACTGGTAGTTATTTACTGCGCACTTCCATACCATGGATCATGATTACAGTCTCCATAATCCCAAAAAACGTAGATGTATACATACTGAAAAATATCAGCGTGGCGTTTCCGAAATGGAGAGAGCTTCGCAAAAACATCAGACTAGACAGAGACTCCGTTCTCGCGTGTTTTTTTTAATAGACAAGTAAGCAAATATATAATATTCACTGTGTAAGTAATAGTCATGTACAGGTGGTTAGGTGATAAAACAGATATAAAGGAGCTTTTCATCCGTGAACATGATTTGTGAAAATGACATCCTGCAGTGTTTTATGCTCCGTCATTGCGTCATAGATTGTTTTGAAAATGTGCCCTCTAGTGGTGAAACTGTACATATCGTGCCTTTAAGAACATTTATTCGTTTATGTAAGGAATAATTGACGACGGGCCGTTGAATTATTAGAAAAATAATGCATACCCGAGGTGATGATGCGGTCACGACGCGAAGTGTGCATTATTTTTCTAA
>JAUMHR010000042.1:16369522-16381388 GCA_032361145.1 Enteromius fasciolatus | reverse complement strand
TTTCAAATTCATATTCATGTTCAGTTTTTTTTCCTTATGTGGCAAGTAGCCGTGTAATAAGCGGGATAATATACAGGCAGCCGGTAGTTATCGCGAAATAAGCCCCTTCAGCGTGATACAACCTGATCACACTGTCTGGGCTTATTCCTGCAACAACTACCGCCTGCCTGTATATTATCCCTTACTTATTAAAAATATTCTATACAATAAATAAACCTTTGCTTTCAATCAAACGTATAGACGTTGTGCAAGTGTTGCGTCATGTTTACATTAATCTCCACCCCGCCTCCAGCCGTGCGGTGATGTCAGAAACAGTATACCGTCACTCAGACCTCAGCTTTCAAAGAATGAAAAAGAACTTCGCTTGAAGTATATTGGGCCCTTTATCAAGCACTCAGCAACAAGTGATCTACCCAGCAACTATTTAACACCTTGACAACACCCTAGCAACCAGCCGAAACCCATGCAAAAGCTTGCCACTGTTTTAAAACACTTTGGCAACACCTGAACCTGCCTTTTAAACCACACAGGCTCAAGCATTCAAACCACAGGTCTAAATATCCTTCAGACTTCAAGGTTTATCAAAGTTTTCTTGTATTGTCTGCTCTTTTAAAGGCTCATAAAAACCATAAAACCTCCACAATCTTCAGCCCACCAGTAGATTCAAGTTTTCAGTTTTGTCTCCGTTGTAATGTGTCAAGGCTCTGCTTTAGAAAGGCTGTATTATGCTGGCCAATAAATAAGGATTGTGGCCGTCAGTCTGCGCGGCTTGGCCAACAGAAACACGTGTTTGCGCTCTCGTACCTCTCTGTGCACTGGCTCGTTTATCTTGGCTGTCAGGTAAAGGGCAACGGACGAAAAGGTGAAACTTTCTCCCGACCACTTATTAAATAAGCCTGCTGTCTTGAAGACCACACACATCTACTTAGAGAGTGGCGTACAGCAAGCCGAACATGCATACAGACACACACTCTTCATGCACATTTAATCATTTCCTTTTAGATACAAGCTTGACAAATACGAGGAAACAAGCTGTTCTTGACTATGTAGGACATCGCTGGTTCGTGTCTGAGATACACTGGAGAGCGCTTGTCACTGGCAAGCATAGATAATAAGTCATTATTAAAATTTGAAAGCTGTCATACTTCGAACAATCAAATGCATGACAATTAAATGCAAAATGCATGATGTTCTGGATTCAAAACAAAAATCAGTCAATAGCATCTGTGACACACTGCTAATGCTGTAAGTGTATAAGAGCAAGTCGAAAAAAATTCAAAACATCCTGCTACCACCACCTAGCAACGCATCACAAATAACTTAGCAACTATTTAGTCCTCTAAATTGTATCATTATTCTTTGTGACTGATTTGACTATTTTGCAAGTTGTCTGAGCAGAACAGAACTAATTTGCCTTTTATATATATATATATATATATATATATATATATATAAAACTTTCAAGGTAACAAAGTATAAAATAAAGAAGGGGAAATATTTAGGCCAAAATGTTACCTGAATAGAGACACATTACAAATAATCATAATATGAATAAAACAAACAGTGATTTTATGTTTCAGGAAGAGTAGGTGTATTCAGCAGTATTGAAAGGTGAAACACTATATACTACATCCATCATTTACTCTCTCTCAGCTCGAGTTTCTTCTATCTGTTGAACATTGTATTAAATTCAATGAGGACCAGCTACTGTTTGGTTACTCAAAATATCTTATTTTGTGTTTAGCACAAGAAACAAACAGGTTTGGGACAACATGTAAGTGAGTAAATAATGACACAATTCTACTTTTTGTGTGAACTATCCATTTAATGACAATCGGCGGCATGTTGAGTTCTGTCCCTTTAAGAGCTGCACGCATCTATTATAGTGGCAAGTTTTTCTCTTGATTGTTTACCTTCACTTTAGACACAAGCAGCTGTGTTTAACGCTGTATTATTACCACAATCACGTCATAAATATCTTAGTTTAGTTATTAGGTGCTATTTGACAGGCTTTTAGTGTGCGCGGTGAAAGCGCATCCGGACAGCACACAGATGAAATGTTCAATCGGCAAGGCTTTAAAGCAAATAATGTACTTTTGTGATTGTGAATCAGTGCTGTGTCCTGTGAGTGTAATTCTGATGGTAACACTGATGTGAATGTATGTCGCATTGTACAGCATATTACAGACAGAAATTATAAAATAGCACGACACTGCAATATTCCTTAAAAAACAGATCTTTTCTTTTTTTTTTTTTTCATTTAATATTTTTTTTTAAAAAAGAAAAAGAAAACTGAAAACATAAAAAAAAATATATATATATATATACACACACACACATATATATAATCATTTGTAAATAACACTGATAATTTAAATAAGTGTGTATTTTATTTACCATTTTCTCTGCTTCAAAGGCATTACTGTGCTTTTAATAAACCTAAGGATGATCATTTTTCACTGATAATTAACAGCATGTCAGCTTGTATTTCTCACAGCTAATTCGTTTAACCTCTCATACTGCAATATAACTCAGCATTCAAAGTTACAAAATGCTGAGCGCAGATGTCTAAATATGAGTTTCCATTGTTTACTGTTCACTGAAACTCTTTAACTCGGGGCAACACTCATATAACTGAAGAACACATTTTAGCCTCATTCTGTAGTTAATGAAGGTTGCACAGGAAGAGGACAATGCCGTCAGAGCAATGATGTGTACATTATGATAGCCAAGGGCAGACGCACCAAACTAGCAGTTTTATGAATTTATTCAATGCATTTTGTTTAAATGAAAAGTCCAAACAAGCAGGCCTCGAGAGGAGCTTTGGCTTCGGCGGATGCTGGGAGTTTAAAGGTGACGGCACTATGTTTAACGCTTGATTTAAGCCTGAGTTTTTAATTAGATGATTGCAGCGCTCGTGTGACGGGACACATAACACACGGCCTTACGGATGCTGCAGTTAATTACTAAGAGGTTATTCATCTTCAGTGCCCTCAGACTGTTGAAGCCCAGGGTTGAATACATAATCGCACAATTGGCTCGATGAAAAATGATGCTGCAGTGTTATTTAATGTGATGTAATGGCTGAGAGAAGGTTTCGAGACAAATGACACTAAGCGGTGCTTTTGATGCTGCGCCCACACAGATCAAATAAAAAAATATCAAAATATGTGTACATTTCATGAGTCAGAGTTCAAAATAATGGCCAGCGTTGATTTCCATTACGGACCTGAAGAGCAGGCCACATTCACCAAACATTCTCCTGCATAAACTACCTTTTTTCTTTTTATTTTCTAACTAATTATCTAAGTAAAGAATATGTTGCGTTCTCTTTAAAACAATCTTAAAGGGACAGTTCACCCAAAAATTAAAATGAGCTGTTATCAGGTTCAGGCCATCCAAGATGTTGGAACTTATTTTCCAGTAGTAAAGACTTTCATTTATTCATTCATTCATCCATCCACCACGTTGCGGGTACTTTTTGATTCATAAAATGCAAGTCTACCAGCTCTTGAGATTCAAAAAAGCATTTGCAGGCAATACAAAATAAATCCTGGTGGCTTTATGAAGTGAAACAATCGGTCTCTGCAAGAAACTGAACATTATGTACAGCATTAGCTGTAAAGAACTGGTTCGCGGTTCATGAACTCAACCGCTTGTCGGAGGCTCTGGATTACGGGTCATAACGTTGTAAATAATACACAGATCACTTAATAACACCTCAGTATATTGTCAAGAGCCATGTGTATTATTTCTGTGTTCTTTTTTTTCTTCTCAAAAACAGCCACTGACTTGCATTACATCAGTCATCTGAATCTTCTTTTCTCTTCTACTGAAGAAGTCTCCTACATCTTGAATGTCCTGAGCTTGAGAAAATGTATATAGATATATATATATAAACATTGTGTTTACAATCACAATAAGTAATTAATTTAAAATAATTAGAAGTCATTTTACAAAAAAAACCCCAAAAAAACACAATTACCTCAATAAAACAAGGTCTAGCGATAACTTAAAAAAAAGCAGATGCATTAGAGAGTTTAAGTATGTTAAAGCCCAGCTAAACCCTCTAAAGACATGCACACAACCATCAGAACAAATCTCCATCACCAATATTAATAACAATAATACTATTTCTGGGGTAATCAAAATGTGATCTACGGAGCCCCTAAAGGGACCTTTGCAAAAAATGAAACTTTTTTTGTAAGCTGACGAGTTACAGTTTCCGGTTGCATAACTTCTGCCATCTTACAACTAAGAAAACAAGAGCATGTGTGCATGAATTAGCCTAACTGAGATCTACTTTGGCTTTCAATTACGAAAACATTGTTTCTCTTCTTACGTTCCAATCAACGGCTTACCTGAACAAAACATAACATCTGTAAAATAGCACAATAATTAATTTCCAATCAATTTTCTCTATATTTTGTACAACATTCATAATTATATTTGATATTTGATTTTTCATTTATTGTCCATTTATTAACATTATAATTTATTCTATTACCTTAAATTATATGCATGTCTTTGAGCTTGCAAAACATTTCTTGTGCGCACACGAAAGTCTTAGTTTTTCTTTTTTTGCAAAGGTCCCTTTAGAGGCTCTGTAGTGATCAGCCACATTAAATAATAAAACAATTTTAAATAAATATATACAGTTTATATTAAACAATAGCATGGCTGACAACTTGATTGAAATAATACATATAATAATAATAATAATAATAATAATAATTAAACAATAAAAGATCGAGCATGTCCAGTTCTTCTAAACTTCACGACATTCCTCTTGACTACAGGGTTGTATTTTATTATTTTAGAAACCAGCACTGTAACACTCATATATAACGTCAGTGTGGTCACTCTGCTGTGATTTTGGGTGTAGATGAGCAGCTGATAATGTTAGGTCTCCATATTTCCTACTCAAAAACAGTGTCATGTTTCTTTATTTTGGAGGAAGGGCAGTTTTATCTGTGAGAATGTGGGTGTGATCGGTCTGGTGCTGCAGAGCTGAGTCAAATGAACCCACAGTTGTAGGTCAGAGTCGACGGGTCACAAGGTCCTCGGTCATATTTTGAGAGCAGACTTTCTATTACTTGAGTCTAAGGAGACGGTAGCGCAAAGTGGATACAGAAACACAAACTAAATCCCACACCATTCGCACAACAAAAACCATTGTATATAACACTGTAATGAAGGATGATAATCCATTTAGTAGATCTTAAACCAGAACAATCTATGTCCTTTACCACTGAATCTATAGCTTCTTTAGTTTAAGTTGTGGTTTGCAGTAGGATCAAATACAAAAGACAATAAGGAAACATAACCAGTGGAGTCATATCCATGAATGAATGAGTCATATCATTAAATTCTTTTAATCATGACTTACAAATTAATCGCAAAGCCTAAGACGACTCACTTCTTCACCGAATCACTCGTATGAACCTTTGAATCACTAAAACGGACCAAGAGCTATTACTTTTATGTAAAATAATGAATAAGAATAAGAAAAAGTGTGGTTAAAAATACAATATCTCCAGTTATTTCCGTCTCGACTTCAGCACTGGCACTCGAAAGGACCTGTCCAAAACACAACAAACGCTCTTTTCCTCCACCTCAAATAGAAAAAGAATGAAAAGTGTTTTCCCGGCGCTCTCGTTCTTTCATCAACACAGCTGCACCTCGGTCAGAGAATCAGTTAATCTGGTTTTCACATCCGTGTGCGGATCGATCGCAGCTCGGATCACCTGTGGCTTCATTTGGCCTTGCGTGACAGCGTTTGAGCTCAATCAAAACACCACACACACAGGGAGAGAGAGATCTAGATCAGGCGGAGCAGCAGTTCTTCATCTGGACCACTGCGCTGAATTAACCCGCTTTAATAAAGGTGGACCATCTAAAACAGAGACTCTTTTCCTGAGAGCAGGACGACACTGTAAAAACGCATCTGTCAGTGTGGAGAGCAAAATAGTGCATCTTCCAAAGAAAGACATTCAGTTATACGGTTACATACATGTTAATAGAAATGTCCTCATTATTGCTTAATTGAATCAAATATTTCTGATTATTTTCCATTTTGAAAACAGTTTTGCTGCATCGTATTCATAGCTTTTAGTCACATGACCAGTTTTAAAGACCTGGAGGGCAAAACACCCATAATATACAGCAAACCCTGTCAAAGTTTCACTGTCGCAAATATACAGATCACCTCTCAAAACAATAAACAAAGGTATGTGAATAAAACGTACGTTTTGTCCATTTGCAATCTATATTAAGTTTCCGCAGCAATCATTAAACAGCACAACGAAACATTGTAAAAACACTTAAAGTGCCGTAATATATTTAAAACAGTAATATTTAAATATCTAATTCAGTAATCTCTGTACTACCGAAGGAGAGCAGATCGCAATCCGCTTTAATGGTTGAGTGTTTTCTATGCAAAAGCACTTAACAGCACCACAGCCTTCATTTCTTGCATTGTGATAGAAACCATTTACTAGTATACGTTTTGCTTATATACGCAGCATTTGAAGCTTACAAGCATACATTTCAGACCCTGATGTTACTTCAAAATACATTATAGTCTACCGTGATTTTACTAGGGCGCATATCCAAAAAAAAACAAACAAAAAAAACCTTTAGGACCCTTCATGATGTTCTCATCAAATGGTTGTTTTGATGGTTTCTGAGCATGATTTACGATTGACATAAAAACGGACCCTAACCTTGCCAGATAACAGTAAATGATCATAGAAAGTTGCAAACACAGCACTTAAATATTTTAATAAAAAATACTTTTGTAAATATGTTTAGATTGCCTTTTGATTTGTTATTCCTAAGTATAGTATCACATTTTTACTAACTATGTACTATTCCAACACACACACACACACACAAATTACACAATATATAGTAGAAACAAAATTACAAAATACCGTGATACCAGTAACTTACTTAATTTTTATTTTTTTAATGTACACTGGACTGGTTTTCATAAAGAGCTTATTTTCTATAGTCAACTGTATTGATATGCACGTAAATAAATAGATATGCATGATTGAAAATTACTCACAAAAGCCATTTACATGACATTTGATGCATAACAGTGTCAATTTAGACAGGGTTTAAGGAGCATGCCGGCTCTATCCACTCTCACACTGAGGTGATGCAGTGTTTTACCGCAGTATCTCCGCACCTGATTTTACCATCTGCTTTTCTGCACACCGGCAGATGGTATTTATGTTGAATTTCACAGAATAAACCGCTCGCACTCAAATATGCAATTAATATCTGTGTTCAGCAGACTGCACGGAGGTACTGTGCATCTTTAATAGTCCAATAATTGATGACCAGCTACTGTGTGTTCTGCTTAGGCTTCATCAGTATGGCCTTACAGTAAGCGTTTAAGGACAAACTCAAGCAAGCAGCGGCTGAGATTTGCCCTCGGCCACAGCGCCTCCATGTCAAACTAAGATTCAATGCCCACATTCCTGGTCTGGGGCTGAGAAACATGAGGTCACGTCTGTCGAACGTCCAACCATCTTTCCACACAGACGTGTGAGGACTGAGAGCGGCGGAGTCGCAGATACGTGAAACAATGTGAATTACTTGACCTTAAACACTTCCCGTTTGGATTCCCGCCTCAAGCCGCTGTTTCTGAAGAAACTCTCACCTGTGAACGAATGTTTGTGAATCGTCTCTGCTGATAAAGCTTCCAAAAAGTACCTGTGCTTTCTTGCGCAACTAGTCTCCGGTTCGGTCCGATAATAATGCCTGTTTTAATGCATCGTTTGGAGTTGGGAATGTGTTGAATGCACAGATGAGACAGAGAGAGAAAGAGAGAGGGAGAGGGAGAGAGATGGTGGAATGAAATCCTGAAATGAACACAGCTCCCCCATCTGGCCGAGACTCAGCACTACAACTAAACATTAACTAGAGAAGCACAGGCAAATTATAAAATAACAAAACGATAATATTAATAGAAAACTAAATAATAATTATTAGCATTACTGTTCTTGTTGTTTGTCTGTTTGTTTGTAATAAATAATTTAAGATTACCTCACAAATCATAATCTAAATTATCAATAAGAAAAAACAAGTCTGGGGTGGGTACTTTTTTTAACGAAATATCTTATTCATTAAGGATGCTAAAAAAAATACATTGTAGTAGTGAAGATATCTCTTTAATAAATGCTGTTCTATTAAACTTTGTATTCATTAAATCATCCTGAAAAATGAAATGTGCCATGGTTTCCACAAAAAATATTAATCAGCGTGACTCGTTTAATTATTGATAATAACCAGAAATGTTTCTTGAGCAGAAAAGCAGCATATTAGAATGATTTCTGGCGGATCACGTGACACTGAAGACTGGAGTAACGATGCTGAAAATACAGCTTTGACTACGGGAATAAATGGCATTAATCATTAATTAAATTACATTAATACAGAAATTACATTAATAAATTATTGTTATATATTAACATATAAAAATTATTTTAAACTGTAATAATATTTCAGAACTGTACACATTTTTGCTGTATTTTTGAACAAATAAATACAGCCTTGGTGAGCAGAAGAGACTTATTTATATTAAGTCTATTTTTACTGCTTTAGACCCGTCCTTGGTTTTATAGACAGTATGCTTTAGTTTATGCCCCTGCCTGGCAAAAATATATATTTGCCACTTTCTATTTCCAGTTGAAGGCAGAAAGTATTTGGAGGAGGCACATTGCCTTTCTAAACAATTGAATAGAACTCAGCATACGCCCTTGATATGAATCATCAATATTCTTGGATCGCTTTCCTGGAAAACAATAACTGTGAATTATAAATGTTTACATCTCCTAAAAATACCAAGGAGGTTGATAATTATAAACATTCCAGCCCACTCGACATATTGCACGACACATTAGCGCCACCTAGTGTCCAAAATCTACTAACAGAAAAGAAGTCTATGTTAGTTTGCTATGCCTTTATCTCAGATGTTACAAATCAGAATTAGTCTGCATGGGCAAATATGAGACTAAGGCATCCCTCATCAGTGTAAATGGGTTGATGAGGCCTGGGAAAGGTAATCGGGGGTAACGGCACTCCTCGTCGTCCCACCGCAGCGCAGCGCTCTGCCCCGAGGAAACGGGAGCTCAGGGAGCCCAGGGAGAGCCGGGCGCTGGAGTGCGGTGTCTGTGGGAGAGTGAGTCATTAATCCTGGAAGTGGATGTGGTCGCCCACATGCTAGCGGTAATAATTTATGCTAAACAGAGTGAAGAGGAGAAATGGGACGGAGTAGCTGAGGTCACGCTCATTAACAATGCCTTTTGTGTTACAAAATAAAGCCTTCAAAATATGAAGTAAAAGGTTATGTGTGCTCATTTTTATTTTATGGGGGTGATTTGAGACGCTTTAAAGGGATAGATGACACTAAATGGGAATGTTGTCATCATTTACTCACCTTCTAGTCATTACCCTAACTGCCGTTCAGACTTGAGTCACGGTGAAATGCAAGATTACGAGATTAAAAAAAAAAAAAAAAAAAACTACTTTGAAACCTAAAATTCAAGGTAAATAAATAACTTAAAAAATAATTCTGTGAATAAATAAAGAAATACTATTAATGAACCAAATGTTGGCATTTAAAATAACATGTTGGTAAATATAATAATAGCAATAATAATACAAATAAACAAATACATCCAATTAATGAACCGTATATTAATATTCCCATGCTTTCTTTTTGGATGTAGTTTTATAAAAATAAAATAAAATAAAATAAAATAGTATGATAAGTATTAGATTGATACTTCATGATGAAAGGAGGAAGAAGGATGCTTAATAATATTAAAGATGTTTTAAAAGAAATACATTATTGTTATTGTTATTATTATTATTATTGAATAGTAATGTCGATACTTTATTACTTTTCTTTAGAGACGATATAATAAAAAATAAATAAATAAATAAGACATATTAAATAGTCATAATAAAAATATCAAACATTTACTATTTCATTAATACACACACAAATATTATATATATATATATATATATATATAAAGCATGGTGATGTAACGGTTTAAAACATAGTAAATAAAAACAAAATTTTCTGAAAACAAAAGCAGACCACGACGAGAAGTGAAAGTGGTCATACGGGTTGATGAAAGAGCTCCTCACATATATATATGTCAGTATGATTTCATTGCTGCTCGTCACAATAACCCAGAATTTGCTCTCCGTTCCCATTCTGAGCGTAAGACACTCCCAAGAGCTCTGAACTCTTCCTCCAGCACCTTGATATTCCTCACCGTGTGGATGTGGATATCACCGTAGGAAATTCAATTTCAGCTTCTGGGCCGAAATGAAACATCGCCGAGGGCTGCGGGCGAATGAAGCCGAGGGAAAAGTGATGGATATGTTGACTGTCGGCAGACGTTTCCAGAAGAATGGATTCTGCTTTCTTTTCATCCCTGAGTTCAGCACAGCGCTGTCCTCTTTGCAGACCTGGTTAAAATCGCCAATATGTCCATTGTAATAGTAGCTATGCAGAACTTTGTTTTGTTGTTGTTTACTAAACTGGTTCAATGAGATGTTTGTTTATTTATTAAAGTGCAAAGACAACGTGCCACTGTTCCAAAAGAAGATCCAATCGTGCTTCAAACGCACACTGATCTCAAGGTCAGACAGCTTATTAACCTAACACATGAATGTAGCTGTTTGACAAAAATGGCCTAATTTATAAATAACCATAAATAAACATTTAGGGAAAGCGAAACGATTGCGGTAAATGGGCGGGAAGGGGGATTGCAGCACTGGGTGTAATCATCATGAATAAAACATGGCGATCTTGTTGATTTTTTGTGTGTGAGAGTGTTTGTGGATCGTCTGGGCAGGAATTATAATTTCGTTCATCAAACACAAGCGTCTCCAGCTGCAAACAAGCCACAAACATACAGCCTGAGACGTCTAAACAACTCCGAACCAGGAATAACAATCGTAAAGGGATTTAATGTGCTTAATGCCTTAATAAGCTCAGTGCTTAATAACTCCATTAGTAGTTCAATTTAGCACTTAGCAATTGTAGTAACAATTCTTTTAGAATTAGTTCTAATACAGATACTACATGAAATAAGCAGATTGGTGACAGCGACAAGTCATAAGACAAAATGAATGAATGAATGAATAAGTGAGTTATGCACTGACATAGCGATAATAGGATTGGTATTGCCAGTTATTATAATACAAAAATCAAATCAAATAAAATGAATTCATGAAGCTAATATAAAGAAACAGAAGTAGAATATGAATGAAGGAATGAACGAGTGAGCTATGTACTGACAAAGTAATAAAAGGATTGGTGAAGTCGACAAGTAATATGCCAAAATAAGTGAATGAATGAATAAATGCATGAATGAGAGAACATGTTCTGACTAGGGCTGTCAAATGATTCAAATTTTTTATCAAATTAATCAGGATTTTCAGTGGATTAATCATGATTAATCACTATTTGCAACTACACCTGAATCCTAACCATTTTTTTTCTGAAATGCATACCAAAAGATAAATAACAGCACACAGATACATAATTTTTATAATATGTACAGCCAAATAATGGTGGCTTAAATCAAGCTGAAACATACCATAACATTTGTCTTTGCAATGAGAACGATCTTTACCCTTTACGCCGGTTTCACTCTGCACGCGTAAGCAGAGCGGAAGCAGCTGAATCGCGACTTGCACTGCAGTAAGCTATATGTAACAGGTATATTATTTTTAAAAGATTATTTTTGGGAGACTTTTATTTTGGCGAGCGATCTGCTTTTTGCGTGCGTCAAAAATGCAGCAGAAAAAAATGAAGAAGAGCGCGGTGTTT
>JAUMHR010000042.1:16265085-16276011 GCA_032361145.1 Enteromius fasciolatus | reverse complement strand
TTTATTTTATTTTATTTTATTTTATTTTATTTTATTTTATTTTATTTTATTTTATTTTATTTTATTTTATTTTATTTCTCCTTTTTCTTTTCTTTTCTTTTCTTTAAGATTGCCACCCATCAGTCAGGTTTTTATTTAATTTAGTTAAATGTTTCATTTTGTTCTTTTGGCAGTTTGTTAAATCTACACCCAATACACAGGTTCATTATCTATTTCTTAATTCATTCATGCATTGGAAACACTCTACAATATTCGCATTATCAACAAATTATTATCATGTCCCATTAAGCACAATCTTGAATCACTTTGCTTTTATCATCTTTCACTATGCAAATATGACTGGCGATAGCAAACTGTGGCAAGTCCAAACTTTTGAGTGTATATAATAACCATTCTGTCATGTTTCATGTGCTGGGGAGGGTTTATGCGCATTTATATATATATGATTTTAACTCATGCGCTGTTTATGTTAGACTCCTGTTTCAGCAGCAGCAGCCTTAATAAGCGGGATGGAGGACTTGGCATAAGGGGAAAAGAATGATAAATTGTCTGTAGCTTTGGCTCATTTGCCTCAATTTATTTCATTTAGACAGATTTACCATAGCATGCTGCTGTACCAGCATCTAAATCAATATCTATCATTTCACAAACTAGGAGGTTTTTCTCGCAGGAGGACTGTAGCAGCTGTAGGGTGACAAACACTTTGCCTCTTGTATATCTCAACTCAGCTATTTCTCCAATGATCATCAATCTCTCAGGTTTACTTGTCACCCGTACTACGCTGAAGTATCATCAGAAAATAAAAGAGTAGTATTTACATGTGACCCCAAGGCAGTGGTAAATGGTACCTGTCCAAAAAACAGTAGCACTTGTTTTTAGTGCAGTGCTGCATCGAATCCTGAGGAATGCATGAACTTTGTGTGAGTCCGTGTGCATAAGAGCAACGCTAAACGCATGAAAGCTTAGGCCCAGAGAGAGAAAACTTTTGACTCATCCCTGAATTTGAAAGTGCCCACCACATACTTTGTTTTTTTCTCTTCGAAGGCCACGTGAAAAACTCAAGATAAGATGGGTATCTTTGACAATTGAGATAGCAGGTTGGCAACATGTATAACAAGAGGCATTTGATTATTATCACATAATCCTCAGCAGATATCCCGATATCTTCGAGTGCCTTCAAGTGTTCGCTTTTAAGTCCATAAGAAGACTCTTTCAGCAGTCCAGCTTTGTGTTAGTAGATATCTGCGCTGATATAAACGAGTACACGTGTATCTGATATTTCCAGCATTATACGAGGACCAAGTGTTCAAACAAGTGCAAGTAATACCTGTCAATTTCTGCCGACATTTTTGGTGGTCCTCATAAGAAAACAAGCTTATAAATCAAACATGATGAAGTGTTTTGTACAGTTTGTACAGTAACAAAAACATTACACCTGGAATGAACCTATAATGATATATAGCCTTCAATAATTTATTGGCATTATAGATATAACACGATATAATCAAATATGTTTTGCAACCAGAGAATATACACAACAATGATGATAATAATACGTTTAACTTAATAATATTAAACATGAACGTGCATCAATTTTTAGAACAATGTAAAATATTATACCCAAAAATGTCATCATTTATTCATCCTTGTGATGTTCTAACATGCATGACTTTGTCTTTTGTTGCTTGATATATATAATAGTGGTCAAAACTTGTTTAATCATGATTATTGGCATCCAAAATAAAGGTTTGTGTGAACATAACATATATTTTTTATATATATATATATATATATAAAAATAATGATAATAGTAGTAATATTAATACAAATAATTCAATTGATTGGGAAGCATTTAAGAACCAATAAAATCATTAACCACAAATCACTTTTCATATCTGAGCTCAGGTACGTCCTCCTCAGCCTAGAGCAGAGTCTTACAGTTGAGAGTTTTTGCATGAACGTTTTCTGAAAGCATAGCTTTTATAGCTGTAAACTAAATATAAATATGCATCTTCTCTTGGACTTAAAATACTAAAATAAGAAGGTGACTGAACAGAAGTGCACATGTTTCCCCAAGTTAAATCCAGCTGCAAAGATAGATAGTGCACTTATTTAAGAGTAAAACGTCAAGCTTTGATAAGCCTCTCTTTTGGATTCATGAGGCTGCACGCTAGATTTGATCATAAACAAATCACCTCAAAAGTTCTGCCCCTCATTTCTGCATTAGATGTTTTATTCATTTGACTGAGAGAATAATGAGGACCATCCAAACGAACCTCTTCATGTAAGTGCTTTCATCTCGACAATGTCTCCAGCACAAAAGTTAAATGGCTTTACTGTCTCTTTTCAGGGGACTCGTCTGCTCTGTATTGCGTCTTTATGTCCCTTGAAGTCTCACTTAAATGTTCAGTCAAATGCGTTTGCCGCCTGCTTAATAACTGGCGCAGGTGATTAGGTGTGTTCTGATTTCAGTGCATGTAAAATGGGGTCTGTGATTGATCTGGTTGCATACTGGAGCCAATTAAAGTGCTTAATAGCAGCAGACGACTGGCGAATTAAAAGAGATCGCAAATGTTAAACGGCATGATTGGAGTGACTCTGAGAATCTGTCTGACAAAAAGGACATGATGATAATAATAATAATATTTCAGTGCCTACTTAATAATGCAAATAATAATACAAATAATACAATTATTATTATTATTATTTTATTTGTATTGTATTGTCAACTTCTGGAACTCATAAGTAATGGGATAATAATTAACTATCAACTATTATTCGACACTCTAAATAATAATAATAATAATAACAACATTCATTATTATTTGTATTGTTATGTAAGTCGAAATATATTATTGTATCATAACTTAATACTACTACTACTACTTCTATGTTTATTAATTATCAATTTCCTCAATTTACTATAATTACAGCTGAACAGCTGAAAGTATTGACAACTTCTGGAACTCATTACTAAAATATTATGTTTTAATATAATTAATGTAATAATAATTATAATGATTTGATATAACAACTATTATTAAACACCCTAAATAATAATAATAATAATAATAATTAAATTATTATTATTTGTAGTATTAAGTAGGCTGAAATATATTATTATATTATAATTTACTACTACTATTTTTATTATTATTCACGAGTGTGCGAATGGCACCCTGTCCTCCAACAAGTACCTTACTGCAAGTACCTTATTACGACCTACATTTACGTTTTAAAGATAAGCGCCCTTTGTTGTGCATAAAAATAACGACGTGTCATATTGTGTCTGTCTTTACACTGATCTCATGGTGATTAAAACATATTTTACTAGGTTTAATTTGTCCGAATGATCACACAATCCCACTCCTAAACCTACCCGTTACAAATATTGTGCACAATCATGATTTATAGGGTTTTGTGAAAACATGTTCTCTGAGTTCGAACTCAAGATCACGTGATCTCATCTCATCTTATAATGCATCTACAAACTGAGCTACACCAACCCTGAATCACCTGGCTGATAAAATAGTACAAAACATTAATATGCAAATGGGTCGTATTTCACAGCTATCGTAGAAATGACCCATGCGGGCATATTAGTTGCAGGACATGTTGTGAATGGTGGCATCGATAGCGTGTTTGGTGTGCTGTCCAGGAGGGGCGAGACGGAAGGTCGGCGAACTCCGAGCCCTAGCGAAGGAAGGCGGAGAAGGGGTGGAGGAGGGATGCGTAAACTTGATGAATAGCCCTTCTACCTAAACTTGTTGTCAACTTCACTTATTATTTGTAATTATTAAGTTGCCACTGAGTGGCACTAAGTTTGCATTGAATAATTGCTTATTAGTATTATGAGTATTATTATTACTGCAGTAATTTACACATCACCAATCTGTTCAGACTCGGTAAGCTTCAAGTTCCCTAATCAAGTATTTCTAATCAATAATTGTTCTAGTGAAGGACTTTGGGCATCATAGGGGACACCTTTATATGCCTTAAAATGCTACCTATGTAGGTCACACGCTTGGAACATTAATCTTTTCCTATTGATGCACTACTCATATCATTTTAATCAATTACCCTGCAAACTGACTCTGTCGTTTAAACTGAGATTTCTCTGCACGAATTCTGAGCAAGAGCAACTTTGCAATTTAGTCTGCCTTTCTACTGTGAGCATGATGCAAGATTCTGCAACGTTCCTGGCAATATCACCTGGACAACAGTCAGGAGTGATTCGCTTTAAAAGAGTGCAAAACTGAAGGTCAGTGCAGCTCACGGTGATCTGCCGAAAGTTACATGCTTTGTACTGCAGAAATACACTGCGTCATTAATTATTTAGATGCATGTTAATATTATATGCAGTTTTGACAATACATGTGCATGCTAGACTTAAACTATAAGAGCAGCCAACACCATATAGAGACTTTTAACTCAAACCAATAAGAGCAACAGAATACCCTAGCAACGGCATAGCAACAACCCCTAAAGACCTTGCAATTGCTTGTTCTAGCAGCAGCCTGAAACACCCTGGTTTTACAAGCACCTTTCTAAAATGTTAAAATATGGTTATAAATAGTGTAAATATTAAGTAGCCTACTTTATAATAAAGTTGTATAATAACACATATAAAACCTATACAATACAAAAGCTTGGTGGCATAGTTATACATGACCCTGGACCACAAAACCAGTCTTAAGTCCCTGGGGTATATTTGTAGCAATAGCCAAAAATACATAGAATTGGTCAAAATTGATTTTTCTTTTTGTCAAAAATCCTTAGGATAGCAAGGTTACATGAAGACATTTAGTCAATTTCTTACCGAAAATATATTAAAACTTACTTTTTGATTAGTAATATGCGTTGCTAAGAATAAGATCATCATTTGGACAGCTTTAAAGGTGATTTTCTCAGCGTTTCGATTTGTCTCTACCCTCAGATTCCAGACTTTCAAATAGCTGTATCTCGGTCCAAATCATACATCAATGGGAAGCTTATTTATCTCAATTTTGGAAAATACGGCTGGTTTTGTTGTCCAGGGTCACATATATAGGCTATATATTTAATGTCCATTAGGCTGTGAAAATTATATTTCGAATTGTTCCAAAGCTCTAGTTTTTTTAACGCTTAAAAAATGTTTTTTTTGTATTTTTTGGAAAACATTATGAGAAAGTTACTTTTGAATGTTCTCTGAGCCATCTGACACTATCATATATTAATGTTTAAAAGCTATGATATCATGATAAACGTACTGCTAAAACTTTTCAAAAACATTGTATAAATAGTGTTTTTGGTTCTTTTTTGAACCATCTGAATCTGGTGATCACAAATATGAAAATATCTCTGTAAGATATGTAAATATAATTTCCCGCGAATGATGTATGATTCCACATTTTGAGAACATTATTGAAGACAAAATAACTTGCAATGAATGTTCTATCAACTTTACTTGAAGAACATTTGTTCATAACTTTGAGGAAACCTTGGCAGAAAGCTACGAGAATGTTTCTGTTAACAGGGATTTGAAATATTTATGAGGTATTTCATTTGTGATGATGATGAAATGACTGGAAAATCGAATGAAAAACGTCTGTTAAACAGTAAAGAGAAGAGGTATTTGGTGACCAAACAGTTGACGGTAGCCATTGACTTCTAAATATTGATTGCCAAATATCTTCTCTAGATGAAATAAATGCACACAGGCTTAAAGCAACTCGAGGGCTAGTAAACGAGAACACAATTTTGGGTTCTGCCCGAACTATCCCTTTAAATCTCTTTAGAATGACGTTTTCATTAAATCCACGTGCCAATGTAAAGGAAGCACCTGTCAACCAAGATCTCTCGCTCCTCTGACGACTGACTCGGTTTGAGCATCTCAATGCAAACACGCATTAAACGCAGTGACAGCGTCAAATAAGTTTGTCTGCGGCGGGCATTAGGAATTCTGGCAGAGGCTGGGTTTGCGCTCATTTGTTGAAAAGCGTGAGGCACTCTGTCTCTCAGTGCAATAATCACATCTGTCTTCCCCATCTACCCCCTTCAGAGCGTCAGGATGTGTCTGGCAGCCGCAAGACGAATGATGCTTCTTCCCCTCCGCGCTATACCATGTCCTCTGCATCCAAAACACTTTTTGTTACCCTTGACTGGGTGAATGTAATTGAGAAGCAGCCACGATGCACTTTCGACTCCCAATCGCAGAGTCTATTTCACTAGGCTTGCAATTTACGGCCCCATGCGAGAGAAAGAAAGAAAAAACTCGGAACAAGGGATTCTCTGACTGCTGCAGGCTCATTTTCCACACTTATTCAACTCTTGTTCTTCATGGAACAGATCAGCCTCCCAAAATGAAAATTCTTTCATTTCACGCTCTCTATGACTTGCATTCTTCTGTGGAGCACAATAGGAAAAATTTACTGCTCACTCTTTTTCGTGCAACTGCAATAAACGAATGAATAAAATGATCCAAAAATCCCAGAAAGCATCATCAAGTGAGAACAGTCCGTTAGTCTATACAGCTTACAGAATAATTCTTAGCAATCACATCTTTTGAGTTAATTGGTTGATTTAATAGACTACGACTAGTTTTAAGAATCAATGGAAATTATAATGTATAACAAAAGAATGAACTTTCATATTTATTTTAAGTACTATTTCAGCAAAAATGAGGTTAATGCACAAAAAAAAGAATAAAACTATACAGCAAAACTTTTTCCTGCTTTTATATATATTTCATTTCTTGTTATTTTTGCTTTTCTAATTGTTATTTATAATAAACACACACACACACACACATATATATATTATAATGATAATGTATTATAATAAAATGAAAAAAACAACAACATTTGAGAGTGAAGCGGGATTAATAGATTAGAAATTATGATATAATATAAAACAATATTTATTATTTAAAATGTTATATTTTTAAAATTTCTATTGCAAAATATTTATATTTGTTCTTTTCATACAGTGCAATTACATTTTATTAGAAATTTATCAAAATAATTCCTTTTTGTATTTGATTTCTCGCAGCTATATATTACTTATAAAGGGAGCTGGGCCCTTTTCCGCTCTTTCCGTTTCCATGGTAGCAGTCATCTGTCCTCTGTAGCTGTGTAGTTCGTCATTGGGAAGTTTGTAATTAAACACAATAGGCCTGTTTTAAAAATGGTGTTAAAATCACACAAACTTCTATAGGAGCATTTTTCCTCACTTAACAGCCTCGCAGTAGGTCTGGCTCCAGAGGCTTATAGATTGTTGTGAAAAATCTGTTTCTCTACGTGGAGGGAATGAATGGGATTTGTACTTCAGGAAGCCAGCTGTTGTGCTCTATTATGAAATAACTCATTGCACTGTGATGTTTTAAGGGGTTTGTTCTTGTTTGAGTCGTTCAAAGAAAGCTGCAGGTGTGTGTTATGTGAAATAATAAAGCAACAAATGAACCCGGTGATGATGATGATGCAGCCAAGAATTACTCGACACTCTTTCTTTCCTATATATTATATATACTTATAATATATATATTAAGTTAATAGACAATCATTTTAAATAATATTAACAATACATTTATTTTTACTATAAAAATAAGTACGTGAACATATTATTTGCTGCCTCAAATCAACATGTCCCTTGAAATTGCTGGTTTAAATGTTTTGTGTGTGCGCGTGCGCAGATGTAGTTTTGCTTGTATTTTGCATTATATACCAGTATACAGCGACACAGATGTCTCTGGACTCTTTCTTGTACAAACTGCATTACATTATATAGTGTCATATATTAAAATAATAATAATAATAAAAAATACTGCTTAAGCAAATAATTATTAGATTTGTATTTTTAATTTATTACTTTATTTTGAATAAATAAAATAAAATAAAAGTAGTAAAATATATAAAAGTGCATTGAACTGTACTGGATAGCAAATAGTTATTATTTTACATTAATCAAAAACAGCAATTTAATTTCATATTTTTTATTTTCTTTACAATTAAAATAAAATAAAATTTCAATAATTGTATTAAAATGTCAAAATACAAAGTTATTAACCTAAATTCAATTCAATAGTTATTGTGTTTAATATTTCTTGATTGTCTTTTGAACAATTAAAATGAAATAAAAAATAAGAATACTATTTTTTTTCTTTTTAATAATTTAAATAAAAAGTATTAAACTGATTATAAATAATAATTTAAATAAAAATTCTAATTATGTAATATTTACTTGAACGTTTTGGGGTAACAACACTAAAACCGATTAATGCACAGGTTCTTTCTTAGCAAATGCATGCTTTTCGGTGCTCTGTGCTCAAGGTATCCCGCCAGACACGATTTCCATTTCCTTTTAAACCAAACAAAACATTACCAACAGGACAGCATCCTCTGCATTCAGTGCCTTTAGAAATGAGAGGAACAGGCGGATTCCGGTAGCGTTCGCCGTGCAGCTTTAATCAGGACACCGTCGATGCACAGATCTTCCTTCCCTCCGCTGTCTTTAGGGATTTGTCCTCAGGCCTGGTTTGAAGGAGTGACCAAGAGACAGCTCATTTATCTCCCGACAAAAGAAAGCCATCTCACATTCATGCCCAGCCCAAATAAAATCCCCCTTAGGCTGGAATTACATATTGATTTGATATAATAATAAATTCCCCTTCTTCCACACACCCGATTGCTCCCAGAGATAAAATGATCTGCTCTGGCAAGGTGAGCTGTTGTGTGAGCGCTCGGTCAGCAGAGGGCAGTGGAGATCTGTCTGTCTGCCTGGGATCAAAGCTGCTCTATTTAGGACTCTGTCTGAGGGAACTGCCATGCAAAACAATGTGCACGCTTGACTGTGGAAAACACTTGATGCTTCGAGGCTCCCTCTTTTTATCTTTCCGGCTGTCACAGCTGTTCCACCGTGAACACATCTTTCCTATTTTATACACCAAAGACTTTCTCCCTCAGACTGGGCTGAAGTGCGCTTCTCCCATTTTTAGCGTCCTTAAAAGAGCGTCCCGTGTGTGGGCAGGTTAAGAGAATGGATTACATCTGGATTTTTGTGTGTGTGACTGGTTCTGCATCTCAGCTTCAGCAGGAGGCTCACTGTAAAGTGTTCGCTTACACAAAAAGCTCTGAAATACATAATGCAGATGCACTGGAGTATTGGAGTCATTTTATTTGAATAATTTAGAATAGCTGAAATGCAAAGACAATGAAAATGGTTGTTCAATTTAATTAAACTTTAAAAAACTGACATATTTATATTCATATGATTTATATTATATATAAACATTTAAAATATAAACATAATTTATTTTTCTCAAATATATACATGCATGTCTGTGAATTTATATATACATAATAAATATATGCAGCACACATGTATATATTATGCAAACAAAGATTTTTATTTTGATGTGACGTTTAATCATTTGACAGTGCTAAATAATTTAAATGAAAAAATAATAAAATAGGAATTTCATATTTTCTTTTCCACATTTTTAAATAAATAAAATAGTTATTAAATCAATTAACCAAACGAGAACAGTAATTTAGATTTATTTTACAATTTTCCTTTGAATAATAATAATAATAATAATAAATATTATTAAATTAATTCCAGATATTAGTTTGTTTGATTTCGGTTTAATAATGTAAAATTTTTTAATTAAATTAAGTAAAAAATACTATTATTTATTAAATTAACCCAATTAAATAAAAAATAGTACATTTAAAAATCATTGGATTTTTTTTCCATGAAAAATTGCAACATTGAGCTGAAAATTAAAATTAATATTATTTTATTTTAAAAATAAAATCCACATAAATGTTGCTTTAAATTTCCTTTTGTTACAGTAAAAGTAACCAGCTATGTCTGTAACCAAGAGGTCATGGTCTTGTTCAGGACTGAAGGTCTAGTCATGACTCCAGCTCTATTTTGAAAGCAATACGGTGTATGTTTTGCGGGTCAGTGTAAGGGTCAGGACAGATACGGGATGGTGGTCTCTGAAACGTTTGAGCCGAGAACCCAAAGGTCTTTCGATCAAACCCCAGAAGGCATGAGTTACCGAGTTTATCTGTCACCGTCGCATGCCTGAGTAAGGAACATAACCTCAGGTAGTCCCAAAGAGACTGTACTGTTTCTTAAGATTAAAATAACCAGACACCCTGCAGCACCATACAGTACTTCCTGTTTCTCTTTAAACTTTAAACTTTATGTTCAACTTCTACTTACCTAGAGTCAAAGCATCGTGACATACTCCGTGAAGACACAAGAGACGACTTTCACACACTCAAGAGACAAATCACCTGATTATCAGTGCTCCACTTCTGCCAGAGAGTGAAAATAACAAATACCCATAATGCACTGAGCAGCCAATAAGAACTCTTTACAGGCTGAGGCTTACAATACTTGGAAGGGATTTTTTGTAAAGAAGGCAAGCCCAGAATGAATTGTGAGAGAAATCAATTATAAATGATTGTTTCATTTTGTGCTTAAAAGAGTTAATTAAGAACTGACTACTGATCTGCTGCCATGTTATTTATGGCATTGTTATAAATTTATTTTTCGACATCCATATATATATATATATATATATATATATATGCGATGAATTGCATCCAAAGTTTTTGCTTACATAATAAATGTGTGTACTGTTTATTTATCATGTATGTATAAATACACACATGTATTTAAGAAAAAAATATCTCAAATAATTTGTATTATATATATACATATATTTAAAATATAAACATAACCTTTATTTTGGATGTGATTACCCAAGATTAATCATTTCACAGCTCCAATATATAATGTAATAAAATAATTTATTATTATTATTAACATACGATTCTATTATTATCATTATTAATATTTACGGTAACACTTCAGAATAGGGGTCCAAAATAATGCATTAGTTAAGCATTAATTAATGGTTAATTTGTTCACAAT
>JAUMHR010000042.1:16215014-16257082 GCA_032361145.1 Enteromius fasciolatus | reverse complement strand
GATATATCGATATTATCATTATCGTGGGCCATATATCGCCACAGAATTGAATCGTGAGTTACCTGTATCGTCCCACCCCTAATATATATATATATATATATATATATGACACAACCTCCTAGAACAACCAAGTAACCACCTAGTAATCACTCTGAACACCGTAACTACCACCCAAAATGCAATAGAAACCACATCACCCTAGTAACATCCCAGAACATCTAGATACCACCGAGAACCTCCAAGTAACCGCCTAGTTACAACCCAAAACACCTAGCAACCAGCTACAGCAGTACTGCCTTTGAAACCACTTAGAACATTGTTGGAACTACCTTGCTTCCACTCCAAATCCTTTAAATTACAATAGCAACCACTCAGAACACCTAAACACTACTTAAAAAAATGTACCTAGGGACACATAATCTCTAAGTAACCATTTTGTTGCCACCAGTAAAAAATAATTTAGATCAATCAAGCACCTGGAACACCTAGTATATCTAAGTAGCCACCCAGTAATCAATAAGAACACATAGAAATGCTTTAGAAACCACCTAGTGCATTGTTGTAGTCATCTCACTATCACCCAGAATCATTTAGATCACCCTAGCAGCAACCTAGAACACCTAGCAACCACTTACAGTAAGATTGCCCTAGAACACCGTTGTAATCACCTCCCAGTCACCCAGAATAATTTAGATCCCCCTAGAAACTGCCCGGAACACCTAGACACCACCTACATCTCAGTATCCAAAAAGAATTCATATAAACCACCTAACACTGCCCTAGAAAACACCTATGACATTGTTGTAGCTATCGCCTAGAATCATTTAGATCATTCTAGCAACAACCTGGAACTAGATACTACATCCAAGCAACAGCCTAATAACCAAACATGAGAAACCACTTAGCACTGCCATTAACCATTAAAACCATTAAACCAACCATTAAAAAAAGTAAGACCGCATCCTGTAGCTAATGTTGATACTTACGTAATCAACATGTAATTAATCTCAATAAAATCATTAATCGATCGCCAGTTATAGTGAAAATCCCGTTTGTTTGATACAGTCAATAACAAGAAGATGATTTTGTAATCATGTAGCTGGATAAGATCTGGTCTCTGAGAGCGGCCCCTCAGTGAGGCTGATATATGGTGACAATGGACCCTGATGTTGTTGCTCAGTATCAGCTCTCACTCCTAATGGAATAGGAAACTCTGTCCATTTGTGACTGAAATCAAGCCAGCTGCCGCAGAGATACCAAACACCCCCTTGGCGTTTCCCAGGGCCCTGATAACATCGCATCTGAGATAATACACAAAAGACGTTGACTAATCCTGGAGGAGAGAGGAGCACAGATAAAGGTTGTTTGGAGGTAAACAAGTGTGGAAAATGAGCAATGTGAGATTGAGTGGGCCGAGGCTGAGTTTATTAGAGGGGTCTCATTACATGTGGTGTTTACCTTTTATCAACACACATAATAAGCAGCGCGTGTGTTAAAACCGATTCCCAGAATGCTCTCAGCGCCTACAGAACGCAATATTCTTAAGATTCTCCTTCGACGGTTTATGCGACCAGAATGAAGCTCTTCTCCTTCAGCACTGCTGTAATAATGCTTGAACACGATTAGCTGCATCCATAACGAAACATTACATTAAATGCCGCCCTTTAATTCATGCCATCGCCACCTAATAATGTTACCGCGCTACATTTAGCTGTGTAAAACCATTTCTTCCAGCAGAGAAGCTGTGATCAAACTGCAGACTGTGAGCAGTGTGCACAGGGAGTTGCTAATCGAAAAATAGTTTTATGCTTATCAAGGTTATATTCAACTGATCAAAATAACATCAAAGTAGCCACCGACAACCCCATAGAAACACCTTATCACTTATTCAGAACAGCCTATATATTTCTATCAACTTGAACTTCCAAGTAATTGCCTAGCAAATACTCAACTACTAACGCAATAACTACCACCCAGAACAAAAGAGAAACCATATAGCAACTAATAAATTACACCTAGCAAAAATGCTAAGTAATCACCACCTAGAATGCTGCGACCAGAACACAAGAGAAACCACATAGCACTACCCAGAACAACTAGCAACCAAATAGAACACCATGGTTATCCAAGTAAGTAATCTAGCCACTACTCAAAACACAACTACCTCCCAGAACACAAGAACACGTAGAACATCCAGCAACTATACACCATAACTAACACTTATAAAACAAAAATCACATAGCGACCACACAGAACACCATATATATCACCATATCTATCAAGTTATCCAAGAAAGCAGCAAATAATCATCTAGCAACTACTCAACACACACTAACTACATCCCACCCTGCTGAAAAACAACAAAAAAAAACCAATATATGCTGGTTAGGTAGGTTAGGTAGCTGGGATACTAGCTTATGCTGGTCGTTTGCTGGCAAAGGACCAGCATAAATCAGCAAAGGGCCAGCTTAAACCAGAAAAAGCACAGAACACATCTACAGTAGCAACCATTATAAACACCTATCAACCATTTAGACACCATAAGTAAAATTAGAACACAACAAAAACCACTTAGCAACCATTAAAACACCAAGCAACCAACACCACAACCACCATTTAGAACACAACTGAAACCACATAGCAACCACTTAGAACAGCATAAGTAACACTTGTAACCCAACAGAAATGACATAGCAACCATTAAAACCCCTAGCAACCACATAGAACATCCAATTAACCACATATCATTAGTGAATACTTTGATGAATAAATAACTCATTTCTTAAAAAAAATATACAGTTTAAAAGCCTGCAACACTTACAAGTATCAAAGATACCATAATATGACCATAGTTTTTGGGGGGACATGTACCGTGCTGTACAGGAAAGTGAAATCTTCATCGCATGACATGATTGTACTACAGTACTGCTACAGTATGTAAGGTGTTGCACAAACGTGTAATCCAATGCATTCAGAGCCCGTGATCATGCAATGCTCTCTCAGACACAAACAAACTCAAACGGTGACTCAGTGTTTTTCTCTGCAGATTTCCTTCGGAGTGGTATCTACAGAAAAGAAACAATACATGAAGAGGTGGAGTGGATAAATGTTCAAAGCTTTTATTATATTATGACAGATGCTTTATTGAGACTCGATGATGGCCCTGCTCTAAGAAACAATAAAGTGAACGTGATAGCAGTTGTTTCAAAACGTGTTTGTAAACACCCAGAGGCTCTGTTTAGTCTTGAAAGGGACAAAGAGATGGAGAACATCATCAGATGACACCACTTAAAGGGAAAATAATAATAATAGTACATGGCTTTGTTTACAAATAACAGGAATATGAGAAGCCAGTTCAGATTTTCAGATATTTCAACAACAGGTCTTGTTCACTAAAAATGATATTAAACTATGGAGAAGGCTGCACTGACGAAAACACCTTTTGACTTTCAAATGGACCTCATTTCTTTGGCTAAAGTTCCAGTTTTAGCAAATGCGGTTTAGAGCATTTATACAGCTCAAGGGTCACATCCGCACGCAATAGGAAGCCTCCCAAAATATCTGGCGCTAAGTGAATTGGCAAGACTTTAGACTGCTTAAAGGTTGTTTGAACAATAAACAAACCCAGACTGGCAAAGCTCCAGTGTTGTATGGATGCACTTTAACATTACTGTGATAGTGCTGCTGTATGTGGGACAGTCCTCCTATCACTGCTGCTTTGTAATAATAATAATAATATATATATAGTATATATGTTACGTAGAGACTGAGGGTCGAGTGGGGATCCAAGTACCAAGGCTTTATTAACAATCGTAGATAGGCTAAACAATAGTAAGGATGCTAAACAAATTCAGATTTGAATCACAGCAATAAATTGTATTATAAAATATATTACAACAGGAAACAGTTATTTGTTTATTAAAATAATTTCCCACAACATGAATGTTGTAGCCTTGGCGAACAACAAATTTCAAAACCATTTCTGAGCAATACCATATTTAAAATATGCCAAGAATAACTTAATAAAAAATAGATAATAAATTGCCATAAATTGAAAAGTGAATTAAATGAATGAATGAATACATATATTCTAATATATATATATAAATAAATAAATTAAAAAATAGTATTGTAATACATTTTGAAAGAAATACTGGTCATAATTTTAGCGTCTCTTAACTACTTGCTTATTAGCTTGCATATTCATAGAATATTAACCATTTATTAGTATTAAGCACACGACCTTCCCTAATCCTACAAAATACCTAAACAACCTTACTAAATATTAATAAGCACCAACTTAGGAATTTATCGAGGGAAAAGTTGTCGTTAATAGTGAATATGTGTTCCCTATTCTGAAGTGAGACTGAAAAACTACTTTAGTCTTTCTGCTTCAGCGTTTGACATTTCTTTCACTGTGTTACTTTCTGTTTCTTTGTAATTATTTGTCATTTAGTGTAGGTGTTTTAGTACAGCGTAGGTGATTTTAGAGTGACAAAAAGCGTGACTAGACCAGATACTAAATTGAGGAATTCAGACATGAAGGTCACGTTTTTAATCACAGACTTTGTTTATCAGCAGAACTGCACACACATGCAAACTCATGCCACCATCTTTTTGATTGGCGTATTTGATCCCCCCTTCTCGCTCACTGATGTGTTTTCCTCTCTCATTTTAATTCTGCTCCCACTTGCTTCTGAAAGAGCCGCTGCTGAGTAACATAGTCAGAAGGAATCGTGATGATGGGGTGGTGCTAAAACAAATAAAGACAGAACAGAGGACAACACAAAAATAGGTCTTTTGCCCACGTACCTCTTGATTGGCATCAGTGTTTTGTCAGCGGGATGCTGTAATTGTTTGTCCTCATAATTACTGTGTCAAAATGACAGTCTTTTAACTTTAAAACACAATAAAGAAGCACAGCATGAGCTGTAAACTGTCAGTAAAAGTGGAGAAGTTGGGGAACTTCAAACGCCATCCTAAAAGAATCACTTAAATCTTGTTTGTTTCTCAGCAATGGAGACTTTTTCTTAAGTACTTTGAAAGTAAATAAATAATAATATCACATGTTCTTCTCTAGAGTTCTTCTCAGCATTGACTCAAACTGTGCTCAGATGTACATCAGAGATTTCAACAAGAACTGAGACATTTCTCAACCAAATTCTTCCAATCTAAGCTGGTAACCACAAGCTTTCTCATAGTTTTTAAATTTGAACCCAATTTTACAGATTGTACAAAACTATTCATTTTAATATTTGCTTTATATTATCTGGTTTTCATCATGAAATAAAATTAAAGTTTTTCTTTTGCAGTTCTAGAAGTGTGAAATATACACTTGCGGAACAAAAAAAAAGAAAAGGCAAAAAACTGAATACTGTGATAAAAGTTGTGATTACCTTTTTAAAATAGAAAAATGCAAGATGTACGTTCAGAATTCAGAAAAGAAAGTCAGAATTGTGAGAAATGTTGCAGGAACTGTAGAAAACTACATTACAATGTCTGATTTGTTATATATATATAATAATAAAAAGCATTGTTTTATCATTTTTTTTCCGAATGTTCTGTTCAATGGGATGAAAATTTAACACAGAATTGGCATTTTGCATTTCATAATTATGCATAATTATAATTATTTTATCAATTATGAAAAACAAAGCCAAAAACATTAGAACTGTGAAATAAAAAGATACAATTAGTGATGGAAATGGATTTCCACATCACATATTTCATTGCACAACATATCAGTGTTTGTTGTAGCAGAATCAGTTTTCTTTTCCACAGATGCACTGATGAATTATGGGTATTTTTAAAAACACTTTCTGTTTTTGATGTCAGTGATTTGCGTTGTCAGTGATTGTACTGCCTGCAGTGAAACTGGACCACTTCAGTCAGCTGGTTTCACTGGACTCTGTGCCAGAATGAAACATGGAGCAAAGCGAGCTAAAACCTCATGACAATTCAAAATGTGAGACAATAACTGTCTGCTGCAGAATGAATTGCTCACAATGAGCCGCAGGATACATCATCCTAAAAACAAACCATCTGAACCTCATTCAAACTCACATTGCTCTTTTCACATTCCAGCCACATTTGGACCTTGGGAACATCAGGCTTCACACATCTTCGGAGGATTTCATAAAGCCTTGTTTATCTTCAGATAAACAAAAACAACTATATGAACAATATATTTCCATTGTCTTAAGAAAATCATAATTTCTGAATAAATTGTGAATGTTTCTTGGCATAATTTGCTGTTATGGGCAGGGTTGTTATTTAAAAAAAAGAAACTATTAAAAATTATTTTGTGAACTGACAAGAATATTATGTTAGATTAGAAACATAACATAAACTCAGATCTAAGATTAAAAATGTTTATTTGTTGCTTTGGCACATAGGGCCGGTTTCCTGGATAGGAATTAGATTAAGCCAGGACTAGACCTTTGCTTATTTAGGACATTTAAGAATTTTTACATGTCTTACAAAAATGCATTATCTGTGAGCATTTTAAGACCAAACAATGACAATAATGTGTTTTAAGATATCTCAGTGCAAGCTTTTTCCAGTTTAGACAGCTCTTAACATTTCTTTTAATCCAGGACTAGTCTTTTACCCCGTTCGGGAAACCGCCCCTAAATATAAATGAGAAAGATAAAATAAAGAGCCAATCTTCTAAAAATACTTTCTATTTTTGTGCTCCACACAGAGACCCACACGGAGCTCCTCGCCTCTCTCTGTGAGCTACCGAACAAACCTACTGTCTATGGAAACACAAACATATGAAGCTGGATATGCGTGATGCTAAAATCGAAAGCATCAGTTTTCAATTAACCAAGCATATTAATAATGTTTTGAAGTCGCATGATATTCTTCAAGTAATTGTATGAAAATGACTCTTTATTAATCAAAACTCTGTAAATTTGTTTAAAAAGAAATAAAAGGTGTTTTACTGCCTCTAGTGTTCATTTCTTTTGGAAATCACAGCGATGTACTTGCTGGTACATATTTCGTGTCTTGCTAAAAAGTGTATCCAGGTATGTTTATGTCATGAGATCAGGTAAAAATATATTAGGAACTACATAGAACACAAATGCTGGGATAAATAAAATCCAGTCCTAGGTAAAATATGGACAAACCCAGCTATTGGGTTGTTTTGACCCAGTGGTTAGGTTACTAACCATAAGGTTAAACATTTAACCCAATTGCCATGTGAAAACAGCACAGTTTGCTGGGTTTGTTTCACCCAGCGCTGGGTTGCGTTTAAGTGCACTTCAACAACCACCTATCGATCGCTCCGTAAACTACTTCATAAACTAACCAGACATTACAAAAATACAGCACTTGCTTTCTACACTTTATTTTTTTATTTTTTTTTAGAATTTCAGAATTTTCTAAATCAGACTAATTGCTTGTGTTCACTCTGCCGCCCGCTGTTACCTACAACATCTAATTACAGAGTGATTTGACAAATTTAAATGTACTAAAATATCACAGCTAATATAAAGCAGCGAGTGTTCTTTTGTAAGGTGGCATACAGACTTCAGTTAATGAGATATTTAGAGCAAAGAAAATACAAGTCCTGTTTTTACTCGCTCATCCTCATGCAACTTCAAAGCTAGCTTTGTTTTTGAAGAAAAGTCCAAAAAAAACGTCCTTCACTGCACGGACAAAACCCACCACTTAGCCATTTTTTCAAAACATCTTCTTTTGTGTTGAACACCTCCAACTACTTTCATTTCCATTCATGCATGTTTCGGGAGGCGATGAGATCGCACAGCGCAGTTTAGTCAGAGCCACTTTAGCAGTGTGTCGGCAAAGTCAGTATTGTCTTTACAGCCGCTGCGCCCGAAGCCAAACCCCTACGCCTGACTTCTGAGTTAAAGTACTGCATGCAGTGAAACCTCCCACTGCATTCAACTCTACCTCGAGCTAAAGTAGTTCAGAAGCAATTTAGATTCATAGGAAATGACTTTTCACTGTGAAATGCGAGGGTGCATGGGAGAAAAGCCCCCAGACCCGTTTGAAGTGAAGGCGGTCGCCTTGGCTGTGCACTTTGGGGCGTCAGCATGGGTCTCGCTGCGTGGCGCATCCACCGAGCTCACCTTTCATGTCTGTGTGCGCGCCTGCAGTGATTAGAGCCGCTGAGTAGTTAAAATGCTTTCAGCACTGACAGCAAGGACAGAGCAAACAGAGAGTTTGAATGGGCTGTAAGGAATTGAGGCATACCATGATGAACAAAAAAAGTATGGTATGCTTATTAAAAGAAGTTTTCCATTTATGCATGGTTTGTTAGGATAGGAGAATATTTGGGCAATTAGAAAGTCTGGAATCTGAGGGTGCAAAAAAATCAAAGTATTGAGAAAATCACCTTCAAAGTTGTCCAGATGATGCATTTCACTAATAAGAAGATAGAACGTGATCTTTACACTTTATTCAACTGCTTACACACTGTTTCAAAAACTTTACAGACAAGAATTGCACACATAAACTGAAAACGCCTGGCATCTCTTGCAAAGCGAAGCACTTTGTTTAAAAAATATCACAAGCTAACATTTTTTTAGCAAATAGCTTATCTTATAATATGCATTACTGTTCGATTTGTGTGCGTTACATAGACAACTGTGTGCCGTGTTTTGCAAAAAGTGTTTTATGAACTCAGTCAAAGACTGTGAATGAATGTATGGTTTTATAGATTTGCTGTGTGCTTCTGCTGTGTGTGAAAAATTATATTAAAACTGTATTGTTAGTTATTGCTAAAAGTATACCTGTGCTACTTCTTAATGTTTGTATCATAAAATTAAATTAGGGTGGATTTTGCCACTATTTGGAATAAGTCCAAGGTGCTGCTGACCTGAATTCATCCTAAAATAGACTGGTGATCTGTTACATATGACACATTTCTGATAGTTATTATATGATGATAAATTGTTGATAATAGCTAAAGTCATTTGAATTGATCTATGTTTACAGAAATTAATGATAAACAGCCTTGGAGAGTTTAGCTTCTCTCTTTCTTTATAATCACACTTCTGCACTGGTTCCTTTGTCACCGTTATCACAAACTGCCATGATTATATAAGCAATGCACCCAGTCATCGTATCACCCAAACCTGTTTAATCAAACTCAAAAAAAGCAATGTTTAGCAGAATTTGCTATGAGCACAGTCAAGAAACACAAGCTGCAAGGCTCAGAAATGGTAAAAAAAGCACCATTAAAATAGTATAAAAAAGAATCCAAACAGCAATATTTCAAGTATTCTAAAGCCTTTGTGTGAAGAAAACATATGCAGGATATATGCCAAGCAGCTACATATTCACACATGGGTTAATTCATCCAGTGTGAACGGAACGGAGTGTTTGGAAATCCTCGTGAGGGAGGGTAAAGGGGAGTTTGAGCTGCAGCGAAGGCAGGAAACAGCAGCCACAATTTGTAAATGCAAATTCAGCTGAGCATGTGTGTGTGTGAAGGGAGGAGGACATGGAGATGTTCATGCGTCATTCGAAAGATGTCAGTAGCATTAGTGTGGACGGGGTCTCAGATGAAAATGCATTTCAATTTAATGAAGTTTAACACTTAAAATGTTGTTTTTGTTTCTCATTGATGCTATAAAAAGATGAAATAATCATTATTTTGGATTAAGAAAAACAATAGCAAATGTGAACAAAGTTAAGTTGCTCTACCTCATTCATACGAAAACTCGAGCTCGTCTTGATCAGAAATAATCTTTGGTGAACTCAAAATACACTGACAGATGAATGACAGGAGAGGAAGGTTGAGATACTTCTTAATTAACCAATGGAACACACACACATTTTGTAAAGTGATTGTAAATAGAGTTTATCAAAAGCAATTCGGGAGGAGGAGGTGAAGGCAGTTAAGCTCTCCGCCTCCCTAATAATTCTATCATCCTGTTATCCTATCAGAAGCTTCAAACCACCCTATAAATACCCTCTATTCCTTCCTCTCCTCACTTCGATCGCAGTATCCCGCCTCCTACCCCTTCTCCTTCTGGGGGCTGTTCGTCTCTTCCCTCTCCCGAGCCCTTAGGGCTGCCCACCCTAGGGCTCAGCCGCCCTCCTAATCCTGAGTCTCCTCCCTTAGCAGCACGTCAAATGTGAAATAAATTATCACTATTTCATTAGTAAAATATAAATTAGTCCTTTCATTCAGCAAGGACGTTAAAGATAACTGTTATAAAATATCTATTTTCCAAATAAATGTTATGCTTTTGATTTTTTGTCAATTTATTTAAAGAATCTTGGAAATAAACACACACACACACACAAACAGCTCAATTGTTTTCAGCACTCATAATAATCAGATATGTGGGTCCTTTACTCAAATTCGACCAAATCTCTTTGAAGAACTTTGCTAAAAGCATCCCAGGATGCACCTCATGAAGATTGTTGATGCATTTCCAGAGCTGGCATGTAGACAAAGAAGCTACTTAAAAATAAAAGAGATTTAATTTGTGTTATATGGCTCCCATAGTTCCATGTTTATTTATGAAGTGTTCATGACTAGAAAACTGTCGTAATAAAGTACGAGTAGCTGTGTGCATAACTTTGAGTGCAAACGCAGCTATATAGAAGAGCAGAACAGCTTGACTTTATATGTCTAGAGACCGCTGACGCCGAGTGATCCATCAGCAGCCCCCGAGGACACATTTCCCAGCCATCAGCTGCTGCTCCAGTCAGTCAGTTTGCTGCGGTCATCGTTCGTGATGGCGTTCACGCTGCGGCAGTCGTACAAATGCGAGCCGTCACTTCCAGCACATTTAGCTCGACTATCTGACATCATCCATAATGGACAGGGCGCTGCTCTGAAGGACAGTCACTCTCAGACTCTCCATGTCAATGACAATACACATACTAGTATTTATGTTTCATAAACAAGCTGTTATTAAAATAAATAAATGACAAGGAATTGGGAACTAAAATCCAAATTCCTTTATTAATTAATAATAAGCATCAATAAAATAATAAGTATTTCTCGTTATACCTCTAAATAATAATATTTGCAACAACAACTATAGCAATATAATTCTGCAATATATTTTAATATTTTTATACATATATATATATATATATATATATATAATAAAAAAATAACATTTTATAAATTTTATTCACATATAGTCAATTATACACTGTGAAATTATATATAATTATTATTATTTTTATTTCCACTAAATAATAGACAAATACACAGTGTAAAATTCTCTTGCATTTAAACAAAATATAATGTAAACAAAAATAAAATATTTTATTAATAATACTACTACAAATACAATTACTAATACAAACATTTTTAAGGTAAAGCATATTTATAATAAGGCACATGCAAATTATATTTCAAATCACAAAAATCTGGACATGACCTTCTCAAGTCATAAAAAAACCTTAATCTGGTATTTGTAAAATACTTATTGAAACTTGACACATTATTATTATTATTATTATTTTTTTTTTATTATTATTATTAATGGTAAATAGTCAATTCATCCTTTATTAAGCATTGATCCGACATTAATAAACATCAGGAAGCAGTTTATAAATACACCAACTATTTTGTTCTTAAACTTATCTATAATGTTTAATAACTGTATTTTCATACTTTATTTCTAATCAATTTATAATTTTTAAAGGATTAATAAATGTTTTATTAACACACATTGCTGCTGTAATTAGAAAAAAAAAAAAAAAATTGCTCAAGCATTAGTTGAGCAAAACACACTAGTAATTAATGATTAACTTAACATTTTAATCATCATTAATTACTAGTGTGTTTTTGCTCAACTAATGCTTAATTGTGAACAAATTAACCATTAATTAATGCTTAACTAATGCATTATTTTGGACCCCTATTCTGAAGTGTTACCTTTATTATTTTAGCAATGACATAAAAATACAACATAAAGCTTATTCATGAATCCAGTCTTCTCTGAGAAACTCTGATAAACAGGATAAGATCTGTTCTTGGTTTGCAGTGATAACTATTTCGGTAGAGTTTACATAACACATGTTTTACAAGTTGAAGTGTGGCTAAAATAACTGAATTACTCCAATTTCTTACACAAGGGAGACAAGAGGAGGGACAATTACACACCCGCTCTTGATTTAAATCACAGTACAGTCAGAGCGGTAAGACAGCGGTGCGAACGAAAGAGCTTTTTAAATGTGAAGTGTGTGATTTCTGTGCTGCGAGGAGCGTTAAAAACACCCACAGTTTTAAAAGAACAACAGCACACCAATAACACACATAAATGATAAGCAAGGCTGCAATTATGTGATCAAAAATACTGTAAAAACAGTAATACTGTGAAGTACTGTTGCAATTTAAAATAAATGTTTAACTAACTAAAAAGCTTTTAAAGCGTCTTCTAAGACTGAATTTGGACTGCGTCTGCTACTATATTCACCAAACTCGGGTCAGACCTTCAGACTAATATGACTCAGGTTGTTATATCTATTGGGTGGACTTATGTTTTTGACATGATTAAAACTATTAGGAGTCTAAACTTTCATACAGATTTATATAGATTTATAGTGTTTAAGCTGTCTAAAAACATGCTTGCAAGATGCTAAAATATGCCAGCAACATGCTAATCATGCTAGAAACATTATTAACAACATTATAATCATGTTAGGAAAATGTGAATCATACTAGTAACATGGTAGCAACCATACATATAAATATATATATATAGATTAGGGGTGTAACGATACGTGTAATCGTGTTGAACCGTTCGGTACGAGGCTTTCGGTTTGGTGCGCATACGAACCGAACGATTCAGAGAGAAACAAAAAATAAAACAGAATAAACTGTGTCAAATATTATGTTTTCAAGGCAGCGCAAACAGGGACAGGGAACATAGGTTAGCATGGATCTAAGCTACAGTGTAACTAAAGGTCCCAGCTGACAAAACAGCATATGCTTGTTAGATAAGTTTTGAAGTTGGGATGCTGGCATATGCATTTTTATTTCCAGGAGGGGTGCTCAGCCAGACCCGGAAATTGGCTGAATAGATAATCAGACAGTACAACTCAACGGCTGTGGACTAAAACAAAGTAAACTAACTAAAGTCACCATACATAAGTACACGATTTGGGATGCACCTAACCATGCCAGCAACATGCTATCACCATACTGTAAACTTCAAACTGCTTCAAAATTTCAGACTAGGCTTTCTCAAGCCAACTTTACGTATCTAGTTGATCTCTGCGATGCGCAGCTGAATTTCCAGCATCATTAGGCTACTCCAGTCTATTCTTATTTATTTATTTTTGTGGAAACCATGACATATTTTTAGGATTCTGTTGTACTATTAGATGTCTTTACTGTCACTTTTGATCATTTAATGCATACAATAAATAAATAACCGCTCCCAAACTTTTGAATGCTAAGTTACCAGCATTTTCATATGGAAGCAAAGAAAAAAAAATGCTTTAGCCATCACAAATGAAAGTCTTTTCTGTAAAATGTCTGGACACTACTCAATCACTTAAAACACAACAAAAAATGAACCATCCATCAGGGAAAAAGCAGGAACGTTGCTAAAAGTGTGTCCTTCCCAGCGATTATCTAAACCCACCACAGTCATCATACAGTGTCTTTTATGCTCTGCTGCCTTTGGGGTTTTGTTCAGTCTTTTTGAGCTTTCAGACATCATTTATCATTATATGGTAATTGCTATTGCCATATTTGATCCATGACCACACACAGAGGACTTTAAAAGCAGTGTGACAGCACACCCACCTGCGACAAGAGTGCAAAACAGGCAGAGTAACCCACTCTTCTTATCTGAAAATCTTCCTCACCCTTATTACCAAGCAAAATGTCCTCGTTATGTGCCCTCATTAGTGCTCGAGCCGCTCTAAACACCCACACGGCTCGACTTAAACACACCCACACTGCCCCAAACTGTCCTAGTCCTCTAATAGAGCGCAGTGTGTGTGTGTGTGTGTGTGTGTGTGTATGGCGGGAAAGAACGAACGCTGAGGCCTTTTTAAAGAGATGTGACTCAGGCGGCGCTCGGGTCTGATCCGTCTCTCTGATCCCGGCCCAAGCTTTGACACGACTGATGAAACCGTTAAAACAGCCGGCTGCAACAGAGCTCAGTTAACCTCGCAGAGTGGGTCTCCAACCGCCCGCTCGCAAAAAGTCATCCGTCACACTCCACTGTCTGAGCATGATGGGTTCGACATCTTTAAGGCACTTTGGGTGTTTGGAGGGCTCTGGGCGGCGAACATAAAACGCAACGGCAGTGAGTTTTGATGCAAAAATAGGATTTGGATGCACGCAACGGAATAATTAAGCATCTTTTAATGCAAAACTCAGTAACTCCCTTGCTCTTAAGCTGAACCTCAAAAGCCCAGTGCATCTTAATATTAATATTATGCCTTTAATAAAAAAAAGATAACAATTCACAAGGTGCATCCCATTTTTCCTACACTGTTCTACAGCATTTCAAAGTAGAAGATGAATAGCATGCATGTTTAGAGTTTAGCATGGACTGTATAATGCAATAATATATTATCTATCTATAAAATAACACAAAATACTACATTATCTATTGTTTATTTACACATTTTAGTTACTTTTAAGGCCCCCCACCAAAAAACAAAACAAATATTCAAACAACATAATATATATATATTAAGCTAATATGATAATAGCATAAAACCTATAAGATTGTATGATTATAAAGTGAAGTGAATGGCCATGTATGGTGGCTTGGAATAATTTGTGCTCTGCATTAAACTCATCCAACGTGCACATATAAAGCAATGAGAAGTGATCAGCCACGCACACATGGAGCTGTGGGCAGCCCAGGGAGCAGTTGGGGGAATGGTGCCTTGCTCAAGGGTCTCACCTCAGTCGTGGTAGTAAATGATGGAGAGAGTGCTGGGAATACACTCCCACCACCCACAATCCCTGCCGGACCTGGGACTCAAACCCACAACCTTTGGGTTACCAAAGTCCAACTCCTTATCCATTAGACCATTATAATATCAAATATTATTCTATTTCATCTATATGAATTTAAATAATACAATTAAATAAAAGACCAGAAACATTATCTCACTGGTGAAAAAAATGCTTATTTACTTATGTATGAATGATTATTACTTTATTCTGATATGCAATTAATTTATTTCCCTTAATGTGAGACTATGCAGATTAAGTGTACTCTACCAAACGTTTGCTTTAGACAGCCCTGTGCTTCCTCCCACCTTATAATTTGCAACCTGACTGACAAGATCTGCGACAAATTAACAGTTTCTAAATAAATACTTTCCAGCACTTCAAGAGTAAATATTCCAAAACCCCAACATCTCGTGTCACTTCCTGTCAGTGCAGATCCACTGCAGGCAACAGGCCACGAAATGCCTTTTGACATTATTTTCCCACTTCCGTCCTGTTTTTCTGCGACTCACCCAGAAAACATCCACCATATGTGAAAGATCACTTTTGGCCTGTTCCCAGCATCTCGTCGTATTGAACTGAACACCTACCGCATGCCTTTCAACACAAACACAGAGAGCGACGGCTGTTTCACCACCGGTCTGTGGAGAAAAACACAGAAAGAGACATATGCCAGGCCTCAGGATGGAAACACTGAGACTTTTTCTCATCTCCCAGGCAGTTCAGAGGATTTCATAAAGCCTCAGAGTTTCGGATGGTAGCAAGCGCTTGAAGGACATAATCAGTAAAACTGCACACTGGTCAGAAATTTTAAACGGCACCATGAATTACGCTTGGTTCTTTGGTTGCTGCTCACTCAACATACATGCTGGATGCAAAAAGTATTTGGCCTATTACAAAAAAAAAAAAAGGCTCAAAATACATAGTTTTAATTCATTTTGGACAGATTTTTTGCTTGAAAAGTGTGCATGCAAATACAAATACATGATTTTTTTTTTTTTTAAGAATAGTTCAGAGTTTAATATTTTATGAAAAATGACTTTGAATTTGTTTCTTCATCAGAATTGGTGAAATTACATCAAAACATCACAATAATCAAAACATCAAACCATGTCTTGAAAAGTGCCAAAGGCTCTGTGTTTTGACCAAAAAGAAGAACAAGAACAACAAAGAATGAATATTTTATAACTTTAAACAACTAACTTTAGTCCACAATAAATTATAACGATTCGGGCCACCATTAACTTCCATAGTAGGAAAAAGAAAATACTGTGGAAGTCAATGGTGACCCAAAAAATGGCATGTTAAACTGGGATTTGCGGTTGACTTTCTTTGAGCAATCATACAGACCCAATTTACATGCAAACATGCATAATTCAGCATGTATGCAAGCAGCATGTAATATAATGTGACCAGTCATAAAATAATAAATAAATAAATAAAAGTTTACAGGCACATACACTGACAGCAACATTAATATTTACACTAAAACCTAGGGTTTTCTCATGAATAATAAAAGCAAATCCTGTAAATTATGCCTACCGACGATAACCACAGATTTACACAATACTCCATAACAAGGTTTCCATGGAGCACAGGAAAAAATGCCACTGGAGTTTCCTCGGCTCAAAGAAACAGAGATGAGGAAAAATGAGAGGGGGTCATTCTCTTCTGCGGGATTGAGAAATGATGGCAGTGCATCCGAAGGCTAGGCCTCTTCAGTCCATATGCCTGCCAGCAGGAATGATGAGTTATGCCTTTAATCTAGTTTGCCAGGGATTGATGCTCAGGCTCCAGCAAGTGCATCTTGGCTAGCGGAAGCGGCTTTGACCTCTCTTTTTTACTTTAGAGGAACAATCCTGCATGGTTTGAGAACGAGGTTAAGAGTGCTATATAAAGAGAAGGGGAAGAGAGCGAGATAATTGGAGGAAGTCAGCATCAAGTAGAAAAGAGAAAAATACGAAACGAAGGATGTATTCTTAGGGGGAGAAAGGAAGAACTCTGCGGGGCTGTAGCTGTCATCTCGCTGATGAAAGCCTTGCTCGGCATATTACACGAATTATGTAGCACATGCATTCCAACCTTTCTCATACTTCCTGCCGTAATCCATGCGTTTAGTATTCAAAGCCTCTTTGACTTGTGACAACTTCAAATTCCAACCAGGAAGGATTAGGCCAAACAGCAAATGGCTTATGGCAGCATATAAATCATTCCCCTTAGCGTTCTCACATTTGTTTTTTCATTTTTTTTATTATCATAGATCTGCACAGTTGCTGTGATGTAACACAACTGCAAAATACAGCGATGCTATGTATTGCTTTTGTTTTAATCAACTGAAGATAATCTGTAAATAATGACTTTACATATCATGACTTGAACAAATACACTGTAAAATGAACAAAACTTTTTAGAGTACATTTTACAATATCAGTTTTTCTATTTCAAAATCTTACCTACAATTCATTGTGTTACATTTTTAGGTTTCGATGTACATTTATTGCACCTTTATGGTGCATTTGTCCTTTTTGGATATTTTTTTAAATAAAAGAATCTGAATTACATGACAGAATTTGCAATCCTCTAAGCATGTTCTCATCCAATGATGTGTGAGGAAACACTAAAATGCATTTATTTCACCACAGAAGGAAGATTACGCCTTATTTTCTTTCAAAAACATTTATTTTATTTATTTATTTATTTATTTATTTTTGGTTTGAGAGGAACATGGGTGCTGTAACCTACTAATTAGTATAGAAAAAACATAATGTTTAGCTTTACATTTCAATGATAAATAATTAAATGGTTATTTTTGGACTTGATGAAGCAGAATAATTATGGAATTAAAAGGCGACTCTAATCAATACATTTGCATATGCCATTCTTCTAAATCCCCCCACCCCCCCCTTTTTTAATACGAAAGATACATTTGCTTTTTTTGTCTATGGAATGGCATTTGGCTCTGACAATACATTTAATATAAGCATCCCTCATTGCTATAAAGAGAAAGAGAGCGGGTGAGAGAGAGAAACAAGGGTTGCTTAATGAGCAAAGGCTTTCACAAGCCCATTATTAAAGACTTGGAGAGATGAGGACTTTTTACAATTACGAGACTCCCACTTATCTTGTCTGGGCAGACTCCACTGAGAGAAGAGAGAGAGGAAAAGCTGTCCACTAAGCTAACAATTACTGTTGCTCCAGCCTGCTTATAAGAGTGAGCGCCGATTACTTGCTGATGCAAACGGCTTTGGCCTTTGTCAGGGCCAAGTTCTTTTCAGACACTATAACGTGCTGTCTCCATTAACTGTTTGTTATAAACAAACTGTGTTAATGTTCTGCGGTGGTCGTTTCACATGAAGAGATGCTTACGGAAGGTCCAAAATTACTTAAAAAAAAATAAATAAAAAAAATAGCTGCAATAAATATTTCTCATGAAACTTTAATTCCATGTTCATAGAAAAATCAAACCTACATTTTTTTACTGGCTTTCTAGCCAAAGTTCTGACAGTAAATGTTCTGCTTTACTGCTTTTAAAAACAACAAGAGCTATACCTTCATTCTTATATTACAAAATAAATATGTATAAAACAAGTTCGACGCCAACTGGCAGGCAGATGTGTTTTATTATACAAACTTTTCTACTCTCATTTGCATTTCAAGTGTGCTTTTTGGATCTTGCAATGTTTAAAATGTAAAGAAAAAAGCAAGCTAAGAAGCAAACAAAGATAGAAGAAGAACAGAAAAATAAGTTCTGATTAACATGATATAATTGATGATTTTTTTTTAGCAAAAGTAAATATCTTTTAAAGTCTTTGCTCATCCCAACATGTACTAAGCAGCACTACAATAAAGAAAAAAAAAATATTAATAAATATTATTAAACGACTTTTTGCAATAACTTTTATTATTATTTAAAGAACAAAAATGCAAACAAATATTTTATGTTTTTTTTTTTATTTCCAATTCTATATGTATTACAATATCAGCTAACATTACAATCTTAGTTACTAATTTGATTTTTATTTTTTTTAATGAAAAGTTTCTAACAAGAAGCAATAAACATTAAGATAATACTAAGTAATTCACTTTTTTTAGTCACAATATTTCTATTTAATTGGTCTGTTTTTGTTCCCTCAACAAGAATAATTCAAAAGGTAGTGCATAGCACCGTTACAAATCAGTGGTGTTTTTGTTCCTAAATGATTCAGCATTTTTGAGTGAATCAAGGGATTGAATAAATCTTTGATTTAATGACCCATTCTTGTTTGTTTCCTGAATGCAGTTTAATTCCTGAATGAATCAATGTTATTGAACTTGGATCGATGAATGATTCAAAGTAAATCACATGATTGTGATCATGATGATTCATGATCAGTGTTTTTGAATAAATGACACTTTTGTTGCCAACTACTGGCATAATGATGTAACCTGCAGAAAGAGTGAACAAAAACACCCACATAGTGATGGCCTAACTAACTATCTGTATCTACAGGAGAACTGTAACTGAAGAATTGTAAAGTATTACAGGATAATAAACTAAGAAATGCTCTATTTGTGATGCTGACGGGCAGAATGGCAGTGGTGGTACATTACATTGAGCTGTCTCCTGGTTGCAAATGTACAACTTGAGGTGGCCTGACCCACCCTATAAAACTCTGATTCCTGGTGTGGAAATCTTATTTACTGTCAAGATATTTCCTTACTTTGAAGCTGAAATGTAGTGCGCCATGAGAAGTATAAATCACTAGAATTAAAGTCCTAAATAAAACAAAATATTGCCATTCATGGATATATTTATACATTCCAAAGGCCACACAACATGTAAAATGTATCGATATAAATTGATAAGGAAGATTTTGGTTTGTAAATGTCGTTTGAACTTCAATAGTTTTATGTTTACGGTAATATTCAGTCGCATACACAGCCTTTCGCATAAACGCACACAGAATTTTAACTATGCATGTAAACTAACATTTGATGAGTATCAAAGGTCATAGAACACTGCTAGAAATCAATTGCTCTGAAGGAAACAGTCTGTTATTAGACTCCAACTGTATTCACCACCACGCTTTGCATTGCGCTTGAAGCCACGACAGGACTGACAGGTTTTATTTTGTTCTACAATGCTTTTTTCTCTGTTTGTTGTCCTCTTTCAGAGGAAGGTGGCATGCATTTTCCCCGCAGACAACAGAGAAGCGTCAGGTGTGCAGCCAGCGATCGATTAGGATTGGACAATTGCACTATTGCATTTGCTCTGAGTGTATCCGGTTTGTGTCAGGAAATGCAATGCTCTGCCCTAGGCGCGGGTCACGACGCTTCAGCTCAGTGTCAAGATCATTAAACAGAAGAAAGGATAACTGTCAAATCAGTGCGCCACAGCAAATGAGAGATTCAAGCTGTGCCTTTTCCTCCTCAGATGTCTGGCATATACTTGAAAGCCTTCCAATGTATAGTGATGAGCTTTTCAGGCAACAAGATTGACAGGTTTGCTGCTTTGAATGTTTGATTCGTAGGTTCAGCATTAGTAAACCAGGATTACCCTCTGTTTCTACTTCGCCACCTAAGTGGATATGAAAGACAGCGGCGCAGTCTTGCTAATTGCTTGTAATTGACCAGAGTAAATTGATCAGAGTCTTGATTTGGTTTGCTGAAGGGCTTGAGAAAGGTTTAAGGGTATGTTTGGAAAGGCTGTCTTCACCATCTGCCAATCTCTCTAACGATTTTGGCTTTCCTGCAAAAGCCTTAATATAACCCTTACCGTGCAGATCCGCAGAAGTCCATCAGCTCTCTGAGAGATCTGGGCAGGGATCCACTTAGCACAATCTAGCCATTACACATAGATCAACAGTGATTATTTGAAGAATTACCACCTGTAGCGCACCTAAGGATATTTGATGGTAACGGCTTTGAAATGCATTAGACATTTCTGCAAATATCAGACTGTTAATGGTGTTTGCTAGGGAATGTATCATTATTCTTACTGATGGTATCAGTAGTCATTTAAACAAACCTTAATACTAAGTGTTAAACTTTGTGAATAATCCTCATTCGGTATGCTAATTAATAGGCCTCACTGTAACAAAAATGTAACAAAACAAAGAACATCCTGGCAATTTCATAGTAACACCATAGCAACCACTCAGAACGCCCATAGTCAAAAACCCAGAACAAATCCTACCAACATCCAGAACACCCTAGCACCACTCAAAACATTCACTAGAACCTACTAGAAACCGCATGTAACTTCTAACTACAGTACCAAAAATGACATAGCAATCAATCAGAACATCACTGCAACTGCCTAGTAACACCCTAGCAACCATCCAGAACAGCACAACAACTGCGAAGCATCCTACCTGCTACCTAACTGCCCAGCAACACCCCAACATCATGCAAATTCTATATTTTCCACAAAAATCAAGTTAATCGCACAATTACGAGCCATCCATATGGTTAAAACGCACAGTTGTAGATACTATTGAACATCTCCATCTCCTAAAAAATTCCACCAAACCTCCTAAGACAAAATGTCAATGATTCAGAGTCTCGTTCTTTGTAGCTCCCTAGTGGCTTCTGTCACCTCAAGTCGGTTCGTTGAGTTTCACCATCACACCGTGTCAATCAATTTAGTGCCAAGCGATTATTTTCTGCCATGATTGACTGAATGCATGCACAGCAAGCTGAGGAAGGAGGACGGAGAATGAGATACCGAAAAAGAGAGAAAGCGCAGGGCAGAAATAATGGGACGGGGCAAATAGATAGAGAACAGCCTGTGTATTTGTCATAAAACCAACTGTCAGTCTTTGTCTTGTCACAGTGGAGGAATGACACCTTCTCCCTGTAGGTGTCTCAATCCCTTAATCATATATGGAGCCAGATAACGTCATGGCTTCGCTATCATGCACTGGGCCACATAAGAAAACATGCAGCAGCCCAAAGAAAGATTGACATTCCTCTGAGGAATACTATCAGTCTTCGTCCCAAAGTGAATCTTGTGCTTTGAACTGTCAGCCACATCAGGAAGAGCTTATGCTAAGGATTGCACAGTGGGTGATATGGCTACCCTGAGTTTGTTTATCAAAATATGGGATCCTGGGTGTTTAGCTGGATGTCATATTTGAGTTGATAAGAGGTGTTTACTTTTCACCCATACAAATTTGATCTGAATAACAGACACTGCATTTATGTCTGCTGTAAAGCATGCGGTGTACCGTATAAAGCATAAAGCAGATTTGGTATTCAGCTGTCACTGGAGTAATATAGCAACAGAGAATTCCTAGACAGAAACTTTGCTTTGAGTCTAACCTGAAATTAGGGCTTCGTTGCACATGGTAACTTTTAGAAACTTTCAGGCACATTTCTAGCTCAAAGTTTTGTCTTGAGCAACTACCTAGCGACAGCATCCTATTAACCTTGTAAGAACAACACAGAACTATGAACTGCCCCCAAAATTGTGTAGAACATCTTAAAAACCGCCTAGCAACCTATCAGAAAACCAAAGCAACGACCCATACCAAACGGACAGCCTCCTAGCAATGCCTTACTAACCATTCATTCATAACGTCCTAGCAATTGCCTAATAACACCCTAGAAAACATTTATAACATGCTAACAACTGCCTAATAACACCCCAGCAAACTCTCTGAACTCTTTACAAACCACACTAAACAACAAACAACCTCCCGATTAAGCAATTCATGCCATATAAACCTCACAGAACTTCTATGTGCCTTAGAATTGCATAGCAAATATCCAGAACTCCCTAGCAACATCGGGCCGTCTTAACAACTGCCCAGTAACACCATAGCAACCTCTCAGAAAACCATAGCAACCTGAGCAACATTCAGATTAACCTAGCAACTGCCTAGCAACACTAGCACCCACTCAGGGCATCCTATTAACCTTTTTGAAATGCCTTACTTACCCCACAGTGCTACTAACTGCATAAACATATTTTGCAAGCATTCAGAACATCCTAGCAATTGCCAAGTAACTCCCTAGCAACATTAGAACATCCTAACAACTGCCTAGTAACACCCTAGTAACTTAGAACACTTTACTCTAGCAACCACCCTGAACAAACTAACCTTCCTCACTAACCACACAGGACATTATACGATTGTATTACATTCAGATTTCCCTAGCAACTGCCTAGCAACACCATAACATTCACTCAGAGCATTTTAACAACACCCTAGCAATGTTTTACTAACTACACGATACATATTTTTTTACGAGGTGGCTAATTCGCAAAATATTACAAACTGGTAAAAATGAATATGATTTTTGCTAAATATTGCGTATTTAATGAGTTGCCAATTTGTATGACTTTGTATGAATAACCTAAACCTAAGAGCGCCCCTTAACCTACTCGTCACTTAGACGAATCGAACAAGTGAGATTATACGCATTTGTATGAACTTACAAAAGTTTTATTAGACTGTGTTGGAAATTTGCAGTTTAAGTTTAAAGTTTGTAGTTATGTATACATGTATGATTATGTATACAGTAGCCTATATATAGTTGTTATTATGTAACTGTACTGAAGCAGTGGAACCTGATTACAATACCAGCGTATAATGTACAAAAATCTAAAATGGCACAGATATTCCACTGGTGCTCCGATACCTTTCTGCCTGTATAACTTGCTAATCTGACCTTTGCTCAGGTAGCTAGAGGCAAAATCGTCTGGACAGAAGCCTGGTTCCTAGACAAAACACTGACCTTATTTCTGCAGTGTATGCATATTCACAGCACACCGGTCTCCTGTGCACTTAGCAAAGAAAATGTCACTGACCCGTCCAGATTAAGGGACATAAAATGCAGGTTCAAAAGTTTAACTTCAGGAGACCAAAGACATGATGAAAATACTAACAATACCAGTGGAAAAGATCCTACCAGTTAAGTTTAAGCTATTTTAAAGTTGAAAATTGTATTGTTATCTTCAAAGTGAATTGTTTAGCACCTCAAAAAAAGGAACAATTCTAAAAATAAATATTTTATATTTAATTAATTAAAAAAATAAATAAATCTCAACAATAAAATAAATACTCCAAGTAAAGAAGATAATCTAAATGTCAACGTACTATATTTTCATTATATTTAACATACTTAAAAAAACAAAAACAAACAAAAAAACCTTAATAATAATACTGAAAAAATCTGCAAAAAATTGCTAATTTCCAATAGATTTATTGTGATTTCTGTTCACATGTGCACTACGCTGTAAATATTCAAAACCAAATTTATAGCAAGAAGCTTGTGAGTTTGAATTCTCAATATCATCCTGGTATGTAATTGGCATGTTTGCCTTCCTAACAAATCTAGCGTCAGACAAGCTCTGACTATTAATGTAAAACAAACAAAAAACAACAAAAAACAACAACAACATATTTTGTAGCTGGTGGGAGTGAATGAAGGAAAAGCCCCTGAACTCAATTTGCACTAACTCAACATCAGTGTGAATTATTCAGTGATAGAAAAACATGTATAAACAGATGACGATTAACAGTTAGCCTGTGTAGCGAAGCCTAGGGTGAAGAGGACAATCATCTCATCAGTTCATTTTCTTCAGTGCTAATTTGCATTTTAATTTAGCCATGTTCGCTTATTCTTGTTTACGCTAATTTTCTCCTAACCCAAGTGGTAGCCATTTTTCCTCCTCACAAGAGTCATCCAGGTATATTTGCATTTGACTTTTTTGTGAAAGAGTCATCTCTTAAGAGGCATTTCCTGTAATTGCTGGTCTCTTGTCTCTCAGGTAGTCATCTGAGTCACCAAACACACTCTGTAAAGATGCCACGCTCATGACTGAGTCTTTTAGTAATATCATGGGTGAAATGGAGTCTTTCAGCTGTTCAGAAGAAATAGCTGTAAGGGGGAATCAGCAACTCAAAACTTACTTCACAAAGCATTTCTGGGAACAAATCTGTGTATATACAATATACATTGTGAAGCCTGTATGAAGTAAATGCCACTTACCGCATTTCTGTATGAAGAACAAATGGACAAGTCTCAGAAAGGAACTCAAGATTTTTCCAGATTTGCTGAAGTCATATTATTTAATATTATACATATTTTCCAAAAGTCAAAATTTGGAGCTCCATGCAAACTGTTTATTGGTAATATTCCAACTAAATTTGTTCTCCAATACAAATTTCCAAATAAAATGATGCATACAGTTTGAGTTTTGTCTTTGCTTTTCCTCACAATTTGTAAAGTGTTTTAGAATGAATCAATTCAATAAATCAGATATAAAGGCCTTGGTTCAATTCTGAATAGAATAGTATTATACTAGTGTTTTATTTATTTATTTTTTTGGTCAATTATTTAATTCCTAAATAAATTAATGTTATTAAACAAGTAGGTTGAATGGTATAACAACTAACTAAAAATGGTCAATCATTTTGATTCTGAATGAATAAGTTGAATCAATGAAACGATTAGCTCATAAAGATGATTGATTTTCGCAACGTATGGGTGTGCAGTTTCAAAAAATTCCCACTACTAACTAATACTTTAATACTAAAACACCTTTACTTTTTAGTATGTGACAAATGCTGACTTTTTCTGCTTAGATGCACCATCATGAGGCGGCTGTTTCAGTTCTGCTGAGTTTGTATCACCTGCTGATTAGCAAAAAGTTGTTTATTTGCAGACACTTGCTGACACGTCCACCTGTTCAATTAGATTGCCACAATCTGGCCAAACTCTCCCACAGTCCCGTATACATCAATATATTACCCTTCATTTCCTTTCTCCAAGCTTTTAAAGCAAGAGGCTCTGTGGCACAGGAGAAACAGTGATTAACACTCCAGACCAACAGCCTATCCAACAAAACACAAGATTATTTGCAGTAATACCCCGGTTCTGCTGAGGGAGAAGCGAACAATTCTCTTATCAGTGTCTGAAAGAGTGTTTGGATCTGCTAACTCGCACTCGAATCTCAAGGTGTGTGAAAGACTTCATCAGATTCTTGTTTCAGGCTGAAATGTAATTGGCCTCCAAATTTCTCTTGCAGTGTCTCTGTCATAATTCATCATCTCTACATCGTCATCATCCTGTCTCTTGACATTTTGTGGCGAGTCGCTAAGACGTGGAAGATATAAACATTAACAAGTATTAAATAATTACCACACATCAGAGCCATGGCTTACTTTTCCACAGGCTCCGGCATGTTGATCTGTGGCATACAAGAAGGTGGTAAGAGTCTGTTGCTTGATCTCATTCCCCCTAATTTCTTGTAATTTCCAGCCCAGTCTCACTGCAATTCGTACATATTTACCGAGGTGGATAATTCGTACTAATTCATACGATCTCAGTCATTTATGATAAACTGTATGTATTTTACAAGTTGCAAATTAATATGAATTTGTACGAATGACCTACACTTAACTTCGCCCTGAAATCTACCCGTCACTGGGGTAAATCATGCAAAATCGAGTGAGCTCATATGAATTCGTATAATTTAGCATGAATTTGCCACCTCATACGAATTGGTTGTGAGACTATTGGAATAGAATTTTTTTTTTAAACTAGGTGAAGCGCTTGCAATGAATGTGCAAAAACTGATTTAAATCACATCTAGCATGCAAGTTCAAAAATGTCAACTTCAGTGGGAAATTACGTTGTTGCACAAGCCAATCAGCGAAGCCGCATTTTTCTGTCCGAGCCCGGCCCGCATCCGACAGAGCTGTAACCGAATTTTTTTTTCTCATACTAATGACACATGCACGTTTTTGTGTGGAAAGCCCGCTTTTATTAAGCAACTGTAGGAAGGCGTTCGGAAATGTCAAGAGATGAGAGCATCAGCGCACACGGGGCAAAAAGCACCGTTATAACACAGACGCACATTTGCGCTGATGTGACCGAGCCCGAGCATCCTTTCTAAATATCTGTCCGAATCCGGCTTGGGTCGGGCATTCATCCTCTAATAGGTAACATGACATGTTCCCACACACCAGATTTATACGACGCTGGCGCATCCTTCCTTTTCTCTCCCACTTGCCATTTCTCCATGTACAGTATTGTGACCTGCAGCACTCACTCCTCACCGTAGACACCTCAATTCTTTTGCGCGAAAGGGAAACACACTGACGTCACATACGATACGGGGCACGAGGCTACATTGCGCATGTCATGAACCGTCGAACTGACAGGCTTAAAACTTACTATTTCTGTGCTCAAAAAAAGTTCAGGAAGTCACACACAAATTCAGTTAGAACTTCTAGAGGTCAATTATTCATGTGCTAAGGTCTAAAGAGACTCATGTCAAATAATACAGGAGAGAAGCTAGTCGTTGAGTTTGTGGCAAAATCTTTAACAGTGGTTGTGTATTGTAGAACTGAAAATATTTTTTACAAAATGATAAGTTAAAATATTTCAAAATGCATTTTGTAATTTATTGATTATCCTAGAATGCAAGCAATCCCACAGACTTACAATGACTACATTTTGGGACTCTTTTTAATTGATCCATCTAACAAGATGTAACTCACAACCACTCGAAACAACTTAGCCACCCCTTATAAAAACCTACTGTATAGCAACAATGTTCTAGTCCCCTAACAAATCCATGCAAGTACCCATGTCATTGTTATATTTGCATAACGCATTGTAATGGGTCTTCTTTTGTGCATGCATTTACAAAACTGAACTGTGACTCATTTACAAAATCATTCAATTTACACAGAATCAAAGCTTAAGATAAACTCCTCCTTCAACTCCTGGGCTGCCTTTTTGCTGCCTCCTTCAGGAAATGCAAATGTAGTTTAGCATCTGTAAATGAAAACTAATGAAAATTTTCCAGAGTGGAGGACAAAGAGACCAAGCACACATGAGGAAACCTCCCCTTGTTTCCTGTGACTTGTTTGCTAACAGCTATTCTCAGTTGAATTCAATTGACTTGATCAGTTCTGCATCGCTGAAACATGAGGAAGCTCCATAAGTGTTGCCAGCTGCTGCCAAGCACCAAGACAAAACAAACACCTATACGAACATTCAAACACACGCAGAATCACACAACCGCAAACACAAAGACATCAATCTCTCAGGTGCGCTCAGCAGCCTGCACCTTAGATGGTGTCCTTTGATGCTGCAGCCGTTTCCTGTTTAATATTCCACTCAGTCGCACTCGGAAGACCAAATGCTTAGGGGACATCACAATGTAGGAGTGTGTTAACATTTCAGGGCCGACACAGGAGCGAAGAGAAGGAATATAGAGGAATGATTGAGCAATAAAAAACAGACAGATAAAGAAAAAAATACAGTAAACTTTCTAGATTTTATTCCTAATAAATCTTGCCAATGACACATGGGCTTTCCGCACGCAGTCATCCCCTTTAAGCAGTTGTCATGAGTGAAAGTGAAGACATTTCAACAGGGAAATGTTATTGCTCTGCAGTTGCTCTTTTACAGCTCAGGAGATTGACTGGGGTTATGGGTGTCATGTACTGGCATAAGTCAAGCCAAAATGAAAATTGTGATATTTACTCACTTTATTTACTGTGATTTACTCACTTTTTATGTGATTCAGAACCTGACCTTTTTTTTCAGTGCAAAACAATATTTTGAAAGAATAAATGATGATGCAATGTGTAAAACAACAACAACTGCTACAAATGCATCAATACAAAACTGTCACACAAAGGGAATGACTTGGAATATTGTGCACAAGTCTTGAATTGTGGCTGCTTTTGTGATTTTTTTTCTTTTTTTTTGGCATTTTTTCGCCTCTTTTTGAATTTGACAGCTCCAGGTCACTACGAACTAGAAAAATTGAATGCAGTCTCTTCAGAAATAACTATAATTTATGGGGTTGAAAAAAAAACAAAAAAAAACATTTTTTTTTTCTTGGTGAACTTTTCCATTACTTCTGTCCTAGCTGCATTTCCTAAAAAGTATTGAGGTTTAAAAAAATAGAAAATAGAGTTATGAAATTAATGTTCATAAATAGCATGTAAATAATTTCAATATATATATATATATATATATATATATTTTTAAAGGCACAGACCTTTAAATATTAAACTTTAACATAGCCCAGATAATTTTTTCTTGAATTTTCTTATTTTTTAAATATTGAAAATCATTGCCGATTGTATCTTAGCAAATCTCAGCAACTTTTGAGATAACTGTCCTCAGAACTAGTGTGATTTTTTTTAATCCAAAGTGGGGTGTGATTCAGCAGGTCTCATCTGACATTGCATTACTGTCTGCATAATGCAACTCGCATACTATACATCAATGCAAATTATACATAAAAAGTGCTTTCTTTCCAGCTAGGATGACAGATTGCCTGTGAACCAACTGTAAACCATATGAACTCCGTGATCAAATAGACTGCACCAAAAGAGCTTCAGAAACTCTAAAGGAGAAACCAATGAGATTAGTCTTTCTCAGGAGAAAAATCAGAGAATCGGGAGACTCTGATATGCTGTCTAGGACAAACGGACGAGAAGAGTGATTTTTCTTTCCCACAGGCCGGATCCAGTGCTCACCTATGAAATCGAGCCATAATAGCTCTTTCAGATGTATCGCACATAGCCTCTCTTGATAAACGCAAAGATAGCGAGCGAGTGCGCACGGTCGATAATGCAGTGAGCGCGTGGGCACCGTCCATTAAATAGCAGTTAATTACCCTGCACTGGAGATGAAAGGCTCATTTGTGAAACGGTCTCCTTCTCGCATTGATGAAATAGCTCTTCAAGTTCACACGCACGCTCTCTCATGCAAACAAGTGCGCACGTTCGACACATGCGGCATCCTAACGATGGTGCTTCAATCACAGGTGAAATTTTGCACGATCGTGACACATCCCTAAAGGAGGGAAAACGGCAGATGTTTATATATAGAACAGTTTCCAGGGGTGAATTTCCAATGTGTGAATAATTCATGAGCCTTCGTTACTGTTATCGACCATTTCCTGTGTCCTCTCGCGCGGCCAAACCTAACAGATAATGTCTTCCTCTGATAGAGGGGTGATTGATATAAGTGCAGGCTTGCTTCCGAATGGGACAGTTTTCCCCTTCGACAAGGTTTCCTGCTCTTCCCACTTCTTTGTTTTCTCCACACACACACTCAAATTCACTCTGCTCCATTGCATCCCAAGCAGGCGTATTAGTAATCCATCAATGCTATTTCCAGTCCGTGGTCTCGCTGGCTGGCAGGGAGGAAAAAGGATTGGAGGAGAGACCTTGGACACAGACAGTCCTTCGGCTTGCCATCGTGGCAAAATAATCACACAAAGGTGCTGTGTGTCCCTAGCCCAGACTTCTGGAAAAAGGGGGATGTGAGCGGAAGAGATAAAGAAGGTAAACAAAACCGGTGACATACGCACTCGGTCCTGGGAGGCTCTGCCACATAATATAGCCATGTCACGGGCTAGCGTGTGCCATGGAAGTCTGGATAGGGGTTGGAGTACGGAGTCGGGTGGGTGGATGATGTTTGTTTGTTTGTTTTTTTGGCCATGGCACAGCGTGTGGGTGCCAAACAGGCAGTGTATTGTAGCTCAACCGGACTTGGAAGTACTGGGACTGAAAGAAAAAGAAAGAATGAGAGAGATGGGTTATGTTCAGAATTGCATACTAGCAAATGCTATTTCTGGAGTATGCAGTATATATGTTGTGAACGGTGTCCAAATTCCCTGATGTCATTCTGTATATACAACTTGCCAATCATTTTCAATACGACGAATGACCCAGAAATAACATCAGTTGCAATTTTTTAGGAAAATCTGTTTACTTTTCAAAAATTCGCGAAATTTTATCTCCTGTGCAGTCCTCTAGATAGACAGATAGACAGATAACCAAGATAACCACTTAAGCATAATTAAGTGACCAGTGGTGTTACTGATAACTAGAACTACTAAAAAATACTTTTTGCTACTTTTTGAAAAAAAAAAAAAAAAAAAAAAATAAATAAATAAAAATATATAAATAATAATTATAATAAAAAAAAAATAATAATAATAAATAATAAAAAATTATTTTTGATAATTTTTTAAAAAAAAAAAAAAAAAAAAAATATATATATATATATATATATATAATAATTATAATAAAAATCATATTATAATAATAAAACATATAAACATATTCATAGAATATAAATGTTAGAAAAAGGCATTTTACAAAAGCACATTGTTTGGTTGTTATTATGGTGGTAAACAAAAGTAGAACCTTTGCAGTTTCACACTATACCTTTTTCTTAGTATTTTTAGTTGTTTCTGCTGCAAATGCTAGACAGACCGCACCAGTGTGAGCTTTGACCCCAGGGGGTTAACTTAAATAAAAAAAATATAAAAATAAATAATGAAAACCTGAAACATGTGTATATTGAATAATATTAGTGAATTTAACAAGAATGACCAACCTGGTCCATAAAAATACCTACCTCTGTTCCCTTTTTGTGCAATACTGTTTTTACATGCCTTACTGCACATTTCACCTCTGTTTCAAAGAGAAATGTCTACTGAGCGGCGTCAAAACACACATTCAATATGTGAACCCTAGCACATTTTATTACGTTGATATAAGTATGTATTGTGGCGGTTCAGAATTCAAATATTCTCGGACTATTGCTAAAAGTTAATCAGGTAGGAAATAAGACCTACACCAAATCCAACCCTAAACATATAGTGGCAACAAATACAAAGGTAACATTAAAATGCATGTGTTGAAGCATTTGTGTCATTTCAACTTCCTTTTATACAGATTTAAGCTGTTTTGTCGAACCTTTGTTACACAGGATTCAATGTTTTCCATGTCTCGCTAAAAAAGCGCTAGGTCTGTTTATGCCATGAGACCAGGTAGTTTAAATGGTTTAAAATTGGCATGTTCAGAATGCAATACTATAATGTAATTTACCATGCAATACAAATTATACTGTAACACAGTGAACATCATGGTGATTAATGTTTCAAATATTGTTCAAACCGAATGTGATTTCAAACACTGCTGTTCTTTATTTATACATACAGTTTCACATTTATTAAACAATTTAAACTGAAAACATACATAAAATGGATCAAAGGTAGTATACTGTACTGCACAGTATGCAATAAGCAGTATGCTACTTCTACTCATAGGCATAGGCATAGAATAGTGTGCATGTGTGTGTAGAAGAAAGAGAAAGAGAGAAAGCTAGTAGGAGATGCAAGCACGTGTCCCAGAATTCTTTGCTCTGAGAACACACCACCACTAGATGGCAAGCTTGTGCGCTGAATCCCCCTGAATTGTGTCACTGTCCTCTCAGTAGAACATCCCTCTCTTGCTCTCTCTTTAACACAGACACATCCTGAGAAATCATGTGAACACCGGTGCCTTTTTTCTTGTAGCAGGGAATCGAACATTGTGTTTCCAGAATCGATGTGATGTGCTTGAAAAATGTGATGTTTTTCAGAGCGCACGGTGACTGTTTGTTTTAATGCGGTCTCCTGCCTTCTCGCCTGCTTTTGTGTTCCTCCTCGTCTGCACCGTCAGACTCAAACAAACTACAAAGAGTTTGTCTGCAGCTACAAAAGAACTGAGGCTGAAATCAAGACGGGAGGACAGATAAGGGCCAGCGCTAGCTGAAAATGAGATACCCTTTAAGGTTAGCCATAACACAACCTCGAAAACAAAAATGCATGCTAGCTGTGCGATACTAGCGCTCAACCCTAAAGTTACATCCCAATTCAGAGACTGCATTCTTCGAAGGACGCGGACTTCAAAGGGAACGCCTTCGAAGGTCAGACCGAGTGTTGTTAAATGGGACGGTCTAGCCTACGGAGGCTTGCTCTTGTTGCCTAGCAACTGTGACAGCTGCTGTTGACAAGCAGAAGTATAGTTTTTAAAAGTTAAACTCAAATGTTTAAAAACAAAACACGGTTCACAACCTGTCTGAATGTGTTTACCTTGGTTCATTTTTGTCCATAAAAAAGGTTGTGAACCCTCCAGGCTGGTTATGTTTGTTTTGAAGCTGGGATGCTGGTTTGAGATGGTTTATGCTGGTCCTTAGCTGGTCATGCGCTGGTGCTAAGCTGGTCCGAACAGCTTAAACCAGCTTCAAAACTTAACCAGCATTTTTTCAGCAGGGCTAAAAACAACTCTTTATGCTAGCGAATTACTAATCTTATCAAAAAAGCTTTATGCCAGTTTAGAAATACTAGCCATAACAGCAACTTTTTGTATGACTACATGCTGACGCTGTTTAAGAGATATGCTACGTCAACCCTCTTTATCTATTTAACCCTCTTTATGGTATAGAGATAGTTAAGCTACTAATCTTAGCAAATTTACTTAAGAAATACTAGCCCCAGCAAAACACCTTATGCTAGCTTAGAGGCACTAGCACTAAAAACAAACGCTTTGTGGTAGTGGAAATTACTACAGCAAAAGCCACTAACAGAGTGGTCTCTAACAGATATATGGCACGGCTGTTAATATCCTTTTAAGCACCTTTCTTTTTAAGGGGGTATATGGCACACACTGTGTCATGTATATTAATAACACAATCATACAGTACCATAATAAATCATCTAATGTCATCACTGTACCGCCATTTTTGTAAAGGGAGTTAATTTAGTATTCCTTATAGTATGTGAGTAATCTTAAGCATGTGTTATGGACGTCATTAATCTGTACGCTGCTATATTTAGGCTAAAATCTGCCTGACATTCATTCAGAAAAATTGGTTGTGACATCATATTAGAGATATGAGACACAGACTAGGCAGCATTCCGGCTGGTGCCAGCTCTGCGTGGGAGCGCACGTGTCCTATGCCAAGTTAGCAGACATGCACTTGAATGCAGCAGTAGTTTTTTTCCCTGACAGGCTTTTTAGCTTCGAGGCTATGCTACGCTCAAAACCCACCCCTCAGTGCTCTTCTCTTACACATATATCCAATGTTTGGCTTGCAGGATGTTGTTCCTGCTACCGTAGTGCTCTCTAAATCTCTCTTTACTTCTGTGGGCAATCATCAAACGGCAGAGACGGAAAATATGTCTGACGCCATTTGTTATTTATTTTCGAAGCGTGTAGCATCACAGCCAAGTCATAATCACGCAGGGCTCAGAAGCTAATTAAAGAATGCAAATTGTACTTGATTCAGTCTGTGACCAATGCGAACATCAAGACAGACAGTTTTATGTTATTCATAGCTCTGTGCTCATCTCCAAAGAGAAACATCACAGAAACGCCACAGAAGGATTGATTAAAAAAAAAAGACTTAGCAAACAGAGCCCCTTAGCACACTGTCTTGCAATGTCCTCAAGCATCTAATTGAATCACTTGCTCTTTGAATACATCCATATTTGTCTTTCGAACATCAATATGGACAAACAGGTTTGTGTTTTAAGATACAGAATGCAATTCAAGACAAATTATATCCAATTGCAGAACAGATGTTTATATTTAGCTTACACGCACTTTTATTATTATGTCTAATGCAATTTATTTATATTTAGCTGTGCCCTAAATAATCTAAATGGTCTGAAAATAATCACTACACTACAATAATAACACTACATTTCTGTGAGACATTTTTGTTTAAATATAGTCCAAAACCAAACTGGTCTCATAAAAATATGTACCTCTGAGCACTTTTTGTATTATTATAACAGTTTTATTGAGCAATCCTCACCTCTCAAGTACATATCCGTAATACAACCTAACAAACCTACTGTATATGAAAATCCATAAATACGATATGTGTGTATGCTAACATTCAAAGGCATCAGTCATGACATCATATTCTTCAATAATTGTGTGAAAACAACACTTTAGTAATCGAAATAAAGAAAGAAAATATGTGAATAGGAATGAAAGGTCAGAGTTTTACTGCCTCTAGTGTTCGTTTCTTTTGGAAACTGCAGTGATATGTACTTATATGTACATATTTTGTGTCTTGCTAAAAAAATGCACCCAGGGAGTGTTTATGCCAAGAGACCAGGTAGTCCAAAACACTAATCATTTAAATCAGGTTGTTCATCATTCAAAGAAATGATGCTAAAAGGATGCTAAGAAGTGGAATTAAAATGTATTAAAATTCAAAGACAAAGAAAATGTTACAGATAGAACGATAGACCTCTTCTTTGCATGAAACGATGATTGGTCCGATTGGTTTCATTTCAATTTAATCATGCCTTTTAATGCCTGATCATGGAAAGTGTGAGCTCAGTGCTGCTTGGTGTACAGTGTTACCAGTGGCATCTAGTGGGAAAGAGTTCATCTGCATTTTCATTCACACCAACACAAAAAGACCAGCAAGTGGGTGGGCTTGGGATTCATTTCAAAAAAGGCTTATTACAGTGATTCGACTTGATCTTTTAAGAGACAATAACTTTTTACACAATGCACTTTCAAATGAGAAACTTTGCAGTTTAATTCACTTAAAGCAGTGTTACTAACTGCATAACAGTTTTTTTTTATAGGGGCACTTTAAGAAAGTGGGTAACAAAAGAGTTGATGATTGCCGTTGACTTCGGTTTTCCATATGAGTTTGAGGCTAATAGCTTCAACAGAAGCATGTAACATCAGTTAACAACCCCAGCTCACAGTAGGTTTATAAATTACCATTCAATATGAAATCGGGGAATTGGTGTAAGTTACCATTTGCCCTTTGGAGAAACTGATTCTGGATCAAGACTGATGCACTCTATTACAATTCAGTAAATTCCTTTTTCTGTCATTCAAATTCAGCTTGGATTTAAATTCCCACTCGTGAAACGTCCTCGGAAGTGACAGTGACAGAACTTTACTTTGGCTTTGTGTACGCTTTCTTACAAATAGTACAAAAGTCCCAGAAACTTCTGCAGGATCAACAAATCCACCAGGCCCTCCGAAATACCTGACAGATACAAACAGGCCACACAAAAACTCTGGCTTTCCTGGCTCGCTGAGTTACACAGCGTGTCAGCGGGGAAGAAGGAAACCCACCAGTCTGAGCCCATTACTGCTGCAGCACATCCCAGGTAGCTGCAATAGCAAGTGTCCTAGAAGATTTCCAGTCACAAGTCAGCAGGACGTTTTCAGATTCGTCTGAGAGGCCTGTCACCTTTGCAACAACTGCCACCCCGACACTGACACAGTGGCACTTTGAGATCACAGGAGCGCCGCTTCTCTGGAAAGCCTTACTGTCATTCCAGTAATCTCTTGCAGCAGACGTGCTAGTCTTTATCTAGCGCAACTCTCTACACGTGACGCCAACTTGCTCGAGCTACGGATGGGGGCTCGGGAAAGACAAATGCCACATGCATTGTAGTGCTGCAAATTGTTAATTAAGTATTTTTATACAGTACACGCTTTCTCTCAATCCCTCCACTATGAAATTTACTTTGAGCTCAAGGCTTTGGGTTTGGTTTGAACAACTGTGTGAAACTGTCGAAAGTTTATCGTGCATATATTCAGTCTCGTAGGAAAGCATTGAGAGCAAGTGGAGAGTCTCCTGCTTCTCAGGTTTTTCTGTTCCAAAACACATCTTAACAAAGTCTTAAACTGTGCTTCCTGCATATTGATATGAACTCAAATTCCTCCTACACCAAATTATGTGGACTACACACATTTTCCAGTGATTTCTTTTTCAGGTTTTGCATGATAATAAAATAAATACTGCCACATAAAATACATATGTAAAAAAATGTGTACTGTTTATTTCTCATTCAAATTTCGTGATTATTTTAATATTTAGCTCTTTTATTGAAATGCACCGTGTGTGAAATGTGCAGATAAACATTTTAAACCTAAATGTATCTAAAATGTTTTAAACATATTTTCAACAAAAAAAACTAGTAATGTTTCAAATTTATGATATATTTATGATCCATTGTATAAAAGAAGAAGAAAAACATAATTCCATAATATCAGTGTTGCTTATCTTGTTTTAAAGATATTTTGATATTCATAAAAAAAAGACTCAAACTAACATTGAACACTTTTTTAAATTTTAGAACACAACATTTTTTGTTACACTCTTGCGCTCACATCACTCGATTGATCGATTGCCTGATTAAATGATTGAGCTATTATTTTACATGACTGCTGCATCAAAGCCTATATTTACAGTACAATAATTTAATGCAGTCTCAAAAACAAAACTTGAAAAGTATTTTTACAAATAAACAAAAGACACATAACAATTATATATACATATAAATATAAATATACAGTCTTAATCATAAATAGCATAAAAGCTTAAGGAATGTCATATTTACATTAAAGTACATAGAGTACAAGTGTTTCCTAGTACAGTATTTAAAACAGGACACTCTGATAAAGTCTATTCATTTTCATATCATATCTTTCATTAATAACTGTATTCACTTTCTATAATTTGCTATGGATACATTCCAGACTATTACTTCACATAATTAAAAAAACTGCCACTGTCATTAAGAGCTGCAACCCAGCATAGACTTTTAAAATTCAACATACTGCACAAACTCCAAAAGAATCGACACTGAAAACTACATTGTTAAAACTACTGCACCTATTAAAAAAAAAAAAATGCATTCTTGCGGTGACGTGACACATAACTGAAAGGCAACCTGCAAATACGGCGACACCTGAAAAAAGAAACATTAAAATGTCAAAAAGGTTGCTTTATACTCTTACCGTACATCAATAATTGTCTCGTTTGTTTCTATTTCTGAAGCAATAGAATTTTCCTCCGAGGTCGTTAGCGCGTCGTCGGAGGAGAATGTGGGTGTGTGAGGCGCATTCATTGCGTTAGCGTGTTAGCTTAATGATTTCCGAGTACATTCCCTACGCAGTTGCCCTGTTCGAGGCGTGACATTAATCACTGGGGTGCACTCCATTGTGTAATGAATGGAAACAAATTACCTCATCCACTTTGACAGGTTAATGTTCTTAGAACTCTAATACTCCCTGCCTTCAAGACACGGGGCCCTATAAGTGCTTTTTGTCTTTTTTGTTTCAATTTGGAAAGTGTTTTGGGTCTAGAGTGCTCATAAACCAAACTGTAGGCCAACTCCTATTGTTTCGCTCAGTGAAACGACATGAGTTTGCAGAAATGCAAGTGAACCTTGGCCGCACTATTGCTGTCGTAGGATTGCAGAGGTCCCTTAGGCTGCTAAAGGGTTAATGATACTTGTCTCTCTAGTTTGGCTCATCAACTTCAGCTCGCAGCTCGTTAATCTTCATTCATGGTGTGTGCTGTAACGCCGACCGCTTAATTACAAATCTGGTCAACTGTCATGGGGTATATGCATGTCCTGTGGGCTGCGAGTAATATTTCTTGCCGAGTCCCTAGACAACTCAAGCAAACTGCACTTGCAATTCCATTTGCAGTAGCTGGTCCTAGACCAGCGCTCTGGTTATTTCACTCAGCGAGCGGTTTGGTTTGCTGCAGAAAACATGTCACAGACACTGCAGAGGCCCGCTGCTGGTTGATGTCGTGCTCGTGCCAATAATTCACTGAAGAAAACGCTCAGATCTGTGGAGGCGCAGTTCAGACACAGTGGAAGCGGTAGCTCTTGAAAATAGGTAATGAAACAGTTCAGTGATGCTATGCACGGGTTAACGGACCCGGTATTTTACTGATTGAATGGATTAGTTCGTCAACTTGGCATGAAGTTGCTCCCTGAATGAATAAATAGTTGGAGAGGTAATTTATTCTGCTCTCCATCTCCAAAAAAATATATCTGATTTTGGATGCAAACTATAGATTTGACAATTAAGGGAAGGTCTGGATTTTACTCTGTCTTGAAGTGTCAGTCAAATAGAAAAGAATTGCACAGCATATGTCAGGAATAATCTGTGAAAAATAAAACTAAAATACACTAAATTACATTAAATTACATATCTAGAGGCAAGGTTAATATATATATATATATTCAGATTATTTTGTATTCAACATTATAAACATCACTACAATAAGCAATAAAATTGGTAAAAAAAAAAACTAAACTAAAAACAAAATAAAACAAGAAAGGTAAGATATTAAATATAATCATATAAATTAGTAAGATATAAATATTCATAAAAAAGTAGTAAGTAAATATTAATATAAGATAATTATGAAAATAGATCAAATAAAATAGATAAAATATTGTAATGAACATAATATGATAGAAACTTGAGGGAACTTGAACAGAAAATATAAATCTAGTTTTATGTGACCTGGGTTCTCTGTAAGTTTCAGACAGCCACACTTAGCTCAGGCGATGAAGTGAGAGTAACAGGCAGAGCAAATTCCAGTTCTAATCGAACATCACGCTGCATTCCCTTCAGGAGAAATCTCCGTCCCCGCCTCGGTCTGCTGGTGACATCAAAGCTGGGCTCTACTGCTCTTCCAGTGCTGTGATGCGATTCGTGGTGTCCCCAGTAGAGCCAGACCTGAACTGCACTCCTGGTAAGTCCAGATTCCCCGTCAGACTCGGCTGGAGAGTGACCTTTCCCCTGTCTTGGAGGAGGTCCACCTCTCTGTTCCCACGAGACACCGGGGCAGCGCACAGATAGCTGATCACTCTTAAAGCCTGGCCACTCGGCTCAGAGCTGACCTCATCACTGGGCCCTTGTGCTCTGGGTGGCCTCATTGCTGTTCAAGCAATTTCTAGCTGGGTCAGAGGGCAAGGGTCAAATCTAGGGGCAAGAGCCTTGGACCGCACTCTGCTTGTTCCCGCTCCTTCCTTCTGAACTGAGATCTGTGGTAGAAAATTAGTTGTTGTTTTATTTATTTATTTTTTCTGACCACCTAAAGGAGACTTTTCATTAATTATGAATTTATTATTATTATTATTATTATTTATTATTATTATTATTATTATTATAAAACATATTAATTAATCACATTCACTGGGGACAAGTTATATTTTTATTATTATTATTATTATTATTTTTTTTTTACATTACAAATTATGGAACTTTATTTACGACTTATTTCTAAGTACTAAATAATATTATATTAATTACTAACATTACAAAATATGATTTTAATAAAAACAGCAACAGATTATTCATATGATTACTAATCCAATTGTATATTTATGTTATTATTATTTGTTTCATTGTTTTAATCGAACATTTAAAATTTATTATTAATTTACGTCTTCCCCAAATATTTTTGTTTTGTTGTTTTTTTTAAATAATTTAGCTTGGTTTTTGTTAGTGTATGTTTAGTATAAGAATAAATATATGTGATGTACTCTATGTTTCCATTTTTTTCCAAAAGGCAAGAGGTATAGTAAAGCATAATAAATTACAATAAAAAAACAAACAAAAAACATTTATTTATTTATTTGTGTGTGTGTTTATTTATGCATGCATACATTTATTTATTTATTTTTAAGTGTATAATTGCTTATACGAAGATAGTGCTGGGAAAAAGACTAATTTAATAAAATATAAAATTATTCTAAAATGTATTATTATGAGCCAATATTAATTATGAATCAAATATAACACCAAAAACAGTAATATTAATTATAAGCTCTTTAGATGACTAATATATTAAAATCACCAAAGGCTGATCCATCTCCTAACCATCCTTATCCATTGATAATTGATGCCCCTCCAGCATCTCTCTGATCAAACTTTACTTTTCACTTTCACAGGTTTAGCTCTTCCTGAGCATCATGCAAATGGGATTGTCCTCCGATGAGAAAACCATGGTATGCGATGGGTCACCACAGTCTCTCACACTCATCATCAACATGTTCCTCTGGTTACTACGGCTCACGCTGTGCTCCATTTCCTGTCATTGAGGAAGCAAATGATTACAGAGTGTTCTACGCCACACACAGGGCTGGATTCTCAGCACACATTTGCATGGGCCTCCTCGAGAGGCATTTAACCGCCTAATGTGATAAACGGCTGGTCATGACTGATTCGTGCAACACCACCGCGAAGTGTGAAGTGATATGGGTGAGCCAAGACAACACTTCACCTTCCATTTTTTACCTGAACAGCAGGAATTTCTCGCAAGCGGTATTTCTGTGACGCTATCACATGCTTTACTCGGGTAATTCTTTGCACACAGTGCTTAGTAGGTGGACTGACTGGGACCATGAGTGTTTTGAGGAAATTTAGAAGCAAGTTGTTCCAGTGAAATCTGATTTGTGGTATATAAAGTAACGCATAATGGATTTTCATGCTTTTATAAACAGACATACACTGCAAGAGTTCATAGTGTGTCTATTTTTCATCTTAAGCACCCTATAGTGAATATTCCTCATTATCGCCCCTGGCTGAACTTGTTTTTGACTTGTTTAGGTACTATATAACAGTGTTATTTTAGAGATTTAGAGAGTTTTTTTTTATTATTATTTTTGTTTTCATTTCATTCGTTATAATTTTAACATTTCTGCAATTTTTATATTTATATGTAATATTTAATAAATGCCATTTTTATTAAAATTTTAGTTTGAGTTATTTTAGTTAAACTAAATAAAAATACCTATATATATATATATATCAATAATATTATATTTTATTGTAAAGTAGTTTAAGTTCATATAATTGATATTCTAAAAAAATATATTTTAAAAGTATAAACTTAGCACTTTTCATTAATTATTATTATTAATAAAACAAAACATGCACATTAATGAATCATATTCACTGGGGAATTTTTGAAACTATGTTTATGACTACATATTTATTTATTACTTACATTATAAAATATGTTTTTGAATAACAACAGCAACAGAATACTCTTATGATTATTAATAAAATTTCATATGTATAAATCATTAGGTCTATTATTTATCACATCTAAAACTGAAGTTTATGTTTATGTCATATATGTGTGTATACTGTGTATATTTATATAAATACAGTATATATTTTGAACATATTTCCATATATTTATATAAATGCACATTGTCGATATTGATATATTGATATTAGAAATAAATGTTTTAATTTTAAAGTTATGTATTAACTTTGCATTTTTCTCAAATATATAAATGCATGCGTATTTATATATACATAATAAACATACACACAACACACACATACATTATGTAAACAAAAACTTTTATTTTGGATGCGATTAATCGTTTGGCAGCACTATTATAGAGTGTATTTGATGTAACTTTTTTATGGTTTTAGTTAACTATAATATCGAATATATTAACATTTATTTGAATAATATAAAAGAGAAACATACAGTAAGCAAGTTTTGTTTTTTTCTTTCTTCTTGATAGATA
>JAUMHR010000042.1:16197400-16212468 GCA_032361145.1 Enteromius fasciolatus | reverse complement strand
AGAATTTAAAGTTTACCTATTACGATTTCCCCCCCCCACCATTTCTCCCCAGCATTTTTAGAGGATTTTACCGTTAAAATTACACTTATTTTTAACAATGTACCCACATCCTACAGTTCCTACATTTTCTGAAAACATTAACACCATGCAAACAAACAAATACATAAAGGAGTAAATATACTGAAGTATTAAAAAAAAACAATGTGTAAATTGGCAAATATTTTTGGGTTGAAAATTGTGTCTACCAGGATATTGTTAACAAATTAACATCAGACTAACTAACTAGCATGCTACAGTACTACAAGCATACAAACAAACAAACAAAAACTAATTGACGTCTCATTGTTTAAAAACTCCAGAGGTGTTTGCATAGAAAACGTCATTTTGTCATGTTCTGGATAGGTAACATTTCTGAGACACTCACAGTCTACCTCTCATGTTCTTCCAAGACAAGGGCTTCTGGGCAAACCCAACTCAGACATGTGGCCCCCATAAATTATTGAAAGCTCATTGCTTATTCTGCCTGCCTGTCCTCATCTTTGCACTGTGTAATGGAGGCCCTGGTGGCGAGGGAAAAGGGAACATAGCATTTGCATCAAACATTCACCAAATCACCTGACTTAGAGCGAGGGATATTACCTGTTTACTCTGCGTCTGAGGGCGGCCAGCATTATTTTTGAGGTCAGTAGACTAATTTTCTATGTCGCCGAGAGGATCAGGTTTTTGGGAATGGGGCTTTTTATGATTCAGAGTCATAATCCACCCATGAGAAGCAAAGCTCGACCCCAGGGGTAGAGGTGGAGATTGTACAGACGAGGAGGAGACGCCTTGGGAACGGAGGATGCATGCAAATTGAAGCATCTAAGGAGTCTGAGAATTTCGAAAAGGGACTCTGGGACAAGCCAGGTGAATGCTCTCAAAATGTGTGATAAGAAAACGGGATATCATTCAATTCTAACCTACCTGCTTATGCTTGCGGCTGGGACACGGGGATCTTATTGCCTTGGAGAAGCTGATGCTGTATGAGTCTCACGCAGCTCATGTACAGTTCATTTTGTTTAAAAATTACTAAAAAATGGCAAGTAACACACACATTGAACACAATATTTAGTTGGAAGACTGAAATGGTTTGTGCTTGTATATGCTTATTTTATTATTATATTATTATTATTATTATTATTTTAAATTTTGTTCTATTTTATTTGTATTTCTTTCTTTCTTTCTTTATATATATATGTGGGCACATATACATAATTATTACATTAAAATCACACAAAAATAATCTCACTGCTAACAAACAAACATAATGTATTAAACATATAGATTTTATGTCCACATTTTAGCTCATGCACAGTAATATTGTTATGTTTACAGGCAACTGTATCTTAAAAGCCTGAGTATATGTCATAAAACATAAAGCTATAGAAATGTATACTTTTATAAAGTTTATTCAAAAACAGTAATACATGTCCTTAGTCATTTTCTGTCCAATTTCTAAAGCAATAATTACAGAAGCAATAATTATGTGAAGCACTTCCAAAATGGAAAATATAGTTCTGCTTGAACCAGTATAAAGTTAATTTCTAAAGTAAACATCCATTTCATGCACCTGGTAATTTTCTAAAATGAAACTATGGTCTGCTTAATTGAGCTCATAATGTTTACATTATATTATAATAGCAAAATGTTTCCTGTCATATTCAGGTATTTTTTCAGCAACTGGCACTCTTGTGTCCCAGGACTTCATTTTATTGTTTTATTTTTTTATTATTATTTATTATTTAAAAAAAAATAATAAAGTTTTTTTTTTTTTTTTATCTGTTCTATTTTAACTAAATGAAAAAGTTACATTAAACTGCTTTTTGGAAACTTACAGTATCTTATCTCAATACAGTAATTCTATGTACAGTAGTAAGCATTGGATACATCATGTATTATTTATATTCTATATATCATTATATAATTATAAAGAAGCTGAGATTAACTCTGATATAATCTAAAAAAATCAATGACTACATTATTGAACATCTATCTATCTATCTATTGAAATGTGGTAAAAATATAGTTGGATTTTACAGGAGTTTATCTTAAAAGTCTACAGGATCAGAAGTAAGAAACACCTAATCTTGTAAGATAAATGGAAACTGGCAATGGTGTGACTGTCCAATATTGTTGTTGCATTGATTATAATGAGGAAAAAAAAAAGTGTGCATCCAAAGAGACACTAATGAAGCAGCTCTTGATGCAGTGCGATAAATGTGCCATGTATGCTATTTTTCATAGCACTGACCAAGAAAAAATTGGCATGAGAGTTTCTTCATATTTGCTATGAGATCCTGTTGACAAATGCCAAATTAAGGAGTCCCTTACAGAACAAGAGCAGTAACCCAAAGAAGATTTATGCAGCCTGACATCGGCAGTGCATTTTCAAAGGCTAATGCGTCAGCGAACACATTTGTCTTGATATGGGGCCAAGAATCATAGAGCACATTTCCACACTGGTCATTGAACATCTGAGAAGTTATAAAGCACCTAACCGTGAGTCCTAATGGCGAGGGTTTCTCCTTGTTACTTTGTCTTTCTCTCTGACTTCAGAATGCTGCTCTCTGAGACACAGAATACAGTCATTTACGGCGGCTTGGTGAAGCAAGCATCTGCTGGTTGCCATAGCAACCCTCTCATCGCAGAAGCTTCACATGGTTTGTCTTATCGTAAAGCCAACTGAGATTTGATTTAACTCATACCAATCCCACAGTAACTGCAATTAAATACACAGTGTATATATATTATATATATATATACACACTCACAGAATTAAAACATATTTGTAAACTGATTTTTTAAAAACAAATAAAAACTAATATTATATACGAAAGGAACATCTTTTTTTATGATTCTGAAAATAGTTAGAAGTCATATACTTTCACATTAAAAAAAATAAATGAATAAATAATATAGCGATACATTTTTATCAAATTGTATAAAGAAACAACTAGTCACTCCAGAGTCTCTTTTCTATTGCATAATACAATTTAACTCAATTTAAACTCAAATCAATAAATCATGCCCATGTATTTATTTAGTAAGGAGCCGTGTAATCAGCATGATAATACAATCATGTAGTTTATTCCATACATAATTAACAGCACTATTGCCATTGGTTATGAATGTCCTTCAGTTGAGCTGACACTTGAGAAAAGGGTGTGTTTTTCATTACCACTTATAACAAATGTATACTTACCAGGTGGATAAACATAAGCTGAACATTGCTTGGTAGTATGCAAATATTACATATGTGCCCCAGTAAACAATGCACACTAAACCGAATTATTTTCTTGAACCTGTAAAAAAATCATTGGAGTATGTTTTGCACAACGACAACAACAACAATAAAATTAATAAATAAACCTACACCACTTTTTTTTTTTCAGTGCAAACAGCAGTGCAACTAGCTAAAACTAATAGTTCCCGTAATTGAAAATTACTAGGCTACAATTTTAATAAATGAATAAATATTACTCAAAAAGCTTTTTTTTTTTTTTGTAATTGGCTTGAAGTTAAAAGTACTAAAGAAACCTATATACTACATTCTGCATTTATATGTTTTCTCCTTTCATCCAACCATCTTTCAAGTTTTGGGCATTATAAAATATAGTGGTTTTTTTTTTCCTCAGCTGCTCTGATCAAACATTTTATTCTCTTTGATGAAATTGTGCTTTTTCTTTACCGCCCTCAAAGGTTTAAACTTATCACTGACGGTGCCAGCTGTGTCTCTAGGAACTTTCAGCCATAGACTTTCTAATGTAATACAACAACTCCTAGCTTTTTTTTCTATAGCTTTTGTCAGAGCTCTTTTGACAATTTTAGCACATTCATAAGCTAGTTTTATGTATATGTAACAGTGCAATCAAGTTAAGTATTGTTATCACTTTTGCAAAGAGTTCCGTGCAATTTTGTTCCATGGCCTACAAGACTTAAAAATGGCAATGCTGCATATGGGGATGAATAACTGTTTTATAAAAAGTATGTTTTACAAAGAAAGTGTGATATTTTATGTAACAGTGTCAAAAATGCACGTCCTGATTTTGCCAACTTCGATGTGTCCCTTGGTCAACATATTTTGGAACAAAATGCACAAATACAGTCTTGACCATATCTCTACACCTTAACCACCTTACCCACGAGTAATGCCTAAAGAAATAATAGATGACTGACACTGACACTGATGTACATGCACCGAACACTGATTGCAAGCCCAGACTCTGTGAATTGTTTCTTTAAATTTGATTGGCTAATCACAATGTTGTCCCTGAGTCAACAAAGATTGCTTGTTAAAATCAGGTTAATGGCACAAAACAAAACAAACTGCATTTTTAGAAAAGCTTGCACATTGTTTTGGGGTTGAATACTTTAGATCGAAAATTGTGTGCATATAGAACTTAAAGGTAATGAGTTAATTGAATTGATTTAAGTGGAGAAAAAAAAAGAAAGAAAATGATGAATAAATAAATACCTCAAACCAGTAAATAAAAAAGCTGACACTTAAAAAGGTGTATTATTAACATATCCTCTGATGAAAAACATCCATTTCGAAGTATTACATAACCAATTCTCCAACAACCCCTTAACATCACCTAGTGTAGACTCGTAAACAACAAAGAGCTTTTAGTGAGTTATGGGTCGCTATGATTTTCTGGGCCGAGACCCACAATGACCATTTGTTTCCATTCTGTGACAGCTTCTCATCTCTCAGCCTTTGTATACTCACTGATTTACCGTTTCTCGTTTCGGGCAGAAGCTGTTTTTTTCCTGGAATGGCATTTTGCCCCCTCTTTCAAAGAAGCGCCAGCGTTGGACGCCACCCGTGAAGTATCTGTTGGCAATAACTCAAGTACAATTTCAGAGAAATGGGCACAGATGACTTCGGACTCTGCCTGCAACCTGGTAGAGGGTCGTAACGCAGATGTCGAACAGAAGAACGACATCATCGTAAAAGATGTAAGTGTATCTGTGTCGTCCCTTTAGTGCTGGAGCGTATCTGCGCGGGCCACTGGAAGGAGGGGGCCGAGCCGAGCACGCCATTACACCCACTGATGTCTTCTGACTCGCATTACTATGGGAGAATGATCGAGGAGCTCGGCCTCCCTGAAAATAGCCACCGCGTGATGGATGTGCGGACCAAGGCGCCCTCCGCCGAGAAAAATATATCAGCGCCTGGCCTGGAAATATGGCTACGGGCTACGAGTGTGTGGGGGATAGGAGTATTCTTATTGACGTAACAAATGATAACACAGACGTGGAGAAGGAAGCTCTAAATGGGTTGTATTCTCAATGCACCTCCTTCGGTGAGGGATTGAGGCTTTTAGCGCATCTCTAAGTGTGGGCGTTGTTAAATGATGCATGATGTTGGGAACGCCACCCACGCGGCCTAAAGGTGCAACCAGTTTGTCCCATTGACACCACTGGGTCACAGAGCACCAGACGTGTGAAGCCTACAAAGATAGAGATGTTAAGAGACTTTTGAGACGCCTACAAAAGCACAGCAGGAACATAGCAGGGGAAAGGAATAACTCACCCCACAAACACACCTCCTGTCATTGCTTACTCACTTTTTATGTTGTTTCAGGCCTGTGTGACTTTGTTTCTTCTACAAAGGCAGAAACTTCCAGGAATGCTCTTGCTGCGCTTTTTTCACACAACATATAGAGAGCACTAGCTTTTAAGATCTAAAAAAATAAAAATAATCCCAATGATAGTTCTCAAATGTCATTTAAAATATATTTTTCATACAGATGTTCATGAAAAGCATTTCATTTGTGTCAGAGCTGCTCCTTTTTTTCTACATTGCCCATGGCTTACTTGCATAATGCGAATAAATAAGTAAATTTTTTATTTGAATCAAGTTAAATGAACAGTTCATCCAAAATTTTAAATTACCTCATAATTTACTCGGCCCAAGCCCTCCTAGGTGTGTATGGCTTTCTTCTTTCAGGCAAACAGTAGGAGTTTTTTAAAAAATATATCCAGACTATATAAATATAATAGCATATAAATGGTATTAAAATAGCACTTGACAGCTCATGTTCACAGTGCACAGCTTGGAGATTTGTCAAGTGTGTGTTCCAAGGGAAAAATACCAGTTTACAAGTTTGGAACGACATGAGACTGACTAAATGATGACCAATTCTGGTGTTTTTGGGTGGACTGTTCCTTTAAATAGAAAGTTTGAGTGGAGTACATTTTGCGGAGGCACAAAGAGAAGACTTCAAACTAGTAGAAGAGAAGAAACTCCTTGTGAGGAGTGAATAGGTGGCCACGGGCCAAAGCAGATGCCATCATACCTCTTTTGGCAGTCTTCACCATGATACATCCTTTGCATGTGTGGGCAGAGAGTTTCCCCAATTAGGATCCGATTTTTCCAGACGAGGATATCCCCATATGTGGGTTTTCTTACGCGTTTACGGCTGAGGGATACACTCTCTTGAGGATTCTGTGTGGTTTTCTCACTTGCAGCAGCTTCCAGTTGGATGAGTGGGCTTTGGGATCTTCATCCAAAGAGCTGCAGACGTGTTTGAGAGGAGGATGGTGTTCAGGGAAGCCATCTGTTATGATGCAAAAGATCAGGCGGTACATGTGACCCATAAAAACCAAACTTTTGGCCATGAAGATACAACTGCCAAGAAATCTGCTCTCCTAAAACACAATACATTACATTTTTAGAGCATTTTCGCACACACAAATAAACCATTTACATGAAAAATAAAAATATGTCTGCCATATCACTATGAATAAGATAATACAATACTATACAATAAAAAAAAAAAATCTGACTTATTATTTTACATATTTTGTTTCAAAGGAAATGCCAGTATGTTATCCTTTTACTACACAACAAATAACTGCAAATCAAACACTTACAAACAGAAAGAAAATAGGATTGCTGACAGATATGCACAGCATCGAATTAGGACAGCTACAGTATGTGCTAAATGTCAGTACAGGTATATTCAGAAACCCTTCTGAAACAGTTCAGGCTGTGAGATCAGTTAATTACTGCCGTATTAATGTTCAGACAAACAGCTGAATTGCAGGTGTGGTCTTATTTTTTTTATGTGACAGTGCAATAAACATTGAGATAATATTGCCATTCATTCATTTTCTCTCTTGTTTGCTTGTTCGACTTGGAATTATGCTTGTAATGTTGGAAAATTAATATAAATACACTAAAAAGGGAGAATGAAAGAAATACTCTTTACTAAAATGCACTAAAATTGTACTAAGTAATTGCTTTTTTTTACCTGTACACACATTCTCATACACAAACGACTGTAATATTTAGTTAGTATTCGTGCTCCGACGTGAATGCAAATGCGCAAGTGTTTTAATGAAGCCTCTTAAAAATGCAGAGCTCCTCTAGCACATCCTCTTAAGGCTAAAAGATACTGAACTAATTTAATCTCACATCGAGTTAAGCTCATCCACACTTGGGCAGTAGAAGCATTTGTTTCGGTCAAGTAGGATAATCTCTTGTGATTCTGGTTAGTTGGGTCTATTATTTACGTCCATGCTTTTTGCTTAAATGGGTCATATTTTCCCCTGAAGTCCATTTATAATGTTAGCTAATGTTTCTTGTTCCAAAAACAGTTATAATTAGTTTTAAACGACCATTTCCCAGGCTCTTTCTGATCCTTAGATCAGATAACTGCAATGATAACGTTTAATCAGAGATGTACTTTTTGTACTGACAGAAGAGTGACAATATTTAACTTAAACAGGAAATTACTAAACACAACAAAACACGTACAAGAAACAAACTGAAAACATATTAACGTAAATGGGTGATTCTTCTTTTGTGGATCTGTTTGTTCACTTGCACAACATTTCTGTGCCACAAAAGAGACATTCTTGTGATCATTTGCTGAAAATTACCCACCCTCTGGCTATCCAAGATGTAGATGAGTTTGTTTCTTCATCAGAACAGATTTGGAGAAATCAAGCATTATATCACTTGCTCAGCAGTGGATACTCTGCAGTGAATGGGTGCCGTCAGAATTAGAGTTCAAACAGCTGATAAAAACATCACAATAATCCAGTCCATCAAATAATGTGTTATGAAGTGTTTTTATCAGCTGTCTGAACTCTCATTGCTTTAAATAAAGGACTGTGAACAGTGTTACAGCTTCTGCTGTGGTACTGGAGTATCAAGAATTTGGTTTTTGCGACAACCTTGCTCACCTGAAACGCTCACGCTCATGTGTCCACCTCTTCAGCCCGCAGATCAAGAGGGTGTTTGACATTTGAGGTCCAATCTTCTCGCCGGGGAGGTGAAACATCAGCTGGAGGCTTCAGATCTAGTGCCTGATTTGGAGACTCTCTCTGACATGCAAGTTGATCATCCGCTACGAGAGAGAGAAAGAGTTTTAACTCGAGCCCTGATCCATCAACCCCCTAAAGCGTCACAAACCTCCAGAACCGTCCTGACTCCTGCAGCCACTTCACTCCTGTCAGACGAGGAACACTTGGAGGAGTCTGGGTACCTCACGCTGTGAAGGATGGTGAGATTAAGCAGAGATGCTGCTTCTCGTGAAGAACTGTGACGGTTCTGTCATTTCTACCGAGCCGCTGTCTGCTGTTTTTCAAGAGCAACAACAACCACGGGAAATCAGAAGCATGTTTTCAACTAGGTTTTGGAGAAAATGTGGAAAAAAAGGTTGCTGTGCAGATTTCTTTCTCAATGCTTGGATGTATTTCAGTTATATTTTGGTTGGATATCCATGCATCACGCATAACATTTATTTTATTTATTAATGATAAAACCCTCAAACACTAGCATTCTCTATTCTTTTCAAATTCCATTTTTTTTTAATTTATTAATAATGTCTACTAAATAACTACATGTAAATGTTTGTAAACTTTAAAGTTGTTTCCACAAGTCAAAATCAAAAATGAAATCTGAAATGTAGATACATAACACATGAAATGTACATAAATGTGTGTATTTATATACATAATATACACAGTATACACATGTATGCATTTTTTTTGATGCGACTGTATATTCATTGTGTATATATAAATACACACACATATTATTTTATAAATTATGTTATGTTTATATAGTAAATATATATACATACTATATTGCACATACTTTCTAAATATATACTGTGTGGGTCATATATATATATATATAATGCATACACATATATTATGTTCATAAAAATGAATTATATAAATATACATATATGTATATGTGTGTATATGTATATGTGTGCGTATATATATATATATATATATGTGTGTGTGTGTGTGTGTGTGTTTGTTTAAAAATAATTTGCATTATACAAACAGAGAGAGAGAAAGAATGTTTCGGCTATGTAAAGATCATTTTCATCATCCCAGAGTCATGACAGCTCTCTCTTTATACGTGTCTCACATAAGATGGAACAGCTATCTGAAGCTCACCGTTATGACCTAGATTTGGTTAATGGCACAATTTGACTGACAAGTCATCAGAGCCTGAAACATGGTTTAATCTTCGGTTCAGGTTATTGAGACCTCCAGGTCACAAATCAGGCTGGCCGAAAGAAAGTCATGTTCAGGATGAACACACAGGGATAGGGAGATGATTTGATTAAAGACGGACCCCCGGGGTCCCACATCCTGACAAATGGCGGGCGTGTAAGACAGCTTGTGTGCCTTGAGAGTCTGACACACAGCAATATGAAGAAACACAGAGGTGTTGAAAACAAATTGGGAAATCTGGCATCATCCGCCTGCATCCGTTGAATGAGGGATTTGATTAGAGGTTCCCCTGAATGAACAGATTTCACTTGATTTGTTGTTGTGGGCGGCTTCCTGTCTTGAGCACAGGCTGGCGTCCCGCTGCTTTATGGAATATTTGACAGGAAATGCTAATATGGCGTGTACAGATTTCACATCATTTTAATTTTCACGATTTTTCTTTTTTTTTTTTGATGAAGCACACAAAAAGTTCCATACTTTAGATGTACTTTGTTCTTGTAAATGACTTCATTTTCCTGACAACATCTTTAGAGGCCATTCCTCCAAATATCCGCTGATGGTGAACTGGGGAGCTTCAGTGGTCAGCTTTCTCTCAGGGCTCTTGCCTTCAACGTTCTTAGGCAGTTTGGGGCCATGAGAGGCTTTAGATGCCCCTGGTGCTCTGAGGCCTCTGGGGGCTGGTTATAAACAAGTAATGTTATATTACATTTATCCAGTGCACTACCCAATGCATACAGTGAGTTTAGTACAGATAAGAGGCCCAGAGTCTTGCACATGGCTCTTAGCTTATTTCTTAGTATAACATTCAATATAGCTTTGCAAAGTATTCAGTAAATCCGCACAAAGTCAAGAAATTATATTAAATAATACATATCAGCTGAGAAAAACAGAGAGCAGTGTTTGCATTGCTCTTAGTAAAATTATATATTTTACATTTGGTTAAAATTTATGGCATGTAAGGATATTACTTTTAATACTTCATTATAGCTAATACAACATTTACAAGAGTATAATGATGTTGTTCAGTGAGTTCGTGCAAGTTCAAGTTAACCCCTCATTGCACAGACTTTCAAGACTTTCTGGCTGTTCGCAAAAAATAATAAAAAAAATGCTATGAGCAAGGATCTGGATGAGAATGTTTTGTCTGGCTCAGTCATCCTCAGGCTAAAGAACAACTCCTTCTTATTTTCACTTGAGGGCAAAAATCATTAAACATTCATTTGCATTGAGAACATATTTTGGGCTGCCCTTCCGGCATTTTTCATTAAAGCATTCTGGGAATATAAACCGCCACTGGTCCGATAGAGTCCGATGTTTGGCTGTTGAATAGATATACTGAGAGATGCTGTTGAGTTTATCTCAAGAAAAAAAGAAAGAAAAGAAAACACTGATATAAATCAAAATATATCAAAAGTAATTTAGAAAATAATTAAATATTTACAAAATAAAGCTAGGTTAATCTAAAAAATCATGCCAATAAAAATGTTCAAATCATATTCAAACCACAAAACAAAATTAATCAAAAGCTAGGGTGATGCCAATACAAATGAGATCTTCCAAAACCAAAAAAAATCATATTCAACAAACTAAAAAAAAAAAATCTAATTGCAAACATTTTAACATTATTTATTATTATTCTAATTCTCAAAATGTAAATTCTAAAATAAATTAAAATTAAATGCATTACAAACCTAATTACAAACATTTCAGTTTTTAATTTAATAATTAATTCATTATTATTATTATTTATTTATCATTCGCTAACACTTTACAATTAAATTAATTTGTTAACATTACTTAACTACATTAGTTAACTAAGAAGGAACAACACTTCTAGAGCCTTAATTAATGTTAATCTTAATGTTAGTTATGATTTCAGCATTTACTAATGCATTATTAAAATCACAAGCTGTGTTTGTTAACATCAATGCACTGTGAGCTAACAATGAATGATTGTATTTTTATCAACTAATGTTTAAAAAAAAAAAAAAAATACTGTAATAAATGTATTGTTCATTGTATATTCTTGTTAGTTAATACATTAATCTTAACAAATGACACCTTATTGTAAAGTGTTACCGGTTATTCTTATAATTCTACATACCAATTCTCATTTGATTTTCATTAGGCTACAGAATTAATGTTGGTGATCCCCGAAACAGCTTACACTTCCTTCTGTTCCATATTTTGTTTGTTGATCTGGGGGTGGAATATGATCTGGCCATGTTCTTGTCAGATTTTGGTGAGATTCACCCAGTTGTTGTTTGTGTGCAGAGGCTTGCAGGGTGTCAGTCATGGTAATATTTCATCTTAAGGGTTCAGCCTGCGAGGCTGATTCACAGAAATCTAGTGCATATTTCCAGCAGATGAGATCAGCTCACCCGACCTGCATTCATAACTCTTTCTCTGCCTGCTCACTCGTTGGGAAACAGCACTACAGTTGTTCATGCTTGCTTTAGAGTGATTGAACGGCTCTTAGTTACACGAAGAAACCGCACGCTGTACAGCAGCCCACGCCTTATATGCAACATGTTCCAAGATTAGCTGCAATTTGTCTTTATTAGATTGCACCCAAATCTTTAAAACCCACATAATTTCATCGGACACTAAATGGTCAGAATTAAATTACTTCTAAATGGAATTACAAAGAGGTAAAGCACTAAACATGATAACTTTTATATTAAAAATAAATGCATCAAAACATCTTCTTTGCATTTATAAAAATGAGTGAATAATGAAGTGATTTTTGCTGAAAATACGAATAGCATTTTTCAAAGTACAGCTTACTGACTCAAATTTGTGACTCATCATATATGAAAAAAATATCCACTTCTCAGTTAAGCTAAATATTAAGTTAACATTAAAAAATTAAAATAAAATACAAATAAATAAAGAAGAGTACAGTATGTATTTCTAAATGTACATAAATATATAAATGTCCTGACTAAATGAATAAATTGATATATATATATATATATATTTATTTATTTTTAAATGTTGCGTTTATTTTGTTACGTTAAATTTTTAATTTATTATAATACTATATATGCATACATTACCAGATTTTATACATTGACATGGAAGATAGTTTTAAATAATTTCAAGTTGGGATTCAAGCAAAACCAGCTGTTTGAAGATCCTTCTATAATCGTGGCAGAAAATTTTCCAAAAGCATCACACAGGTAGATCAAAGTACAAGTACACCGCCAAGTACTTTAATTGCTGTGAGTGACGGTTAAGTGGTGCCAGATGCATATAAATGTTGTCATTTTCTGCAAAAAAGTAGCCGTGTTTTTCCACACACATTTATTTCATTTTAACATATTTATGAAGGATGTGGATCAAAGTAAATCCAGGTAGAACGGTGTTAAACCACTCTCATATAATCACTGGTGGCTTAGATGCATTCCCAGTTTTGCTTCATCATTGACACAAATCGATAAACAATTATGTGAGATTTATGCAACCCATATTTATGAATATCAATGAGCAATGCATGCCATCTATCACGATAACCTTTCTTGCAAGCAGAAATTTGTCAGAACCTGCATTAAATCAAAAAAATAAAAATAGACACCGCAACTGATTGAAGAAATATGAATTATAGAATATTGTTACAAACCCACTGATTCAGGGTGGTGGAACATTGCCAAAAAGGGAGGCTGCGAACCAAAATCAATTTAAATATTTTAAAGTAAATTATACAAAATAGGTTCAATAAAGAAAAGAAGAGAAAACAATAAAAAGATAATTCTGGTGCTGGAGGGATGTCTGGGCGTCTCAGGTCTTTCTCTCGGTTCTCAAACAAGGGATCCTTTTAAACTCAATCAACTCATCATCTCCGATTCAGTACAGCTGGTGTTGATCTCCACTCACACAAAGACAACACAAACAAAACCTATACGCCACCTAGTGGCAGCAGATCCCATTGAGGAAACAGGTGGTAACCCATACTGTAACAATATGAAATGAAGAATTTTGATTATGAAACATCTAGGTAAACAGGATTTGTTAATCTACAGAATACAGGCCAAAAATATCCATCCATCCAGCTATCTATTTATCTATTTTTTGTACACACACAGTCTGTTAAAAGTAGAAATGTACCGTTGGCTCAATTTACATTTAAGTATATATGCATTTCACAGTGCTTCCTTCTAAAACTTTACTTCATTTTCTCCTTCATTTTTTAGTTCTGAGGCAGCTTTGACACATTAATTCTCTCGCCAAATTGATAGACCCAGAAACCTGCCCTAGTCCCTCCATTATTGTGAAAGGTTAGACTGGAATAAATATCCATGCGTGTGACTTTGAGGAAAAGAGACTCGAGCGGGATTTCACTTGGGGAGCAACACATTTCATATGCAAAGAAAATAAATTACAATAAAACATAATGCCAAATCGCTACCTGTCAGTGATTTTCCATTTATGGCCATTTCCTCAGCGCGGTAATCAAGAAGCTTGAGTCACCCTGAAGAGAGATGAACACAGAAATATATTACTTCAGAGAAATCATATTCCTGCATTCAGAAATCAATGCAGCATTTAGTCAAATCCCCAAGTAACAAGCCTGCTCGACTGTTGAAATATAATTAGGGCACAATATTAGGCTCGCTATTGTTTCCCAAGTACAAGATGAAAGCTCCTGAGTTCTCGTGCCGCTTTATGACAACTCTTGAGTAATCACAGCAGTGCCATCTTCTGTCCTTTACCAAACCAAATTTTTTTAAAAAGTGATCATTTATAATTCATAGGTTTCTGATGCAATGCACTTAGACATATTTGCCATTTCTTTGCTTGTACATATTGATCAAACGATAAAGCTGTTCTAAGTGAATTCTGTGACACTAGTGGCACCAAAGGGAATTGCACAAATAATGAGATTTCCAAACAAATAAATAGACCAGAGCCCAAACTCAAGCCATTGCCAGAGAGACAGGTCCAAGGGTGCGTCTCAATCAGCTCCCTAGCTCCCGAGCTCATGAATCAGGAGATCGTGTACACGAGTTCGGTCACTGCTAAGTTCCCTGACTCAATGCATGTTGAGGATTCAGTCTTGTGCGATCTCCTGATTGCTCTCCTCGGGAAACCTCACGACAACACTGGTGAGTAACAACTTAGACTCTTACAGGGCTTGGCGTGGCGTAAGTGCTGTTAAAAGGCAGCAAATGCAGGCAGCAAATCCATTCGGACCTCCGTAGATAAGTGCTGCGTCCAAAATCACTCAATTCCCACTATATACAGTAGTACGTGAAAAACAGCATGCGAGGCGAGTCCGAATTCATAGCATTCGAAATTCAGTAGGCGAGAAGTACCCGGATGACCTACTGCTTCCGGCTGAATTCTGTAGTAGGCATACCATGGACATTTTCCTATCCCATGAGTCTGCGGGAGAGGAGGCGTCATATTCGAAAAATGGCGGAAAATTGAGACGCGGCTCATTTCAAGTGTAAGCACCTCAGGAAAAAAACGTTGTTTATTGTGATTAAATTACACTTGTTTAACACAATCTAAATAAACGGGTGACTTATTGAAAGTTTAAA
>JAUMHR010000042.1:16185234-16195344 GCA_032361145.1 Enteromius fasciolatus | reverse complement strand
GAGAGAAATGGTAATATTGTGTATCTGGAATGAATTTTAGATCTTTAAATCCATCTCATGAAAAATCGGAGCAGAAACAAAGGTGTTGCGTTTATATTTTTGTTGAGTGTAGTTACAGATAGATAGATAGATAGATACAGACAGACAGATTTAAAGACAGACGATGGATGGATGGATAAATGGACAGACGAGGATTGATAGATAGATTTGCATTTCAAATAAACACTGTTCAGAAAATACAATTAAATAAATAAAAAACTGAATCATTATTTTATGCCCTATATATTATTAAATATTCAAATTTCCCTAGTAAATTGGGAAAACCCAACCTGATCTCACGGCAATTCGTACATATTGTACGAGGTGGCTAATTCGTACGAATTTGTACGAATTACCTAAACGTAACCCCACCCCTAAACCTACCCATCACGTGGTTTTAGACAAATCGTACGAAATTGTAGGAGTGAGATCGTACGAATTAGTACGAACTGGCACAAATGTACGAATTGCTCATGAGATTGTGTTGGAAAACCAGACAAAACAAATAAATAAACGGTTGTACCAATTAAATAAACGTCAGATCAGTACATAACAACATACATTTTAAGTTATCATAATTTCAATAATGGGTCTTTTTGACTATTTAAAGATAATTTTATGGTTTCTTTGATGGATTTGTTTGTTAATTTTTTTGGCTTCCTAAGGCATTACTTGATAGACTGGAGGTGTGTGGATTATTGTGACACTCTCTTTGGACTTTCATTCTGATGGCACCCATTCACTGCAGAGGATCCACTGATGAATGTGTGATGCTACATTTCTCCAAATCTGACTAGGAAACATCTACATCTTAGATGACCGGAGGGTGAATACATTTTAAGTAAAGTAAAATTTTTAGGTGAACACTTATTTTAATGAACAGAACTTGTTTTAACACTTGACCCAGTATTATGGTAATTTGGGACATGCTGTTTTTCAACAATTAAACTCATTCAATCATCTGTCGTTCTTCATTTACGGTGATATTTTTGAATTCATGTGGCGCAGAAAGCAGTAGTTTCAGTCCAAACACTGGCCCAGATTGTGTTTGCATCAGACGGAGGATTAGTTTTTCCTGCAGGTTAAATGGCATATCAGCAGGCTGCTGAAAACCAAAGACCCAATTTCCATTCACATCTGCAGTGACTAAAAAGGCTAATGGGCATAAACAGCGTTAATTCTTTGTCCTTTGACACCAGGCCTCAATAAAACAGAGAAGCAAAATATTGGAGGCTTTTTTTCAGTGAAAACATGTGAACGACCAGAGCCGGCGGGTGGTGGGATTCACGCTGTGGAAACGGAGAACCCACATAATAACATGCACAGCTGCCTCTAGATGCATTTTAATATTTGTCTCAAAGGAAATACGGTCCGGTGGACGCAATGGGAAAGGCTGCTCTGAGGTCTGCGGCTCCCGGTAGAGAAGGAACAGATCAGGCAATCTATTAGGAAGCTTTAAATGTCTCCAAATAATTCAATGGCTGGTCACAGTTTGAAACAGCATGCTCCCTTTCCAATATGGAAGGAGTGTGGCTTTCCAGTCACATTACAGTGCACTGAGTGGTTCAGATTTACACAGACGCCTCCTAAATTCTCATTTGGGGGCTTTTTAAGCCACTTTTTGTGACAGGCACGTCTCCTGAATGATTTGAAAACTTCTCGCGCTAACAAGTTCGGAGAGCAGATAACTTTTAATAGTACAATAAAAAGCAAAGGCGCTCGAAAATGAAGGCTTCTGCACTTTATACCTTTTCCATAGGGGAGCGGGAGACAGATAAAGTGAGGAACAACTTCTGCACATTTGCAGAAACGGTAAAAAACACAGATTATCCCCTAAAGCTGAAGGCCAAATTGGGGTTGGAGTCGTTGTATTGGTGCGGTACAAATGACAATAACAGCATGAAATGAAAATGGTCTTTTGAGGAGCAAGAAATCACACGGCTTTGTTTGCTTGTAGTTACTGTACGGTATGTAACTGTAGCAGCTGGTGGCTCTGAGAAAATCATTTTGAAATTGTGAAGGATCAAGTAAACAAACAAACTTTGACTGACCTCTCCGATGCTGAACTTTTGTGAAGAAATGCAGCAATAGTTTTCTCTTCCCTCCTTTCTGCACCTTCATGACCTATCTGCCTTCTCTGCACTTTGTGAAAAGCAGGTTCAAATGTTTATTTAAAGCTTCTTTATTTTTTAGATTCTTGTTTATATAGACTGTATATTAACTTATTGGGAGAAAACAGATAGTTCTATATGAAATCAGACATTGAGCACCCCCATATAGGCAAATGGTGTGATCATAACACCCCGCGAATATTCGACTTAGAGACTGCGAGTCGAAACGGGCTCCACTAATCGAATATTTAAATCATCGGCTATTCGAGGACACCTCTAATATATATATATATATATATATATATATATATATATGACTCTATGGGACTCTAACCAGTAGCATGTCTAATTATATTTACATTATCATCTGCGAGTCCTCTGTACAGACACCAGACACACCAGGATAATTAGTCCATCACCTGCACTGATTGTACCTACGAGGATCAAATCCCTGGCTGTTAAATGCCTGATGAATATACATGGGTGGCACTGCATCATCCTGACAGGACAGTGGTCGTATTGCCCTCTGTAAAAAATTAAGCATTCATTATTCTCAATTACGCTTTAGTCCCAGAAAGGTATAACCACCCACGCTGGAGGGAGCGATCGGAGGTGGGCAGGGAATGACCCGCTGGCAGGGACAGCGAACACAACAGCTGTTGCTATCAGCAAGCCAAACCCAGAGAGCACATTATGACATTGTGTCCCGGTCTGTCCCCGAGCCCACATCCATCGTCCAATAACATTTTACAAATAACTGCCCAGCTTGAGAGCAATCCGAATAGTTTTGGCCACTGGGGGAGAAACAGCTTTATGTTATTAAAACAGGAGAACCAAATAGGAGAAACATCTTCATTCTTGGTTTTATTTGGAGGACATCAGTCCTGTTTAGACGGTCTTTTTGGCTTGCGGCGTAATGTCTGGTGCAGGAACTGCACACTGAGACAGGAAGAGACCTTCCAATTAACATATAAAGCAACAGTAAGTCTCGTATGTTCACCAAGCCTACATTCATTTGATTAAAAATACAGTAAAAATAGTGAAATATTATTACAATTCAAAATAACAGCTTTCTGTTTAAATATATATCAAAAAAGTTATTTATATCTGAGATTTAAAGCTGATTTTTCAGCATCATTACTCCAGTCTTCAGAGCACAATCCTTAACAAGAAAACAAAATCTGATTATCATCACTGTTGAAAACAGTTGTCCTGCTTTATATTGTTTGTGGAAACATTATTTATCTACCTACTCGCTCAATGTCAGTTCACAATGTTTTCATTACTTTTTTATTATTTATTTACAGAGTTCCACTAATTACTTCTTCCTCAAAGCGCTCATTGTTTTAGCCTGGTACTTTTTAAACAAGACTTAACAGACTGAGGAAAAACCCCTGTCCTTACTCTTGAAAATCGCATTCTTAGGGAAAGCACAAACTGATAAAGTATACATCTCGAATGCGCTGTAATATCCCGTCTGCCAATTGCATAAATGTAAATCAGACGATCCGTGGGTGTGCGTCTGAGTTTCAGACTACAAGAGGAGCACCAATCAAACAAAGATGAAGAAAGAAAAAGTAACAGCGAATATAAGGCTTTTTCTCCATCTCTGCAAAAGTACTCCGAAAGTTTTCAGCTAAAGTTTGAGTTTTTCTGTTTGGATAAACTGCACTTAAGTTAGAGGTTGGGACCTGGATGCTTTTGGGAAGTGTTGCACATCGACTACTAAATTTGTTCTCTCTTTAATAAATGACACTATCCAGCATTAAATAATGAATGAACATTGAGTGAATGCCAAACAATGGTAAGTCCTGCACAGGTCCTTAAATTAGGTAGTCATTTAACACAATGTAAAACAGCAGAAACCCAATTCTCATTGTTTGGATGAAGAAATTACAAAAATATATAAAGAGAGGGTTTTTTTTTCTGCCCAGAAGATTTCAATACAATCTCTTAAAAGTTTTCATCAATTAGTCCGAAATTTCTCCAGTTATACTGCATTGTGGTTAAAGTGCCCTCTCCAGAAGATCTGTTTTTTATTAATGAAAGGCATCCATTATTGTCAGTAAGCTATAGGGTTTATGTATATAAATGAATTCTCCAACCCACTTACCCATGCTTTATTATGAGCGAGCAAGATGTAATTGTGTTTCTGATCAGTGCAGATCAATTCAAATGCACATGAGTTGCTGCAGCTCAGCCCGGTGTCAGACGGAGGAGGAGGTGAACGTTTCACCGCTCTTATTACGGCTCCTGCTAATGATATTAAATATGAAGGGGAGATATATTATGCTACAGCTAATTCTTTGATGGCTGACAGTTTGCCACTAGTTTAATTTCGAGCATCTGCCACAGAGACGACAACACAAACTTGCTCTCTTCTTCTAGTTAGTTGGGCGTAATCAGCAAAAAGCTTTTAACCATGTTGGGTTAGTGACAGGTTTGCTCAGTAAACACTTATATGTTCTGGTGCACAAATGTTGTTTGACATGCACTGCTTCAGGAGTACAGTTTATAGGTACAGTTTAAACTTCCAGGCAGGTGTGTTGAAGCAAGTTGGAGCTAAACTCTGCAGGACACCGGCCCTCCAGGATCGGGTTTGATGACCCCTGACCTATAGAGTTGCTTTTTGTTGAAAAACAGTCAGGCTCTATTTCTTCAGGATGTTTATTTGAAGTAAAAAAAAAACATTATTTACTAATCTGTTCAAAAATTGAATTAATTGATCAAAAATTATATTGAATTGATCAATAATTGATATTAGATTCATATTTCTAACGCTACAAAATATATAAGGTACATGCTGGTTTTCTGAATGTAATCAAAGAAACCTGAAACATTATCATGTTTTAAACATAACAATACACACACATTATATATATATATATATATATATATATATACTGTATACACACACACTGTGTTCTCTTTAATCAGCAAAGCAAATACTATTTAATTCTTTCTAATTACAAATGTAGCATGGTACTTGTTTCCGACACTACTTCTTATTGACACAGTTTGATATTAGTTTCTACTTGGATCTTTAGTTATGTCTGCAGAACACAATACTGTGCCATAATGTAAATTACTTTCCAGCCTCCTATATAAATATGCTCCAGACTTTATGTCAGTTGTCAGAGAGCAGAATTAAAGCCGCTAAAACACTGTAAGGTCTAAAGTCCCGAACTGACCTCACAGAAATTAATCTCACGATCCAAACTGTTAATGATCAACCCAAAATAGCTATTTACCTCTTTTATTTATTCATATGTCCCTCTTGCCTGGATTAAAGGAAGCAAAAGGATTTTTAGCTTCCATTGTGAACCAATGAAGAATGAAGAAAAAAAATCAACAAGCAGACTCATAATCATACCTAATGACAAGTTGCAGGTAGCAAGGAAAGCTTTAAAGAGGGAATGGGACAGACCTGTGCAACTGCTTAAGAAATTTAGTTTCTTATTTTTTAGCTCAAGTACACATCACATTCACGCTCTTCTCAATCCCTTTTAAATAGCTTGAGACTCATCCTAACCTGTTAATGCACAGTGAAGCTGTTTGGACGCAGAGGCCGAGCGACAGCAGGGTTATGGCAAACTTAAAAGACCCCATAAAATAGTTTGATGAAAGCCATTTTCATTCCTGTGCCATCAAAACCATGATTTCCATTTTTTTTCAAAGCTTTCCAACTTTTATATTTTAAATTTAATCTGCTTTACAGCTTGTTTTGTCAGGTTTTAGTACATCGTACGCCAAAGGAAAGCTCAAAACTAACACAAACTGAAAGATATAAATAAAATGTACATTTCTATTATGTTTTTTATAACCTCTTTAAAAATATACATACTGTAGTATAACCTCTCATTTGTCCCCTAATGATTTTCATTACTCTAAATTATTTCACTAAAGGACACTATTTCATATTTACGAAATTCTTTATTTATAACACATTATTTGATTTGTATGAATTGTTTCTTTACTGAGGTCAAAGCAGACTATACTTCCAATAATTATCTAATGAAATCTCAAAATATTACAATAAAATATAATAAAACACAATAAAATAAAATTAAATAAATACTGTCAACTACTCATAAAAGGCTATTTTACACTGACATACTGATGAAATAAATATCTCAGTTTCCACAAAAAATATACAACATCTTTTCTTAACATTTCGTATAAAGAAAAATGCTTATTAAATAGCAAACCAGCATATGATAAGGATTTCTGAAAGATAATTTGATACTGAAAACTGAAGCAACAATGCTGAATATTCAGCTTTGCATCATAAGAAAAACATTTAATTTTAAATTGTATTCAAAATTGTTATTTAAAATAACTTTTAACAGTACTCATAACTTGATATAATTTTAGACTTTATTTTCATCATAATCTTATTGTGTAACTTTTAACTATTTTTAATCAGTTTTTATTATTATTAGTTTGGATACAATAGCTTGCCAAATGCATGAATGTAAAACATTTTTCCCCAGCAGCTTTTGAACTGGAGTTTGAAGTCTCTTCACAGATGCCGTGCATTGACTGGTCATACAACTTTCTTCCTGGGTTGTAAAGCTTAAAATAACACTATTCTTCATTAAATAATTGATGCCAACTGAACGAATGCCCAACAATGGTAAGTTGGACAGCCTGAGAGCTCTTTCATTCACTTCTCCTTTGCATAGGTGCCTAGATAAATGGACAGTCATTTAACAGACCATGATTGCCTTCATAAAAGGTGGGCAGGGAGCAAAAAATTACTTCTAATTGAGAGACATTCATCACTTTTGCAACACATGAGCACGTTTGCATGGCCTGAACAGAAGAATGAAGTTGACTTAATTCGGGGGGTCAAGAAACGGAGTGACCGCCGGCCCTGATTTATTTGACCTCTACACCCAGATTAATTCCTGCAGCCTTCAGCTTTCGTTTTCTCTCTCACGCTGTCCTTTAGCCATTTTCGCTCACCGTCTCGCCATATTTCATGATTGATTATCGCCCTGGCGCTCATCTCTCGTTCTCAGTCTGTCGTCCTCCCTCCCTTCCAGTTTAGCTTTCTCTCTCGGTGACTCAGGACTGGCAATCCAATTTATATTGTTATGTACGTGCAGCGTGTTGGCAAATTGAATTGAATCGGGGACCTTGTTTTAATATTGCATGTATTCATGGCTAAAAATAACCTGGAAGATCGATTGCTTCAGATGTGTTAACGCAGTCTCCTCGAAGAAGCCATATGCTATCTGAGAAATAAATGAAAAGGTTTATGACTCTTTACCTCGTCTTTTAAGTCAAATTGCCAAAACTGCATTCCGCTAATGTTGCCTCTGTAGGGAAACGTAGTCGTTTCAGTTACTCCAGAGCCTCCAGGAAAGATAAATCCCTAATGAGATCTCTTTAGTATTACGTCTTTGCTAAAGTCTCCAGCTTCTCAGATTTTTCTCCTGAGAGAACAGTCCTGGTAAACTCATGGTTTCTGTAGAGCAGGGGTACTCGGCTCCGCAAGACGACACTGGAATTGTACGCACAGTAGGAGACGAGTCTGAGAAATTGATTTTTCAGCAACTAAATCCGGGTTTTATATTTGATGTATCCGCACCGGCACAAGGATACATGTTGTGATCTCATCTTTACGAGTTACAAAATACCAATAAATCTTTTAAACTACTGGTTTGAAAAAAAAATAAATAAAAAAATAAGTTTATTATGCTCACCTTATCTTTGCCCTATATCTTTAAAAATATATATTCAGACACTGTATATATAATGAATCAATGTAAAATAAATGAGCACATTTGACTAATAACATTCAATTATATTTAAAAATAATTGAACAAATGTTTAATTAAATAAATATTTTATTCTAAAACGTTTGACCAGTAGTTTACATTTAAATCAAAATTAAAATTTTTCCAGGTTAGGAATTAGATTAAGCCAGGACTAGACCTCTGCTAATTTAGGACTTTTAAGAATTTTTAGAAACATGTCTTACAAAAATGCATGAGCATTTTAAGACAAAACAATGGTAATAATGTATTTTAAGATATCTCGGGGCAAGCTTTTTCCAGTTTAGACAGCTCTTAACATTTATTTTAATCTAGGACTAGTCTTAAGCCCTGTTCGGGAAACTGCCCCTGTGGGTAAACTTATTAACCTGCATTATGCAAACATAGGACTATATATTTAGATACAGTAGTCAACATTCGAAGTGGATGAAAACCTTTCATATCCTAAGACAAAAATAGTTTTGATCTACTTTGAATGTTGACTACTGTATATATATATAAATCATGGGTCTTGTATTTTTTAAAAACAAGTACAGGAGTAAAAATGCATATTTTATTAAATAAATTGTAGTTGTAGTTTTCTTTTACTAATAAGACCAGGAGGTGTTTTTTTTAAGGAATTAACATACATAGTCCACAAAACACAATTGAATTGCTCTGTTGAGTAAATCTAGCCAATAAAAGTTCAATAACATCTCAAAATGTGCTCAGATTTGTCAGATATCTGCAATGAAAAGTCAGATTTCAAACATTCAGATGATCTGAGCTATACTATTCATGTTCAATTTAGAGGCTTATATAAAATGTATAAGAAAGTATATAAAATGCTTAAAAGAAATTGTAAGAGAAGCATCTGGCACAAAGTGGAAAGCCACAGTTTCAGAGATGTTAAACTAGACAGGAAAACTCACAAAAATGTACTGACAAAAAGTAAAGAAATAGTTCACCAACATATTAAATGTTGCCTGAAATGTACTCCTCTTCAGGTCATCTGTCATGTAGATTAGTTTGTTTCTTCATCAGAACAGATTTGGGGAAATTACTTAGCAATGGATACAATGCAGTGAATGGGTGCCGTCAGAATGACATCACGATGATACAAACCACTCCAGGCCACCATGTTGAGAAGACAAAAATCTGTGTGTTTGTAAGAAAAAGATTTATTTATTTTTATTTGTGGAAAATTCACATACAGTATTAGGCCCAAGAACTGAATCATTTATTAAACCATTTTATTCACATGAATCATCTGAATGAATCAATTCACCAAAACAAATCACTTCTTCCAAATTTATTTGATGGAGAAAATACATTTCACAAGGTTGTATGCGCAAAAACCTCCCAGTTTTTTTAAACATCCGAGCTGCTGTTTTAGTGCCGAAAATGTGTTTTAGTAAAATCACTATGTTCAGCTACTCATCGACACCATTTTTTGAGCCAAAGAAAAGCAGTTTAGAAATAACACGGCCTCGCACAAAAACAATACTAAACCTCACGTCTAAAGCCGAGAGCGAGTGAAAGGAAAAGAAGCAGGAAGTGAGGAAGAGAAACGAGGAAACTCTATCTTCCAGCATAATAACCATATCAAAAGCCGTGTTTGCACAATACACATCAGAGAAGGATAAACACAAAGACAATGACAATCAGTCTAAAGCCAAATTGCAGCCTGTCTGTTTCTCATTGTGGGAGAACACGCTGAGGGTCTTGAGTAGCGACAGTTCAATAATATGGATGACAATACATGCGACGAGAGCCTGAGAGTCTGTGCCAAAACCCTTGATTGTTGGCGGTTCATTTTGCTCATCATAGAAACGTCCAGCTTTGAGCCAAAACAAACATCGGGACATGGTTTATGTATGAGGCTAAGTGAGAGACACGGAGGGCGGCCACATTTTTAACAAGAAAGAGAGAGAGAGAACTTTTCCAAACTATTACGAGACAGGCACTCAGAGTCGCACTATATTTCAGGCATTTCAGTTTTGTTCGGAGGTAAACAAAAGGGCGCTGGAAAACCTAAAAAAAGAATAACTTTCGGGTTACTGCAGGTAAGGTGACCTTTAAACCTGAAGAGAAAATTGGGAGCATGTCGTTGCTGTGGTAATGTAACATTCCGTTCCTGTCCTGTCTTGTGGTTCCCCCTGTCATTTTGTGTTTTTGGTTTAGTCCTGTCCGGTTTG
>JAUMHR010000042.1:16112350-16126730 GCA_032361145.1 Enteromius fasciolatus | reverse complement strand
AATCAATCTCTAAAATAAGATAGATAAATAAATATATATATATATATATATATATATATAATACAATTAAATATTATAATGGCAATAGGTATCCTGTTATAAATAATAGTACAAAAACATTACAAACTTTTCCATTTTGTCAGCAGTTGCTTTATACATCACATCTTGTTGAACCCTTTGTTTGTAACCATGTAGTGTATCTATAGTGTGAAGTCCACTGACAGCTGCCTGTCTCTAATATTGCACCCAGACATACTCCATAGTGAGGACAAAAAGCAAAATAAGCAAAAAATAAAAACAGTAATATTAAAATAACATTCTGTTCCAGCTGTGAACAAGTCCTGCACTGGTTGCTGCAAAGATACAGCTTGAATATTGTAGAGCGAAGTCTAGTCAGAGTTTTATCTCACCCAAACACTGAATTATGAAACATGCATAGAAACCCCATGCATACAATCTTTTGATGAGCACAGTTTTCTTTTCAGGCTGTGATGTTTAGAACATAGCCATGAACTACGATTTGCACCTTGCTGCTGCTATTTGCCAGCAGGTTGTATTAGGAGGAGGTACATTCATATTCTACTGAGCAAACATTTGTATTCGCCCCTGCATGCAAGATGACTCCACAGATTTATTTATTTATTTTCTTTTTATCCTGGACTGAAAAGACTGAATTTTGCATATGCAAAATACATTTTAAATGGGTCATTATTTTACTCTCTATATGCACTCATGTTTTTAATGTTTTTTTTTTTTTTATGATTAGATACAAATGCACATTGTACATTTAAAAATTAATTGACATAGCCAGCACCTTGCAGAATCTGCAAAAAGTTTATGTTAATTATTTTACCAAAATTAAAAGGGAACATACAAACTGCACAATATTGTTTATTTAGTACTGACCCTGAGCAATATGTTTCAAATAATAAAAAAAAAAGTTTGAATATACTGTAGTCCAAGATAAAATAACTGAATTTCTATTAATGTAAATTCACCCTCAGACCTTAATGCTGTCACAATGTCACAAACACCTGTCCCTGGATCAGTCACCAACACCAACTTGACGAGTTGCCAATTCGTATGCATTTGTATGACTGACCTAAACCTTACCCCGCCCCTAAACTTACCCGTCACAGGGTTTCAGACAAATCGTACAAAATCGTACACATGAGGTTGTACTAATTAGTACAAATTAGGCACCTCATATGAATACATGCGTATCGATGGTGAGACCGTGTTATCTCACATGGTGACATAAAACTTGCTGTACTCCGAAGGAGCACAGAAAGTTATGTTTTGCATAGTGAAGTGCATCATTCAAGTGGCCTATACACGACCAGGCACTTTTCACCTTTTATTTAAGCCTGATGCCGTCAGTGTGAAACAGTACACTGGAAGTGCTTGTCATCCAGCAGGGAATGGCCTAAAACACAAGACATTTATTTGTCCTAATGTTGATCCCTCATGCTGCCAGATTCATGTCTACTTTTCTATTTCACTCTCAGCCCGACAGCAGCCAGTAGCTCAACTGACTAATCTACTTCCAGGCATCTTGATTTCATCTATTTTGAGCTGAAAAAATATCCCGCTATTGGCCATCAGTTCAGTTTGTTTCCTCCATAATAGAATTGCAATGACCAGTGATGCTAATGAGGTCCAAGGCTTTGACCTGCTGGTAGTCTGACTTCTCAATATGGACAAAAAACATGTGGATTCCTCTGTAAATCAGCAGCAACGGTATCTACTTTGACTACACCAGCACTTCTCAACTCATTAACTGTATCTAAAATAAACAAACAACAAACAACAAGGCACTGCGATAAAAAAACAGCCCGCCTGCTGTTGGGATCATACAGTTTCTAGTATTTGCAACTTTAAAGGCTTCAAGAAGTCAATAAGCATCTTGAAGTGTTGAGAACTCTGTGTATTACATCAAAAAGGGAACATAAAAGATTTGTTTAAAAAAATAATGAGCAAAATTTGTGCAGAACGGTTTGAGGAATTCATAAAGTTTACTTGAATACACTTAATAAATTAGATGAGTTCCAAAATATTGTTCAAATGTCAGCAAGGACAGCTATCGATCACACTGACTGCAACATATAGCACGCATCATCAAAATGTAAAGCTTAAAGTATTAACTAACAAACAATGAACAATGCATGATTGCAGTATTTATTCATCTTTGTTAACGTTAAAATACATGTTAGCTTGCAGTAAATTGCTTACTAATGTTAGCAACGTACTTAGTAGGGGTATGACGAGACACTTATCCCACGAGACGAGACACTGGCTACACGAGAACAAGACTAGACCAGATTTGTAAACTTTTTAAAATAAATCCTCAATGATGAAAATATATTGGGAAAATTGTATTTTATTCAACAAAAACATTCAAAAAAATGTAGGTGCTTTTTGTAATCAACTTTTTGAAGTTAAACTACTGACAGGCAAGTAATTAACAATAAATAACAAAACATTTAAATACACAAAAGCGATTTTTGATAACTTTAAAAGCATGTGATAACTCCCTGAAGGTGTATAGGTTAGCTTTATGACACAGTAAAAAAAAAACTTACTGTGTTTATCTGAAAGAAGAAAGTTATATACATTTAGGATGGTTTGGCGGTTTCTTTGTGGTATGATTCCTAAAATATCTTTAAAATGTGAAAATATTGTGGTTATACACATTACAAGATTTTTTATTTATTATTATTATTATTATTAATAATAATATTATTGTAGTATTATAAACAGTAATTATTATTATTATTTTTTTGCAATATACAACATGTATATAATTTATTTTTTATTTTGCTCAAAAATATTACTGCATTTCTTTATGCTCACTAACAATAATAATAATAATAATAAAAGAACAACTAAAATGTTCCAAACAATGCAAAAGTACCGTTAAATCTATTATAGTGGAATCAAATTATGTACAGTATATATATAAAACATGATTTCATGAAGATTTTAAATTGGCAAGTAGCACACTGAGTTTAACATGATATGTTGAAATAGAAAGACTCACCTCATTGATCACTTTAATAATAGTTTTATTTACAACTTTGATTTTTTTTTTCTCTTCTTTTTTCTTTTTTTGCTGTAGCTTCTCTATCTTGACTCATCCTCTGAAATTGTCTGTCAGATGCTGGTATACAGCCCAGATCCGTTTCAAATGCTTGCAGTCTGTACTTTACAGAGCTCCAGATTGGCCAATCTTGATAAAATCAAGACGGAGAATGTGACAGCTGCAGAAGAATTGATCCGGCAGCACAGTCAGCTACTTAGCCGTGACTGCATCAGCCGGTCGTTCCTGGCAGTAAATTAAGGGGTGGAAACTGTTTCCCTTCTCGTGAGAGATCTGCTAAACGCTCTCATGCGTGGCTCTGTGTTGGCTGATAGATTTAAAGGCACCCACAAAAGCATCAGAGTACCAACAAAATTTACGATGCTAAAAGATGAAAATGAGACAGAGAGAGAAAGAGAGCCAGAGGTCTTGTTACGTATTTCAGTCAGTGAAATTGGAGCGATAAAGGCCTGGAGTAAGAAAGTTCATTATATACTTGAATGTGATTACACGGGGAAATCATTTAAAGGTCATTCTGTACAGACGCGCAGCAGAGAACAGGTCGCAACTTGAGTGGCAGTCATCCACAAACAATTTACATTCATGCATATAATTCTACTGCTCTATTAAACACCACGCCAATCCTGATTTCTGAACATGATTTCAAAACGGATAATGGATGTTGCGTTCAGCACCTCTTGTTCTGTTGTTCCTGCTTTGCTGTAGAGCCAAATGTCAGACTGTTTTGTGCTCACAGGAGTCGATAAGTCATCGCACCTAATGAGGGCCCTCAATTGTATCGTTCATTAATAACATAATTAAGCGGAACAGCTAATATCGTGTTAATAGCTTTGTGAGGACTTGGTATTTGGATTTTTATTGCAGTGTGTGACTGACGCAAATGTCGGGAGAAGATATTTCCAGATTGATTTTCCAAGGATGTATAGTCTGTTGTAATTAACATCAATATGGATTCAAAATAAACTATTTGCAGTTCTTTCTCAATACACATACATCCTAATGGTCATTTTTTGTATTTCAATGAAGGTAAAAAATAAATAAAAAAATATATATATACAAAATTAGACACATGCAAATGTAAATTGCTACTTTAAGCTATTTTTTTTAACTGTATAAATAGGTATATTAATTCACTTCACTTCACTTCAAGTTCACTTTAACCAAAATAAAAATAAATTAAAAATGAATAGTCACTTAGCTGATGTGTTAGGGTCTTAATAAGGCTAATATTGGTAATTATTCACTGCAAATCATAAAAAAAAATGAAAAAAAAAATAATGTGCATAGAAAATAAAATGATTCCGTGTTATTTTAATGCACGTAAAATGGTTTGCGATGGTTTATGAAGATAAACCAGGTTTCATTCATACCATTAACACAATTAATGTGCATTAGCACACATACTCTGACCCCCCAAAATGGGGTGGGAATCCGCTTTTATTTTTTTTTTCCATTCCATGTTATTTTGTTTGTCTGATGATTCATCCTTACTTGAAGACACGGCTGTAAAAGCATGTCTCAAGTATGTTATTTTCAGATCAATAAATGATTGGCTGGTGTTTCCACTCAAACACTTTCTTGCTGCAGAGCTTCCATGGAAACAAACGCTCTGTCTGTGGACATGTCTGCCAATTATTTACACAATCGCAGTTTTTGTACATATTTAGCACACTTTAAAATGAATACCCGGTAAGAGGAGATAAATGAGTGCTCATTTTCTTTCAAAACAAACGAGTATGAATTTAGCAACGTTTCATTAGGCTGATCGTTGTTCCTATCACAGCAGCGCATGAAAGTAATTTAATACATTTCTGGTAAATGGCGCTAAAAGGGTTAATACCCTTCTGGGTTTAAAAATACATACCGCTTACACTAATTAATAAAAAAAGTAAAAAAAAACAAAACAACAAAAAACAAGATGAAAAACAGTTTTGCATGCTTCTACAAGTCGTCAAGTAGTTTATGGCGTAATTTTAATTCATTTAATTCAAACAACATTTATGATAGATGACATGCTAGATCATTCTGTAAGTGGTTGGTTCTACAATGAGTAGTTTTCACAGATGCAAAACTGCCGTAATGTGAGGTGCATTCCTGGGAGGTTGCTATGGCATTGTTTTTGGTTGCTATGTAGTTTCTTGCTGGCTTGTTTCCTCTGGGATATTGTAGTCTCTTTGACATTTTCACTTATTTCATCAACTGCTATCTGACAAAAAACAAACAAAAAAAACAAAACAATAATATACTGTTTTCCACTCTCTATGGAGTCCTCGGGCTATATTGACAAATCCAATGTCACTGCATTTTGAGGCAAGAATCTTTTTTTTTTTTTTTTTTAATATAAGATTAGAAAACGCATTCCCTTTAGTGTAGCAGTTAAAACATATTTCCTCGTAAATATAACAATGCCACTCTTTTGCTCTTCATAGATAATATAAAATGTTCAAAAATGAACCTCCGGGGCCTCTTTTTTCTACTCATGTCCCCTTGACAAACTCGGCAACCAGTCAGACACTAGAAATCCGACAGGTGCCCCTTGTCATCCTGTCTTCCACCATCTAGTCTGAAGCACACTGAAGGAACTCTAGAAGCTGTCATCTGCCCTTTAACAGCACACACTTTTTAACTAAAGTGTCAAAAATTGTCAAGAAAAGTGTGAAGCAACAACATCTGGTTGGCACACGGTGAATCTGTTAAAGCAGCAGTGGAGGTCAAACACAAAGATTTTATCACAGGTAGGTTTGATTTCATTTCCAACAAAAAATATAGATAAAAATGTAAAATGTATTTGTGTATATTAATATACAAATTATCCTTAGCAACGACATATTCAATTTAAATAAACACTCTTCTTTTAAACTTATTTTGCATTTATTGAATAATAATAACCCTGACAAAAATATAATTCTAATTATATTTATTTAAATTTATTTAACATTTACAATATATATATATATATATATCTTTACATTCTTTGCCGCATAGTTTTATGAAATCAGTAAAAAAATAAATAAACAAATAAATATATTATCTTAAAAAACATTTATTTATTTTTTGCAGCTTGTTGACATTTATACAAACTCAAAACCTCATCTCCTGAGTCACTACACGGTAACAAATTGATGTTTCTGATAAGTGTTCATATGAAGAATAACACCACAAAGGTAACTGTTTCTAAACTAACTAAACTCTTTGATTGATTTTACCAAAAAGCAGCAGAGCAGAAGCCTGTGTAGCATTTTGCCTTCAGTGAGATTCAGGGAATAGGATCAACTCGACCACTGAACCATATTGTCTTATCAAAGAAGACATCAAGCCATGACAGTGAGCGGATTAAAGAGTGAGCTAAACATCTTAGATTATTTAACAGATTCACTGACATCAGAGAGAATCAGTAATGTCAGTCTGAACGGGGGGAGATGGAGCTACGGAGTAATTGGTCTGCAGGCAACATTACAGGCCTCCGAATGCACATTTTAAGCAAGACGGCTTCAGGTGAATATATAAAAGAAGAAAAATGAAACCGTAATAGCATGAGAAGACCTGATTGGCAGGGATATGAGAATGAACTGTCAGTGATGGAAGAATCACATCTCAAGAAGCAAATCCATTTATTTACAGCGCCCCTGAGGACTAACGCTATTTGCCTGTCTGGCATCTTCTTTTGAACTAATGTGCAGACTGTAATTTCATATTCTGCTTTTGCTCTGCTCTCCCGTTTAATTAATGGCTGGTGTCACATAAAACATACGTTCTTCTTTCACATCTTTTTTTAAAGATGAGCTGGAGTTTGGAGTATAATGATATATGTTGTCAGTTTGCATTTTCTTTACTGCCACATTGGCGTCTTTGCTATGTGCGTAATCTTGCTGAATTTATTCTTGATTGCAGAGGATTAATTGGAACTGTTTATTCTAGACAAGTGGAGTACATTAAGTGGCGTGACCAAAATATTCCTTGAGTCATTTTATATTCAAACATATTCATTTAGCGGATGCTTCTATCCGAAGCGACTTACATATAAGGAGTGCAACAAAGCCAATTTTGCCAAGATGCTTTAACAGAGATTTAAAAGTAAATTTAATTACAACTTTGCATTTACAAAGCAAGCTAAAGTAGCAATATGGTCTTGGGAAAAAATAAATAAATAAATAAAATAAAATAAGTTCAAATAGGGAAAAGGTTTCTGATTTTTGGAGACTCTATATATGGTTGAGCCAGTGAAAATATTACAATATTTTAAGACAGAAGAAACTGAACGTCAGTAAGATAACATGTATTGCAGTACATTTGCATATCAAAGAGCTTTTATATGCTCTTCAAGGCCCATGAAACAGAGAGTACATTACACCCACATATGAGATGCACTTTAACTTTTGGTGTGCATAATTAAGGCCAAGACTCAAAACACATGCTTAATGCACATGGCATTTCCTGAAGTAGCATGATCTTCTGACAGTGCTAATTGTGCAGCACATAGAGCAGCTGGCCTCTTCCTCTTTAACATTACTTTAAAGAATTGTGTGTTCACAGTTTGACAGCATTGACAGATGTTTATCACTACAGTAAAATAGTGATCTATTCTTTCTATAGGCAAAGCTAGAGGACAAATGCCAGCAGTGGTAGTTATGGCAACATACAACATAAATGCGTGCAAAGCAATTAACTAAAACTAAATCCTTAAATGAAAACACGGTTGAATGAATACATATTGTTTCATTTCATGCCAGTGCAAGACTCCAATATTAAGATTCATTACTTGATTCATTGAAAATGAAGTCTTGTTATCCTAAGTGTTTCTGTTCAAATTAATTAGCTTCAAGGATATTTGTTAACCGGGATAAGACAATTTACCAGGATAAGATGTTAAAAACAAGGTTTGCTTCTGAACAACTATCGAAAGTATTGAGCCTTAAAATGCAGTCTAAGCTAACAATAATACGACTTTTCTCTCTCTCTCTCTCTTTCTCTCTCCATCCTGTACACTGTGTGCAACTTCAATATGTCTGTCTTTTTGAATGGCCAGATAAAGGTCAGAAGCAATAGAGGTATCTTGTAGTGTCCTGAAAATCCTTTAAAATTCATATATTCATAACCCGAAACTGCACACAAACAACTTATTTGTTAGGATTCAGATCTTAAGTTTGAAGTTTGTGGAGCCACTCATGAGAAATAATAATATCTGCTTTTATTTCGGATCAGTGGCGAGGAGGTTCTGGTGCGGGCGCTGCTGTTTCATTTATATTAATGTTGTTATACGGTGGGTTAATGTCGTTGTGTTGTTGGCAAGCAGACTTTATTGCTAAAACAAGCATCAGTATCCCGGTTCCTCATACAAAGGCTTAGGGGGTTGTTTTTAAACCTCCATATTTGGCACAAAATTAATCTTACACACTTGCAATTGCAGCCACTCAGGAGCAACACCTTAGCAACCACATATCAACACCCTAGCAACCAACAAAACAGCCTACACTGATGCAAGTAGATATTTTCCTCAATAATTCCTAGTAAATGTCACAATCGATTACAAAGAAACAGTTAATAATTAGGGCCGGGACTTTAACGCGTTAATTTAGATTAATTAATTACACAAAATGAACGCATTAAATTTTTTAAAATAATTTTAATCGCACTTATTTTTGCACCGCGGAACGTTTCTCACTGGATGAGTTTCGGCGGACCGATTATACGGGAGCACCAACTAGCGTTTCTAATGTTTTGAATGCACTTGAAGCAGGGCTCTCAAGTCTCACGCATTCACCGTGAGACACACGCATTTCAGCCAGTTCACACGCCATGTATTTCTCACGCTGAAAAGAAAGAGATAATTATAACTTGTATATACAATTATTAGACGAGGCACAAGCATACGATGTGCCAGCTTGCCAGCACGTTTGTTACTAGGCAACATAGGTGCGCGCACGCACACACGGAGTGGAATTTGAAAGAGCAATAATGACGAATGCGGTAGGTAATCTATTCATTATTTATTTATGTGTATTACTAAATTTTATGATTTCTGGACAAAATCAGTTGCCTGTGATCAAAGATAGAGTGAGCTGCTGCTGGGAAATATTGCCAAATTCGTTTTAGATCCATGCAAGTTTCAGATTCTGCAATCTTAATATATGTGTACATGCATGTACATTAAGTTGGCTCAGTTGTTTGGTTGACTCTTTTGGCACCAAATTTATCTGTTTATTTTTGATACATTTTTTTAAATATATAAAGCTATTTATTTCATGTGTCTCTTTTATCAGATTTACCAATTTTTTATAATTAATATTTGTGCTGATCATTTATGAACAATAAGTCAAATTAAACTGCTAGCAATAACTTCAGAGAAGTGGGTGGGCCAAAGGGGCTGCTGTGCAAATATTTTGTGGCAGATCAAATCTCACTCCGAACTTTTGCTAAAACTTGAGAGCCCTGTTGAAGTATTGTGTTTTACTTAAGACAGAAGGTCTTCCTGAATTTAGGGTTCCTGAATTTCTGAAATGTAGGCTACTATATTTCTAAATATCCTATTGCAACACTTAATGGCAGTATTGCACTGGTCTGCTGAACAAAAATAAACAATATTATGTTGCTTAAGCTTGTGTATTCAGTCATTATTCAATGGTATAAATCCATATGAAAAAACTTACTTCTGACTGTCAAATATTTATATGCGATTAAAATGTGATTATTTTCAATTAATTACAAAGCCTCTAATTAATTAGATTTTTTTTTTTAATCGAGTCCCGGCCCTATTAATAGCATTATTATAAATACATTATTAAAACTGAATATTTATAGTAGAAAGACAAATATTTGTTTCATTTACAAATTTGAAATAACGCACGATTGTATTGTTCATTGCAGCAGTGAGTTTGCTTGTATTAAAAACAATTTCAGAGAAAACCAGACTGCTTTATAAAAGGTTGTGGTGTTAAGGGAGGATTTCAAGATTTAAAATTCCTCCCAGACAGCCAGCAGCTTACAAGAATGCATTTAATGCAAGTTATACCTTAATAAAATGCAGTAATAAATCCCCGGGCTCTAGATGTCGAAAAACAACCTGAACCAGAACTGCGAGGGAATCATTTGAGAGCTCGGCTTTGCAAGTGTCTTTGAGAGTCTCACTTGGGATGCTGTCAGAACCAAACACCTTTCTGCCCTTAGAAAGTCAAGTGCATCATCCAAAAAAGTGTCAACATCCAAAATCCTCCTAACAATCCCCTTGCGATTTTCAAGGGAAAATCCCTAAACCTCACCACACTGCCATCACACTCATAAGGAAACTTCACTTTTATCCTGCACCGCCAAAAATGTCACTCCGGTGCCATATGCGATGCGTTTTGGAGGATCCCATTAGTTTACCCAAGGCTAAACTTTTAGGAAAGGAAGAAAAGAATGCATGCATACCCAAATTCAGTCAGGTGGCGGATCAAAACATTACACATTTCAACATATTACAGAAGCACATTCATAAAATGTTGCAGAATTAGTTTTTTCTAAATAACTACACCAAACTGGTAAAACTGGTAGAGTATCACAGGTTCCAAAAACAACAAACAAACATACAATTATTCAATTGTGTTTATTGAATTTAATAATTTATTAATAAAAAAATAAAACAATTGGCAACAAATATGTTTAGCAGATAGCAATATAGTGTAAAAATATCTAAAATAAAAAAATAAAAAATAAATAAAATCAAAAAAGCCAAAATCACAGATTCACGGAAGTAATCATGTTTCTCATGCATTTGCTTTATTCTCGTTATTGCTCTTTTCGTGGACCTTTTTATCTCGTTGGCCTTATTAAAGTGGATTTACAATATGGTGGCAAATCATATTTTGCCAGGAATACAAATGTCACTTTGGCCATTCAAATCTTTTCATGACTGATAAAGTTTCATTTATTGCTGTAGGTACTTAATCTGGTGGCTGATTGGGAACATCTGCTTGATAAATGACTTGCATGAAATTAACTGTGAAGAAACACACCGATAAACGCGGTAGGGAGGTGACTGCTCTAAAGGGAACCATTCTTTTGCTCAAGACCTGAAGAAACAGTTCGCAGCAAAAGTAAAGTCAAAGAAAACAAAAGTAAAAGTCAAGTTAATACATTAGCATGTCAAGTGTGTTTACTGTGTAGTTTTGTGTAGTTCCCTGTAAGACATGTAAAGTTCAGATAAATGATTTAATCTTTAAAGTGACCCTTGCCCATTTAATCTCAGAGAGAGAAGTAGGATCATTTTAATCCATTTGAATATAGCCAAAAATTACAATTTGCTGAAAGTTTACCCATAGGCCATCCAATATGTAGATGAGTTGGTTTCTTCATCAGATTTGATGTATTGCATCACTTGTTCAGCAAAGGATGCACTGCAGTGAATGGGTGCCGTCAGAATGAGAATCCGAACAACTGATACAAATTTTTCAATAATCCATAAGTAATCCACAGCACTCCAGAACCTTCAGTTAACATCTTGGGAAAAGAATAAATCTTGGGTGAAGTGTTCCTTTAATACAAGGTATTCTTCACAACATATACACAACAAAAGCAATACTGACATTAATTTCTTTGTCAAATTGACGCTTATGAAGTGCACCAACTACAGAGTTCAAACAAATGCAATATAGGCTCAGTATGAACCAAATGATCTTTCAAAACAGTTCCACCCTCACAGCAAGAGAGGAAGACTGTGGATAATTGCACAGCAGACACACCATTGTGGCCTGAATCAAACAATGTTTGGACAGTATAAATATTAACACCCACATCAAAGCCATCGGGTTAAGTGACACGCACAATCGGGCTGAACGAGATTAAACCATGCCTCTCAAAAGAGCACACATGCGACTGACAGCCAGTTTGCGCTGCTTTTACATCAAGACCCTCATTCCGAGTCAAACATGGATTTTATGATTAAAAGAATCGCCATCAGAGCATTAGCTCTATGAGCCAAGCAATGACATTACATTGCAATATGACAGCAATTTGCACAATGCATTTTAAAAGGATACGTGAAGGAGAGATCTATTACGAGAATAGAAGCACAGCACAATAATGTGCCCGTCTTGCTTCGGGCTTTAACTCTTGTTTACCCCCCAAGCGACCAAAATGGAGGCTAAAGTTAACTTGCTGAAGACCTTTGGCACAGTTGCGTTGTGTTCTGGCAGGCATAATTAACACTTGGTTGCACACTAACGCTCACAAACAGATGTTGTCAGCCATGTCAAGGATATTCAAACTAATTCCCTCTCACATATGAGCCTTCTGCGATGCTCCGTATGACAATGGGACGTAATTGTGGTGTGACCGGATACGCACAACCTTTCACTTCAATTCGTCACGTTGATTTATCCATCTGCTGGGCTGTTGCCTTTTGCAGTCGAACCGCTGGGAAATAAAATCAGAGTATTTTTGCAGGTTAAAAAAAAAAAAGAAGAATTTTGTGTAGAAATGTACTGGACATAAATATTTTACTACTACTGTTTTCATCATTGATAATGTAACGTAAGATTTGATTCTTGAGCAACAGTTATTAGTATTAGAATGACACTGAAGACTGGAGTAATGATGCTGAAACATTCTGCTTTGATCACAGGAATGATTTGAATATTAATAATACTTCACAATAATTGTGAGGTACAATAAGAGGTACAGAGATTTTGGAAATGAAATATGCCTACATAATCACGCACATCTATCACTAACCTACTGTACAAGCAGCAGAGACTTCTACCAGATGGTTGATGTACTAAAAGGGCAACAAACATCATTTGGATGAAGCTCTTTGATGGGAGATGTGAAACTGAAAGTGAGCGCCTGCAAGGTCAGCTAGGCGATTGTGTTGGTGGAAATTTGATTTGCAGATAAATCAAGTATTGATTTTGGCTCCTAACAAGCGGAACTCTTGTTAAATGTGTAGACTTACCGAAAGGCTGATACTGATTTACTAAGAATTCAAACATGTGCCAGCTATGTGTAGTGATGTTTAGCATATTGCTGGGGAATTTGTTTTAGAAGTTTTAAAAAGCTATTTTCCATAGCTTTAACTGCCAAATTTCCACATTCCATCACATTGTTGTTGAAAGCATAAACGCTGCTTATATGTTAGGGCTCGTAATGTTAAATTTAGCAATTTTATTCATAAATGACAATGGTTGCTTGTTATTTAGATGCAGCTAGGTCCATACACAGAGGCGTACTAGCCTTTTGTCAGCCTGGCCGGTTCACCGAAGAAAAAGTGTCAGATTAAGTAACGTTGACGGTTAACGAAAGAGGGCGCTAATTCAATCTATTTTTGCTTATAATTAACCCAAAAAAACACGAAGGATAGAGGGTTAGTAATGAAAAGCGAAACAAGGAAAAGAAAAGCAAGCAGTTACATCAGGTTACCTTTATATTACTATAGTAAAATCTATAGTAAAATCCCATAGTCCAAGCGTCCGCTGACCATTCTAAAAATTACAATAGGGTTTCAGCGCTACAAGCTTAAACCCTTAAATTTGTTTTTTTATGAAAAACTTCACCTGCAGTACTTCAGCAACTGTTTTCACATTACTTTGTATTTTCAGAAAAAGAAAGAAAGGAAAAAAAGAAAGCAGGCAAGCTTTTTTTGATTATAATAATGGAAACATGCATGGATAAACAAACAAACAAATAAATACATAAAGTATTTAAACATCCATTCAAACTCTGTAGAAATGTCTTGAGGGAGGGCATGAGTGATGCTATGCGTATAAACTAATATTGTAAGTGAAGCTACGGCACAGAGCCAGCTAATCTCCCGCTACAGTCAAAGCTTTACCTACAACCTCCCGGCCCATGAAAGCTCAAGAGACGCAGCAGCTACTTATGTTATATTTGCAAATAATCACATTCATTTAAAGGTTCAGGACAATGTACACGCTTATTATAGAGCACAGACTGAAAGACCTCTACCTACAACTGTTAGTTAGAGGGTTAGTTCATCCAAAAAATAAAATTAGGTTGTGTATTACTCGCCTCCGAAGCATCCTAAGTGTACAGTACGTGAGTTTCTTCTTTTAGGCTTTGTTCACAGGTCTTACTGCTCAGATCGGATTTGTTGCTAAAAATCTTTGTTTTGTGTGCTGTTGTTCATGTTGTCATTTAAATGTGACTGCCATCAGTCTCATGTGTGAACCGTATACACCCACATGCACAGAAGACGACGTGACATCAGCCATGTGGTGCATGTAATTTTTTTCTTTAGGCAAAACTTAAGCCCTCTTTATATTTTGCCTGAGGTGGCTATTTTAAAAA
>JAUMHR010000042.1:16082106-16100595 GCA_032361145.1 Enteromius fasciolatus | reverse complement strand
TTCACGTTTGGGGGGGCAGTCACAGCATTTAGGGGGGCATTGCCCCACCTTGCCCATGCCTATGTCCGGGCCTGCTGCTAAATCATATGATTGGTAGTTTTTGTGTTACCCAGCTTGGGTTAGTGTCACTGACAGCTGTATATATATATATATAACTATATACTATATATATACTATATAAATATACACCCTCCACTCTTTCAAACAAAAAACCTTCTGCTTACATTCAGAGGGCTTGCTTTTTGCATCTCTACAGAAGATAATGTTTTTTTGTTGTTGTGTTTTTTTATATACATATTCATCTAAATAAATATTTGTATATATTTCATTTCATTTATTAAAATTTTAATTTCTAAATTATATTATTTTGTGCAACACAAAATACAAGGATGAGATGTCAGATGTCAGCAGCATTTTATCCATTATAAAATTGATTCTAATTAATTTGCATATATGTTCTGAAAACCCTGCGCTGTTGTTATGGGCTACGAGTGATTTTTAATTTCCAGCCAATTTGAAGTCAGACATATAGCAATTTTTAAATGCTGAATGTGTCAAAATAACCCAGCATGTGTTCAGTCCAATATTTACCCAGCGCCGAGTTGTCTAATAACCCAAGTTGCGTTGCTTTTAACTCAGCATCTGTGTAGCTTCTTCATAGTCAAGCCTTCTGTAATACAATACAGCTAGGTTACAATATTTACAGCTTTGTAATAATATTTGTTAGCGAAATAGTTGAGACCCTTTCCACCCTAATTTCTAATTAAGCTTATTGTTAAATTATTGCAATTTGTGTCTTTTGTATTGTATTTTCTGTTGTACAGATACAGTTTTTATATTTTTTTTATATATATTTCTTTGAAAATATTTATATTTTGCTTTTTCCACTACTTTCTCTTGTTAATTATTGTTAATTGTTTTACAATTTAAGGTCACGGGTTGTAGTACAAGCATTTCACTGCAAATTGTACTGTGTATGACTGTGTATGTGACAAACTTGACATCACAGATATAGAGTCAACCATATGGTGAGCCAGAAATTACAGTATTCCCAATTCAGGAAACATGTAAGACAACACAGTCTCACAACCAATTCACACGTATTCGTACGAGGTGCCAAATTTGTGCTAATTTGTGAGGTTGTAAGATTTTGTATGATTTGTCTAAAACCCCGTGACGGGTAGGTTCAGGGGCGGGGTTAGGTTTAGGTCATTTGTACAAATTCATATGAATTGGCAGCTTGTAAAATACATACGATTTAGAAGAAATCATATGAATTCGTACGAGCGAGGTTGTATGCATTTGAACAAATTAGCCTCCTCGTAAAATATGTATGAATTGTCGTGAGATCAGGTTGGATAAATATGGGTAGTTTCCAGCTCAGATTAATTTTTCCTCATTTTTATTTCTAATAAAAGGTCACTGGTTATAATCAAGGGTTTTTCTACACTTTCTACACAACAACAAAACAATGTTTCAGTGATTCAGGCCTAGGACAGTGACTATTTCTGTTGTCTTACATTCTGTTGTATATCATAATAATAATAATAATAATTTAAGAGAATGTGGTTTGATTAGTTTAGAGTTCCTTAGATATTCAGTCTTCCTGGGTGAAAAACAGGTTCAAGTGAAATAGGTTTTTTTTTTGGTACATATATAGTAGATTGCACATTAAATGAAACAGTGAATGTTAAAAATGGATTCTGGTGATATGAGCCATACACAAGCAGCCCAGGTACGGTACATATTTGTATGTCAGGCGAATAAATGCTAAAAGTGCCCCATGCGTGCAGGGAAAGCTATGTTGTTGTCAGACTGTATCAGAGACTCTCAAGCATGCACAGTGAGCGCGCAAGGTGCAGTTTCACAGCTGTGCCTCCAGCGACGTATGGGACAGCAGTCACGCTGGATAAGAGTCTGCCTTCAAAACAGTCAAAACAACGTAACTGAGACCTGCTGGCAAAAGGCAGAAATGTCAGAGCCAGTATGCCGAGAGAATTATTCAGTCGCCAGGTAGATTCAGAAACCAAGAACCGATTATTTACAATTCATGACTAGGATTTTGTTTGCGTCAACGCTGAAAATCATTATTTAATGATTATAACCACCCCACGACACTCTGGAAATGACAATGCTTGGTAGTAACTGATTACTTATAGTCTGGATTCAATAATCCAATACAAAAAAAAAAGACTTAAATTGTAATTAGATATTACATTTTTAAAATGCTTATAATCAGATTACAGTTACTTTATTTACATGATTATATATAGCAGTAAATTCAAATTCTTTACCCTTTCTAAATGTAACACTTTCATTACAATAATAATTATACAAGTTGTTAAACGTCATGAAGTATTATTTATTCATAATATCCAGTGACCTTCACTAATTATTAATAATGGACGTCTGGACAAAAAATAGTTAAAACCTGGAAGATATTAAATACCATTTAATTGATTGTTGTCATTTATATTAATAGTTGTATATGCTTTTTTATGCTTCTGAGATTTATTTGATGTCAGTGGTCACAATCTCACATTGAACAGTTATTCTATTATATTCTACTCAACACATCCTACTTTTTTTTTCTCATGAACTCCAGTTTGGGAAACCCTGTTCTAATGTAATGTGTAAAGCATTTTACAGTATGGTATAGATTTTTATTTAATTTATTTGTTTTTGTTTATTTTTGGGAAACGGCTACTGTGAAACACTATTTACTAAAATATTCAAAAAATATAGCAAAAATGCTATATTGCAAAGAAAGTATAGGTATAAGCGTGTGGGAACAGACTCACTACACTAATAATAGGATTCTTAGATATAAAAGAGTGAATTAGAGAGCTACTCAAAACAGGAAGAGATCTGTTAGATAATCAGACGGCCTCATGGGTAATCAGTGTCTGGTATGTCCTCGCATTAACAGTGCAGCAGCCAAATCAATATTACATAAGACTGCGGAAGCTGTGAGAAAATGTGTAACTGTGAATCTCTTTGTGTAACACGTAATGCCATCTTTGTCACAGTGATTTCACAGGGCTGTTCTGTCTTTCAGAATGTCAGAGTTGTCGACACACTTTTGGCTGTTGTGTTCAGCATGTGATTCATCGTGGTTTGTTTACAGGCAGAGTCTGATCTATTTCCCATTAGAAATAAAAAAGGATTAGACATTGTATGTTTCATTAGCCTGTAGCGTACAGTAAACTCACATCTCTGTGCTTGGAGAATTGAACTAGACAACTTACAATCTTACTAGCGTTGTGTGAACTCCTTTTATAGCTTGTTTGTGTCTCTTGGATAGAAAACAATGGGGCATGGAGTGCAAAAAGGGACATTTTTGCTAATCAGACTGATTGCTTGGTCATTTAACTACACGATTATTTTGATTAAAAATAAATTACTTATAAAACTTTTGCAAATTCACTTGGATGTGGAATATTTGGCAACCAGTGAACAAAACATGGCATCTACTTTTGTATTTTTTAAGAGCAAACGATAGAAAAAAAAATAAAAATAATAATAATAATTACCTGTTTGAGATCACATAAGCCAAAATCCAACCCTTTAGCCACTCTTCTCACATTTGACACACTTTGCTGTAAATATTTGAAATAATTCTTGCACAGCTACAGACCTCTTGCAAAATAAATACATCAAATTAATCTGAGCAATTAATTTTAAGTACCTCAGAAATATCTGTTGGGCAACAATTAAGGTTCAATTTACAGGCTTTAGCAGAATTGATTGCGTTCCAGAAGGCCCTCATAAAGAACACCCATCAGCGATTGTGATTAAGGCCGCTGCAGAGCAGCAACATTTGCCATTTTCCGCAATGTGATCAAACGTGGGAGGGTCGTCATTTTGGAAGACGTGTCACACAGTACCCTGTGACTTCGATTCCTTTGTACTGGTAAATTATGATTCTCATCCTCGTGTGCCTCGCTTCGGTTTTATCACTAAGATTTCGGGAAGCGTGGAGCAGTTAATGGCTGTTGTTGTTAAAACATTGGGACATCTCTGCGTGATGTACTTTTATCAGTACTCCTGACAGCTTTAATTAGTGAGAGTGTGTTCGGGTGTACGGGAGAGAGCAAGAAACAGAAGTTGCTTCTTATTTTTACAGCCGTGGATAGAGCTTGCGGCTTTGTTCAGTGTTTGGTCACAGAGACAACAGGCTTCAAAAGGCCTGACAAGCGTGGAAGCAGAAATGGGATCATTAACGAGGGCGAATTGATCCCCCAGATATGCTTTCATACTTGTCGTCCTCTAGAGCATTGTTTGCTATTTTAAAAACTCAAAGCAGCCCAAACTTTGTCCTTTTGGAATAATACTTTAGACCAGACAAGCACAGCACAAAGTTCAGCACTGCAAACATAAAGACAGAAGATAGGGTATGGGGTGCAAAAATAGAGACTATTATTATTATTATTATTATAATGCAAGGATACTACAGATAAATATTACATTTTGTCTTCTGATTTAGATTCTAAACTATAACAAAACTGAAAAAAAAAATAGAAAATGTACATTTACGTAATAATAAAATAAATTAATATTTTATAATATAATAATCTATTCATTGAGTATAATAAATACACTCAGCACTCCAAAACTAAAGAAAGCTGGATACAATCACCAAAACTATTACTATAGTAAATAATAAACAGTATTTTATCCCAGACAGGGTACATAATCAGATACAGAAACTATAATTTTAACATCATTATTATTATCATTATTATTTGACAAATATGTATGTTCTTGCTATTGATCAATCACATTTATTATCATCTTTTTACAATGACTTTATAATTTCCTTTTTTTTGATCTGTAATGTGTCTATATTACAGATCGGATAAAAACACGAAATTATAATGAGTTGATTAACTTGCTAATAGTAATTAATTTATTTTGAGGGAATGTTTGCAGCAGTACCAATATAATTTGATCATTAGAACTGGGCACTTGATAAACTACAGTTAATTAAATATAAATGATTCATTTAGAGAATTGTGACATTAAGAGCTTTGACGTCAGACTTCAGAAAAACTTGACATGCATGGAAGCAGATAATGGATCATTTATGAAGTCGTCCTCTAGAGCTTTGCTTACTATTCAAAAGTCTCAAAGCAGCCCGAAGTTTGTCCTGTTGAAATAACCCTTTCACCAGACAGCTGCAAAACAGACAGTTACTGAAAATCCCTTCAAAAAGCAGAGAGAAGCGTTTGTGACCTCCTCCTCTGCCCTTGACCTCTCTGCATATCAAAAAAAAGAATCCAACACAATTTCCCTTCCTTTATGAGACTGATGCATACAATCTGAGACCCAGTCAACCCTGCTGTATTTCACTGCTTACCCAAGCCATATGAAGACCAAATCATTTTCAAATGCTCTTTTCGTGAATTTATTCCAACTGTGATGACACTTATCAGGTTTACAATATGGGTTTATCAGCAGCAATATCAGCATTGTCAAATGACTCCAGACCCAGCAATCTTTTTAGATATATACTTTTGTTTTCTTCTCTTCTTAAACACACACACACACACACACACACACATACAGTATATATATACTGTATACAGTACTGTGCAAAAGTCTTTGGCCACTATTATTTTCACCAACAAAAAATAGTTTTAAGTCGGTGATTTCTATCATTTGTGGCAGCATGTCAGATAGAAATATCAATTTACATTTCCAAACATTATTTTTGTCATTAATTGTAATATCCAACTGACACGCTACTGCAAAAGATAACCCACTTTAAACCATTTTTTGTTGGTAAAAATTTTAGTGGCCTAAGACTTTTGCACAGTAGGCTGCATATATATACATATATATTGATATTAAGTATATAAGCATATCCGTAAGTTCTCGTCGTACTGAGCAGTACTGCTCAAGTTTTAGATGCTGCTAGAACGTACAGGACGCACTACATCACAAAAAGTTAGAGAACTTAGAGAAGGTGAACATTATCACTGAAGCTCGACTCCAAAGACCTCGGGCAGTGGGCCAGAAACAGGCTCAAAATACATCTGGTATCTCTGCATGCTATACAGCTTGGAAAATTTCTTTTGCGTGTGATTGAGATGTTGGTACATCCAGAACGTTGCTGGATTTGACAGCAGCTCAATATTAGAAATTGTAATTAGTGGTGCTTGCTAGGGCAAGAATCACTTTTACTGTTCCTCATACATACGATTAGAGACTTAGCTTCTACTTCAAACTCTAATTAATAAACTCTTAAAGAGCCTAGTCTCATGAAAATGTGTATAAATAGTATGCCAAATAAAAGTAAAAAACTTGTGATATCAATATGCAAAACTGGACTTTAGCATGCATATAATACGCATGTGTTTTGTGTACATATGCCACTTCGCATACATATGAGACAAAATGTTTTGGCGTGCATATGATATGCATCTACCCCACAACCCTAATCCTACCCAATCTGTAGCATATAGGCAAAGGTCAATTTTTGCGTAGTCATTGCTTTTTATTTGCTGTACTATTTATATTCACTTTCATTAGATTAGGCAAACCACAGACAACATTAGTGCTGTGGAAGTGATTTTAGTGTCTCAATGGCAAAAACATACCTGGGTACCTTTTCAATGAGACACAAAATGAGTAAATGAGTATAAGAGGGCACGGAAGTAGTGCACCTGCAGCTTTTTCGCTTCGGAGCCTCGCTGCATTTGTATGCCTTGTTCGAGTCTGAAGAGTTCCTGCGAGTTCATGCTCTCTCTTCACTGACAGCAAGGCCTGGAACGTCTGTCAGTGAACCCCACGGGCCCATTAGTATTATCTCCCACTACTAGCCTATTAATTATTCCTAATTTCATTTATCCGCCTCGGCATAAATACCATCGTCTCACTCTTCTCGGTATTTAGTTACGCATGATCCCGCCTTCCTCCCCTTCTTCGCACCTTCAAGGGGGGCGAACGGGACCGAGCCTCGCTCCGAGCTCTGCGCTCGCTAGGGTTACTATCAGCAGGGCTCGGGTCTGCCGAGCTCCCGGCTCGCTCCCCGGACAGCACGCCAAATTTTCTTATTTGATTTAATGAAGAAGTGCGAATTCATGAAAAACTGTTCGCGGAGAGAACAAAGAAAAATCGCACACACTTTTTATTTTCCTTATTTTGCAAAAGCACACACTTTTGTTGTTACCGAGAGTGAACTCAAAAAAAGTAGACATTTAACAGATTCGAATGGTATATAACACTTACTTGTGTGATCAAAATCAGCAGAGTTATATTAGTGTCTTTTACCCTGATAAGAAAAAGAAGACCCAAATCACGCGGGCGTGACAGCCGACCTCAGAGGTTATATCCCATAACTGGATGCTGAGCCCCGGCACTGTGCCACCAAAACAATAAAACACATAACAAACAAAGCATCTGTTGCATCCAGTGAAGACATAATCACTGATTATCAAAGACATGTATTGTCTTTTTACACGTTACGTCAAGTAGCAAAATCGTAAGAAAGAAAACCAGGGGCTCTTTCTTCGTACGTTGCTTAAAACATCCGAGATGATTTGACACATCTAAGATGAGATCATCCTGCTAAATACGATGTGGCTAATTTGGTTCTTCAAGTGCACCTGCTGTTGATGATTAGTATAGCTGGATTTAATTGTCTAGGATTATTGCGCGTTCATGTGTTGGTTTAAAAGGCGACATGTATCGATAATAGAAACACTGATCACAGCCACTTCGATTGGCTGAAGAAATGTCAAAAGAGCGAGCTCAATTTTTTTTATTAGAGGGTTATGGAGAATTACTACGACGGTGTTTTAATGCCACAAAAAAAAAAAATTATAAAAATCTAAAACTAGATTGAATTTTGATTAAATTAATGTAGACATATTTGAATATTGTTTCTGAACTTGTGAAAACCGCTTAATATCAAGAATATGATATTTATTAAAAGACAGAACAGGAACAACTTTTAACATCAGCTCACACTCAGTTGACAATCCTTTGGGGGGGGGCTGTAGCTCTCTTATTTAACTCTTTTTAATACACTAATTAATATTTGCGGAGTCATATTCTTGGAAATAATATTTCATGTCTTACATTGGATTCGTTATGTCGTTATACAGTATATAAGATTTGTCCCTTCAGAACTTTTTTTAACAAAGTCTCAGCTTTCAGTTTTATATTGTCTTACAATAATGTACTTTCCATAAACATTATTAATACCGAAACAGAGCGTAAATTAAAGAGGGTTTATTAGTCATAAAAGTGCAACAATTATAGCCTACCTCACATATAAAAGACATTTCAGAACAGAAAAGAGCGATTTATAGTTTCTGTGAGTATTTGGTCCAATGCTTAAAATTTTTGCTTACCATAAAAGTATGATTCATGATAAAAAATGATCTGCTTTTTTTCCCCTTTATATGATATTTTATTTATATTTATATATTATTTTTTAATGTATATATATATATATATATATATATATATATATATTGTGTGTGTGTGTGTGTGTATATATATATATATATGTATATATGTATATGTATATATATCTGTCATTACTTTTGCAAGTCTTTTTCTACTTGTGGGACATTTAACATTTACTTGCACACAATACAATACATGCAAGAATAAATCCATAAAAATTTTTATTCGCTGAGAAAAAGCTTCTCAAATTTATTAAGCATCACTGACAGGAAGGCAAGACGCTCTAAACTGTATGCCGAGTTGGTTTAAACTCTTGTTTACAACGTTTTTTTCTTGCAGCAACTCACTCTCTGTACTGTTTAATTTTCAGATGCATTTTCAAGATCAAAGTATATTTCTAGAATCTTATTTTATCATAGATGTGTAATTACACTGCAGCAAGGACGCCTTAAAATAAAGTGTAACCCAAAAAGCAAATATATTTTTAAACGAGGATTTCTCCAACGCTCTGATTTCTATTCTTCTAAATGTATGCAAATCAGGGAATTTTTAATTAGATAATGCAGTGTTTGCATATGTTTGCATTGCATGTGGTGTCTTGGCTTAATGAAGTCATTTGACTTTTTTTGAATATGCGTTGTTACATAATGTGTACTGTTCCACTTTTAATAGCAAGCATGATTCTATGCATACTACACCATGAGCAGTGCGCTAGTATTCTGTGCCAATGATAGTATTCCAGACTTTGATTTTAAATTAGCAGATGAGGTTCAAGTCAAGCTCTCATTTGATATCAGTATTTCCCACAAACATGCCAAAAGGAGAACTGTCATCAGGAGCTGACTTTCCATTCCCGCCCCTGCCTTCACTTCACAGGGAGGAAGTTCAGGAGAAGTAATCCAAGCTCTTTTTTTTTAATTTGGTGGAAAAAAGACTAAGACTTCTCCTTATTTGCCCTACTGATCTTCATGGATGCTGACAAAAACTGTTGGACTCTAGAAAATGCTAAACAAAAAAATCATATTGCAATGGGAGTTTTGATGAATCCCATTAACACTCATTTATTTAGAATTATTGCATTCCTATTTAATTCCACTCCATCTGTTTCACATCTGTGCTACTGCACTGTTAAACTTCAGACTTTGCTAGAGACTGTTATCCTGTGTTATTTTTAAATATATATATATATACTTTACTAAGTTGATATACTGTCCAACCTTTGTGTCAGATTTGAAAAGATATTGAAAAGCAGGATTTAACAAACCATTGAATAAATTGCCAAAACTAGTCCATCCACAGCAAATGCTCTTCAACACTGTTAGTTCCCAAGCCCCCCTTCAGGATGCTAATTTTCCATTAGCATAGCCAGTTTGGCCTAAATTAGGAGCAGATGTTTCTGCAAGGCCAATCCCACTCTTTCCTCCCATTTGTTATGTCTGTTTGAGGAAGCTATACAACCTTGGCTCAGACAATATGAAGAGAACCCAAGGCCAGAAGCAGTGCTAAATGTATACAAGTACAGGAAGAGCTTGTACAAGGTTCATTAGGTGTACACCTACTTGTTCTGTTTGGACTAAATATAGTTTATGCAATAGCCAAAGCAGTTTGTGCATTAATAAACAGGTTATTTTAAGGTGATGATTAAGTCTGAGAGGCACCAAGGGCCTGAGTGTCTTTTTGAGCAATAGTAAACGGACACTTCCATGTCGTATTATTATCTTGCTACACTTCTAAAAATAAAGCTTCCATAAAAGGTGATTTTTAGTTTTTTTAAAAGGTTATTTATTGGAATTTGTTTCAATGAATAACCTGTGACATCCATGTAACCTTTCCAAAAACCTTGCACAAAAAATGTTATATGGTAGAAAATGGTAGATTGTATGGTAGATTATTCAGATATTCCTCACACTAAGAAATGGGTCTTTAAAGAACTGTAAGGTTGTTTGGGGAACCCAAAATGATTCTTGTATGGCATTGGAGGAATGTTTTTCTAGATCACACCACAGCGATTATACCTCGCTTTTTTAGTATGGAGAGCTTTGTACAAATCGACCTGTTTCAAGAAGGCGGGGCTTAGAGGAGAAACAATATTCTAGAGTATGTGGAACATTTCTTTAACCTTAAACTGCATAAACATATTGTATTACACCAAATACACAAAAGAATGTTCTTTTTAGCAACATACTGTAATATGACCCTTAAAAAACAAAGGTTCTTTATTGGCATCAGTGGTTCTGCATAGAACCTTTACCATCCATGGAACCTTTTCATTCTACAGGAGGTTCTTTACAGTGAAAAAAGGTTCTTCAGATTATTGAAATGTTCTTTACACTAAGAAAAATAGTTTTTTTTTTTTTAATGAAAACCATCTTTTGGAACCTTTATTCATAAGAGTGTGAAACAAAAACACCCATCTTGGGTTCTCCAGAGAACCTTTCAGTGAACAGTTCCATGTTTGTTCTTAGTGTAAAGAACATTTTTATCTAACAATCTTTCTTCTTTTATAAAGAATCCTATGTGCAATGTAAAAGTTATGTGGATGTTAAAGGTTCTTTACGGAACCATCAATTTCAATAAAGAACGTTTTGTTTTTGCAGTATTCTTAACCCTGAATCAGAAACGAATTAGTGGGAGGACCTGGGTGACTGTAGTATCTTCTTTTTTTTTTTTTCGTGACTCCACCCAGACTGGGGCAGAGAAGCTTTTACCTCACCTAGGTTGCCGTAGGCAGACGCAAAGCTGCTCCGAAGTAAAACTGGCCTACGTTGGCTTCTTCTTTGAATTGGAATACAGGATTACTGTGGCTGGGCAGATGTCTTAACTGTAGAGGCCAAGGAGAGTCGGGTCACAACAGGTTGCTGGCAAAACCGTAGTGAAATGTTTATGGAATATATTTTGAATTGCCTTTGCTTAGTCTTTTGGATTTGAACTTGAGGGCCTGTGCCATGTAGAGCAGAGACTGGCTAAACTAGTTCTTCTCTGGAAAGACTTCTGTCTTTGGTTGGCTATAGCAAAATGTTGCAGTTAAAGACTACAGTCGTTGACTCTGTTTGATTTCATATCTTATTCTTCGCAGTTTAACAGCCGCCATCATTCCGTGCTGCAAGGGCGACCCCAAAATGTCTTCCAACGGTGATCTGCAAGACGTTGGGAGCTGGGACAGCTTCTGGGAGGTAAGTATCCGCAACCGCTAATGCACTTGTGCACACTGCAGAGTGGGCCGCATACTGTGGCCTCCAGCCAAGGAGTGGATCCCCTACAGATCTGACATTTCCATGAGCTTTCTAAGAGATTTCCGCCTCTAGCAAGATTTGTAGTAGTTGTACCCCTTTCTTGACTGTTTCTTCAAACATGTTTGGACCAGGTCTGTACTTGGCTTGTAGACAACTAACAGATGTGTGGTGCTTTAGATAGTAAAGTGAAAGTGAAATGTTTATTTTGTCATCAGTCTTGTGTGAGACTGTGATACAGTAGTTTAGGAGAGAATTGGGGAGATTGTGTGACTATGTAAAATGTGTCGATCCCCTAATCTAACAAACTGATTATTGTTTTGCTATGTATTTAGTAAAAAAAAAGTATATGCTGTAAATTTATAATATAATATTAATTTTGTCACAACCAGTACAAACATTTATATCCAAAGTATTGATCAGTTTACATTGTATTAAATTGCAACTATATATATTAGTCATGGCTATTTATTTATTTATTCATTTATTTATTATAAATGGTAGTTAAGTCAAATTCACCAAATGCAAAATAAGACTTTTGGAATTTGATAGGGTACTGGTATTTTTTTTATTTTTTTATTTATAATTAGAATTTTATTTGAAAAAATAAATCATGTATTTCCTAATAATTCAGCTTGTGTGATAGCTTAGTTATAAAGGTCATGATTTTGTAGATCCTTTCTTTCTATTTCATTTGATACCAGAAGTATACAGTTTTAAGTTCGAGACATGGTGAATTATCTCACTCTAATATCTTACTTTTAAACTTTATTAGATTATGTAGTACTTCTTCACTGGTAATCCTTGCTGTTAACATTTGTGACGAGATCACGGAGTCAGTGAGTTAAACTTGAGAACTGGATCAGTCAGATTTAGACTCCACTGACTAAATGACTTTCGCTTGTCAGCCTGGGAACTATAAGAGGACGGTGAAACGCATTGACGATGGCTACAAACTATGCAATGAGCTGGTCAGCTGCTTCCAGGAGCGGGCCAAGATTGAGAAGGGCTATTCCCAGCAACTGAGTGACTGGGCCAGGAAATGGAGGGGTGTTGTGGAGAAAGGTGAGCATGACTTTGAGTCTCATAGTTTATCCTCCTTTAGCAGATTCATCCTTCTACAGTTACATCAACACATTCTGTTCCCATGAGCTGATGAGTCTTCTGTCAAACCCTTCTGTAGAGTAATTTCTGAGGTTTGTGGGAGAAGAGTTGTGTCCTGTGATCTGTCATCTATTATCTTTCATATCATGCATCATTTCTTTAGCAACCAGTGTATAGGATATACCTGATTTTGACTGCACTCCATGCATGCACAGATGTATTTTAAACACTTGAAAAAATAACAGCAAGAACAGTAAATTCAAAATGTTTGATTTTGAAAAAATAAACCGTAAATATATGCAGTTTAAACAAACCACAGTATTTTCTATTGACCTTAAGAAAAGTCAAGGATCCGCACGGATTACCTCCCAGTGAGAGGCCACATATTCACTAACCAGATCATGTGACCTTAAAGGGGCAGACATACAGACCTACAATTATTATACAGTAGACTTGGGCTTTTAAGCAATTATCCAGTGTTTTGAGCCGACAGATAAAACTAAATTCTTATTCCTGTCCTGTAGGCCCACAGTATGGGACTCTGGAAAAGGCCTGGCATGCTTTCATGAATGCTGCAGACAGACTGAGTGACATCCACATGGAACTAAAAGAGAAACTGATTGTTGAAGACAGCGAAAAGATTAGAAACTGGCAGAAGGATGCCTTCCACAAGCAAATGATGGGTGGATTCCGTGAGACCAAAGATGCTGACGAAGGCTTCCGCAAGGCCCAGAAACCGTGGGTCCGAAAACTGAAGGATGTGAGTCTCGTCCTGTGCAGAATACAAATTATTAGGTTTAATTTCATCCATTAAACAATGGCAGATTTTTTTTTTTTTTTTTTATTTGAATGTAGACAAAAGTCAGAAATCTGTTTTTTATACGTGGTGACCAGTGATTGTCAAGCTGACTAAATGACCAATGGTTGGCCCATGGGATTTATTTGTCGTATTTGAAGTGTTTTAAGGACATATGATAGCTTAATATAAAGCTTGACCACTATACAGTATACATTATGATGAATTAATTACGAAATAATCTTTATTTTCTGTCATTTTTAAACAAAGTTTAAAGAGAATTACGTGTGCTTAAAAATGCATTTCGTTTCGAGTTAATAGTATCTTATATATAGCATCTAATATCTTCTCTTCTGTAGGTGGACTCTACCAAAAAGAGTTACCACCAAGCCCGGAAGGAAGAGCGCACGGCATTGACTCGTGAAACTCATGCCAAGGCTGACCCCACCAAATCCCAGGATGAGGTCCGCAAGTTCACAGATCGCCTGGAGAAATGCACCCAAGAGTCAGAGAAGGTAGCATGGGAAAAAGCATGAACACAGCAGTTTTTCAGTTTTATAAAGGATTACAGTCATGTGCATTTTTACATTGGTAATTACTGTATAGTCTAGTCTGAAGGAGATGGGTGGGGATTGAAATGACAGAATTTCCTTAAACTTGGACAAGACTTGGCTTGTTTATTGCTTGTGCCAATAGCAAGGCCCCTGTAATGATGCCTTTGGACTTGTTGTGACAATACAAAATTATGGGTGTGCATAGCATGTCGAATGTGTAGTTTCATTCATAAAAATATGCTTCTTGCAATTTGGCTCCTCAAAGGGAACATCAAGCAATTTTATGTTTTATTAAAAAAGATTTTACTTTCGTTTTTCTGTAAATTTATCATAGCAGACTTTGTCTGTTTTATACACAATCATTAAATTCAAATTAGTACATTTGCATTTCATTTAACACATGCTTTGATCCAAAGTGGTACAGCTTGCTTTTTTCAGATTCAACAACCCTTGATCCAAACATTGTGCGTTGGTGCATTAGATGTATTCTGAGTATTCAGAACAGGAAATTATGATCTTTGGAATTGACCTTGCAAACTGTGTCCCATGACTCTGTCCCATGAACGTGCACTTTTGTTTGGACATTTTCCCTCAGGCTAAGGAGCGTTATGAGAGAGCCCTGGATGAGCTGAATCGCTGTAACCCGCGTTACATGGAAGACATGGAGCAAGTGTTTGAAATCACACAGGAGGCAGAAAAAAAGAGGCTTTGCTTTTTTAAAGAAGTGCTGCAGGACATACACCAGCACATGGACCTCTCCAGCAATGATGGGTTAGTTTCTCTGCTTCACTGTCTACTAGACACTTATCTTCTAGGACAACACACTAATGAAAATATTTTATTTGAAACTATTTATGCACCACATAAATAGACATTTAGAGTCCAGTAAAGCATAATGCTGCTAATAACTCCTTGCTATGCATAATAAATATGTACACACATTGTGGAATTATTTTTAATTGGATTCACTGTATTCGATCAGTATTTGGTATAGTGTGTGGATATTAATAATCTGCCTTTTCCTTGTCTTTGACCAACTTCTTGGCTACTAATTCTCACTGGCTTGTCACAGTGCATTCCAGGATTGCCTTATTTATAAGAGACTTTTTAGTAGACCATTCCATATATAAACAGAGTTTTGGAAGTTAGGTTTTACCTTCATACAGTGCGTGCCATTGTAAAACTTGTGAGTCTATACCTCATAGCTTTATTCTCATCCATGTAAAATTGAAAACAGCATCTACCCCAACTGAGACCGATAGAGTTAGCAGTGGTGCTTGAGCTAGACACTGATCATTTATCGTAGCACTTCAGTTTACAGCCCTGGTCCATGTGTGCATACTATGTGCTTGTTTTTCTAATTACTATAACTGGATAATAACTGGGTACTCTCCCTGAAACTATCCCTAAACCTAACCCTAACCCATGTATTATCAGTATTTCTTAGGTAATTACACTGTAAGCACAAAGAAGTGCAAAATAAAATGCAACCAATTTTGTTCACTGAGCTTGATGCAGTGCACTCTGGATTTGCTTTTTTGGATTTTTAATAGGAATATGTATTTTCATTGGTATTGTTAGGGAGTGGATAGGATGATTTACTTAGTAGTGACATTGCTAGTTTGTGTTAGCTGAGTTTTTCCATGAAGATTTGAATGTTAGCAGAATTTAGCTTCCAAATGTTTGAACGGTCTACAAATGCTTTCTTAGTTGAGTGGCTTGAGCTACTGAGAGATTGACAGGCAAAGATTTCAACACAGTTTTGAGTTGTTCAGTTAAAAATGACAAATGGCGAGTTCTGTCTCAAAATGTACTCGATGTCAAAGTCCTGATTTATATCCGCAATTGCCGTAACCTCAGGCTCTTGAAATAGTTTCTGGTCATTTATGTCTCGTAGTAAAAACTGAAATAAATGAAGAATGTTAACCATTAATAAGTGCTTATTTGTTTTTCCAGGCTCTCTGTTATCATTTTGTTTACTTAATGAGGAATTCTGAGCATGTCGTTGACTATTAACCAGGGTCATTTCAAAAGAGCTGAAAGCTAGTGTAACTTCATGTGTCCTTTTTGTTTTTTAATCAGTGAACAAATACCTTTCGTTTTGTGTTTCGGTGTTGGCTTAAGCAGTATAGAGTTACCTGTTCAGAATAGCAACAAAAACAACACCCTTCAAACCTGTCTCTGCAGTTTTGTACAGTTGTTTACTTTTGTTGAGCTGTAATTATAGGGCTGGTGCTGAGCTGTGTGGTAATCATATATGGCTTAGTTTCATGTACTGGAATCTTTGTGTTTACTTTATCCCTCCCTCATTCTTTGTATTTCCATGGTACTTCATGTTCCTGCCTCTTTGGTAATGAAACTAAAAAGTAGATTACAACTTTTTTCTCTTTTAAAGAAAGTGCTTGTCCGAACAAAACTCGTCAACAGGACACTAGCATATAGAGGTGGTTTGGGCATCACTGTATGGCTACTAGGGTGTTAAAAAATCTCATCAAGTGTCTGTGGCTTGGTGCACTTTCAGGAAAAAAACCAGAAGTATTTTCAAAAGGTACTTGAGTGCATGCAACTGGTGCTGATTTTTAGTATTAATTATTGTAAATGAAAATCATATTTAGGTCATGACTGCTGGTTATTTGTAAACTAAAACTAAAAGAGGGAGCTCCTATTGAAATGCATGAACATACACGTCCACATCTGTGGACATGTGATGTCTATACATGTCTACATGTATTTATATACTATTTGTTGAAACGTGTACAAATTGAATTTTTCCTCATTTTTAAATAACTGGGTATATTTATTTCCACTTGTTTGCATGTTTAAATGGTCAGTAACAAATTTAATTTTAATATTTTGATAGTGTCTACAGTAAAAAAAAAAAAAAGAAGAAGATGTCTATAGATTGAGATAAATACAGAGATATATATACAGTGGGAATGGGAAGTATTCAGACCCCCTTAAATTTTTCACTCTTTGTTATATTGCAGCCATTTGCTGAAATCATTTTAGTTTTTTTTTTTTTTCCTCATTAATGCACACACAGCACCCCATATTGACAGAAAAACACAGAATTGTTGACATTTCTGCAGATTTATTAAAATAGAAAAACTGAAATATCACTCATGCTCAGTATTTAGTAGAAGCACCTTTCAATCGAATACAGCCACGAGTCTTTTTGGGAAAGATGCAACACGTTTTTCACACCTGGATTTGGGGATCCTCTGCCATTCCTCCCTGCAGATCCTCTCCAGTTCTGTCAGGTTGGATGTTAAACATTATTGGACAGCCATTTTTAGGTCTCTCCATTCAAGAACAGTCACAGAGTTGTTGTGAAGCCACTCCTTCATTATTTTAGCTGTGTGCTTAGAGTCATTGTCTTGTTGGAAGGTAAACCTTCAGCCCAGTCTGAGCTCCTGGAGCACTCTGGAGAAGGTTTTCGTCCAGGATATCCCTGTACTTGGCCGCATTCATCTTTCCCTCGTTTGCAGAGAATCTTTCTCACCATCTTGGAATCCTTCAGGTGTTTTTTAGCAAACTCCATGCAGGCTTTCATGTGTCTTGCACTGAGGAGAGGCGTTTGTCGGGCCACTCTGCTGTAAAGCCCCGACTGGTGGAGGGCTGCAGTGATGGATGACTTTCTACTACTTTCTCCCATCTCCCAACTGCATCTCTGGAGCTCAGCCACAGGGATCTTTGGGTTCTTCTTTACCTCTCTCACCTAGGCTCTTCTTCCCCGATAGCTCAGTTTGGCCGGACAGCCAGCTCTAGGAAGTGTTCTGGTCGTCCCAAATGTCTTCCATTTAAGGATTATGGAGGCCACTGTGCTCTTAGGAACGTTAAACATGCCAGTTTTACACTACACGCATAAGCAGCGCGTATGCAGAGCAGGAGCAGAGCGTGCTGATTGTGCTTTCATACTGGCAGTGTTTGTTGCGCGCAGCTTGTACTTCAGCAGGCTATAGACAAGCATCTTTCTGTTGTATTTTCCAGCGTTCTTTTCTGAACACTTTGTGCTTTGATTTATGTCATTTCTCTGCACCTGCTATGCGCTTCTGCGCCGCCCCTGTGTGCTTTCATCCGTTAACATGGGCGCCGGGAAAAAATATGCCCTGCTTACACTCTGCTGACACATGCAGTGTGAAACCGGCATAAACTTGAAATGTTAAGCGTCCAACTACAAGCAAGATTTATTCACCCAAGTCGCCTCAGTTGTGAACGCACTTTTAGCAAAGAGGGATTTGGGAAAACGATTCGTACACTGGACAAGAGATACCAAAAGAAATATACTAAGTATATGTTACATCCTGCTGAAATGTTTTGGGACAACATGTAAAAATATAAAAATGGGTATTTGTTTTATTTATCTGTACTTTTGACTTTTTAATTT
>JAUMHR010000042.1:16029877-16040911 GCA_032361145.1 Enteromius fasciolatus | reverse complement strand
GTCCCAGGTCCGGCAGGGATTGTGGGTGGTGGGAGTGAATTCCCAGCACTCTCTCCACCTTCAATACCACGACTGAGCACCGTTCCCCCAACTGCTCCCTGGGTGCCGCACCAATGGCTGCCCACTGCTCTGAGTGTGTGTTCACAGTGTGTGTGTGTGGTTGATCACTTCTCAGTGCTGTATATGTGCATGTTGGATGGGTTAAATGCAGAGCACAAATTCCAAGTATGGGTCACCATACCTGGCCACAAGTCACATTTACATTTTTTTATTACAGCTTTTCCTTGGTAAACCATTAATCTTAATTCATAAGTCCCATATTTGCTGTTTACACTTTGGGTCTTTGGATCTTCACTGTAATTATGAAAAATAAATGCATTTTTAAATGATACAAATAATTTATAATTTTTGTTCATTTACTTCTCATCTATACAATAATGCTGTGTTTTTGGCGATATTAAGTAATTTCGAACCTATTTACCATGTTTTTAGTTTGCATGTAAAATTAAATTTTTCATAAAAAAATCACTTAAATGATGGCCTAAATTTAATTTAAGTTGTTTCTGGATGTTGACCTACAGTAGGTGTTGGGTGTATAATTCTGCCATCTGTTGGTTAGAGATAAACCTGTGGGGGTTACAGTTTAAGTAATAATTTGTGTTGACCAGTAGGGAGACCAATTCATTTTACTGGTAATGACCAACTGATCATATCACAACTACTGTGATTTTTTTTTAAATTAATTTATGTTTTACCATTAGAAAATACATAAAAATAAATAAATAAATGTCTGTGTGTGAGAGTGCGTATGTGTGTGTGTGTGAGAACGTCTATTCGACATTCCATTTGCACCTTAGTACTAGACCTTCTATTCGGTGTGGAAATTTTCATATTTTGCTGGGTTTAGTGGCTTTTTTTTTTTGCATTTCCTATTCATTTTCAACCCATTGTCATATAGACCCCGAAGGTCCTATTTGTAAAAAAAAACGAAACCTGCAAAGCTTGCAGGTTCACCACCTGATCGCGGAAAGGCGTGGTGGGAACCTTGGGTACGTAGCCGTGCTGGGTCCCAAGAGGGCAAAAGATGTGGTCTCGGGGGGGTTCACCCGACGCGCACCTTTGAGGAATCTGACAATGAGCTGATGCTTCCCGAGGGACACGCCCTCTACTGCATCATGATATGCGGCTATGGCAGCGACATATACTTTGAGAGTTGAAGGGGACAGCCTGCGCTCCAACTTCTCTTGCAGGAATGAAAGCACAACTGCGATCGTGCATCTCTGTGGGTCTTCACCACAGGAGGAACACCATTTGATGAACAGACCCTATCTCTGAGCGTAAGCCTGCCTCGTAGAGGGGGCTCGCGCTTGAGCGATGGTATCTACGACAGCGCTGGAAAGGCTGGAGAAGTCTGCCGCATCCCGTCTAGAAGCCACACGTGCAGGTTCCAGAGTTTGCGACGCGGGTGCCATATGGTGCCCATTCCCTGAGAAAGAAGGTCCTTCCTCCAGGGGATTTTCCAAGGAGGGGCTGCCGTCCTTCAGGTCGATGGCTGCGAACCAATCCTGGCTCCGAATGCATGTCAGTATGCACTTCGCAGTGAGCATCTTGAAAGGCATTTTGAGAAAAGACCGATTCAGAACTCTCAGATCCAGGATCGGTCTCAACCCACCACTTTTCTTGGGCACGATGATATAAGGGCTGTAAAACCCTGACCTCATCTTGGTGGGAGGGACAGGCTCGATTGCTTCCTTCGCCAGTAGGACAGCAATCTCTGCGCGCAGTACGGCGGCTTGGCTCTCTGTTTGGACCGAGGTAGAGCGAATGCCGCGATACCGGGGTGGGTGCCTGGCGAACTGAATCGCATAGCCGAGGCGTACCGTCTGAATCAACCACTGCGAGGGGGCCGGGAGCGCTATCCAGGCTCCGAGCCACGTCGACAGGTAAATCAAGGGAATATTGACCGCCGTGCCAGCAGTGGGGCAGGACGAATAATCTGGCTGCATTTCACAGCACTTACCTGTCTCCCTGGCTCCCGCGCTGGCGACTCCAGTGTCCTGGGTCAGCATCTGTGAAGACAAAATTTGTGTTAGATGGGGACCTCCGGACACTGGGCCCGGAGGTGTGAGAAATTGCTTTTTCTGTGAAATTGTGGGTACCGCCACCCCGTAGGCCGACGGCAGCTGAATGCACAGAGTCTCCTGGCCCTCCTCCAGGAGTGGGGACGGAGATGGTCTCGAGGTCCACCCAAGAGCAGATCTCATCACCTCCGGGCTGCCTGTCTCAGGAGCGCTTCCTGCCCCTCCAGGTGTTTTTGGCCGGCCCCTGAGCAGGCGTGGCCGCACCCGTGGCCAGCTCGACGACGTTGCCTCTCAGCAGCCAGCCTGGCATCGTGTGCTTCGGCTGGGGTCAGAGCAGATGATGCCGCAGGGGGACGACCCTCGGCGACGAGCAGGCAGAGGAGCACTCGGGGAATGGGAGGCCGCTCGCCGAGGCAGGATGTGCGACATCACCCCCGTCTGCTTCTGAACTGCTGCGAACTGGACGAAGCATTCTGGACCGTCACCTGGAGGTCCCCCAGGCGTCTCGCCGTGGTGGGCGTGAACTTGCTACGGTCCAACGACCTACCACGGGAAGAGCGCGAGGGGAGCCTGCTCACGAGTGAGAGGCGGGTCCTCAACACAGCCAAGGTCATCAGCTCGCAATGAGCGCAGTGACCTTCCATGAATGCCGCCTGAGCATGTTCTCAGCCCAGACATGACAGACAGTGCTCGTGACCGTCCGACGAGGTGAGGAAACGTCCACACCCAGAAATGCACGAAAAAAAAACTAAACAGGCAACTTGTCCATACTGTATTACATGTATTTTCGGGTGTAATAAAGTCTCTGATTGCAGTCCTTGAGAGGCTTTTCAGCCAGAGACATTATCTGACTTGAATATGTCATGTACTAGGTAATGGCTCGATCAATCTTGCTCTTCTGCTTAAGTGCACTACCTATCATGGATACACCCAGCATGAGCCTGATTCTACCAGAGATGACACCCAGCTAATCTACTAGCAACTAGATTTATAAAATAAAAAAATAAAAAAACACATTTAGTTCAGGATGCCCTGTTGAGGTCCACATTACTCACGGACAGCCTCCCTTCTCACATTACTGATTAATTCAGCCGTGCATTTCAAGTACTCATCATAAGGTTGTCAATAATTACAGTGGGAATGATGGCTATTTTTCTGTTAATTACTTACAGGACACCTTCTTGTTTATGCAAATCTTGGCAAAAGAGCTGTTCTGCTGTGTTTATGCAAGGAGGCGTAGATGATTAAATGACCTCCTAATTTTGGTAATTGTAACACAAGTTCTTGAAGTCAACATGACAAGGCATTCAAAACTCCATTTAATTCGGTGTTACAACATATTAAAGCATGGGGTGATGGGATATTTAGCAAAAAAAAAATAACATGGAAAATAAATTAAAGGGTTGGGATGTGATTTTATCTGTTGGCATTGATTGGATGGTAAACGTGCTTTCTACTGTACATGAGGGGGTTGGAGTTTACATTATACACTTTTAACATTTAGATGCTTTTACCCAAATTGACTTACTGATGAGGACAATGGAAATCAATAAAAGAGCAGTGATATGCAAGTGCTATAACAAAAGAATAAATAAAAAGAATCGGAAAATAAGAGAGCAAGCTAATGTTAGAGGCCTTTTTTCATTTGTTAATTGTATAAAATATAAAAAGAAAATAAGTATATATAATACGAAAAATAATAGAGAAGCTAGAGTAAGTTTAAGTAAATTATGGTCTAAAATAGGCAATATTTAATTTATTATTATAATTTATGTATTTATTTATTATTATTTTAATAATATTGTGCACATGTGACCAAGACAGCAACAGGATTTGTTTTGACTTTTTTAATATTATGCAAGGTGAACGAAAATGACTGTCCATATAATGAAAGTAAATCATGTTTATTATACAGTATATGAAAGATGGATATATGCTTGATATGACGTGAGTAAATAATGACAAAATCTAAACAAATTCTTTAAGATACAATGACCTTTGGGTATGTTTTTTAATGCTGTGAGTGGTCCTCTTCACTAATATTCTCTGGGTCTCATTTTAAAGCAATACTGACTACTGTTTACAATACAATTAAAGCAAAGGCCACTGAGACGAGGTGCGTGATGTTTAGCCAATCACAATACACTGGGCCAGCTAACCAATCTGAGCCCATCACATACAGTATTTCTAAAGGAAAGGCTTCATAAAACCAGGGAATCATCAGAGCATTTATAAGAGAATGAGCAGAATGGTGTAGAATAAAGATTAATTATGTGGAGAAAAAAAAAAAAGTATTCCTGTGATGTAATCGCTGGTAAATATACATACAAATTATAAATCTTGTTTACTTAATAGTAAAGTCATAAACATGACTTGACTAAATTTGTAGGGGAAAATATGGAATAGAATTTATCACATTCTATGCTAAGCCTCTTTTGCATTGTAAAGATAAGTGTTTGGTTTCAAAAAAAAAAAAAAAAAGCACAGCATTCCTGTCACACATTTAGCACCTACTTAAGCTGGATTGCGGGTGGTTCATGAAATACCACGCGTGAAAGCGGCAATACCGTTTGGTGAATTCAAGGGGTGATAATCACTCAAGAGGCTCAAAGCCAAGCTGGAACGCTTGCCAAAGTCTACCTACAATTTCACCTTCTTGTGGAGGAGAACAGTTGGACTCACCAGATGGTAAAGCTGCCTATGTCTTCCAAGTGAATGCCGGGGTCACTTAGCATGAAATAACTATACGTGGCCTTTTAAGTAATACTTACAGAATAGGCTTCAGCTTGCATGACCGACCTGATATCCCAGAAGTCTCTTTTCCTCCCATATCATAACCTCTTATTCAGTCTCTCTGCTGAGCTAAGCTAATCTTCGGCACTTCATAGCTTTAGTCATTTTGTCAGTAATTTCAGAAAATGCTTGAGGAGGAAATGCTTTCATATTGCAGACGCCCCACTTGGGTCCGAAACAAGCATTCTCCTTTATAGCCAATTTGTGTGTAAAATTTGCTTGGACCAACATGAAGACATCACCCTGTGCACTAAGCTGCTGTGAACAGCGTATACATAAGAGAGCCTTATAAAATATTTATACTTGATTAGATAGCAGTATGGATTTTGTGATTTTGAAAGAAAAGAGCAATAAAACAAGCAATTTAACTTCATGAAGACAATATCAGAAATGTCTTAATATCTTTATCTTTAATAAATAATACACTGTTTTTGCCACATTTTATTTATGATTATAGAGGCTACAAAAGCTAAAGTAAATACAATGATTTTTGTGTTTGGAAATCAGTTTTATCATTTTTTTTATGCATCATGTTTAATGTGTTCTTGGTCTTATAATAATGGTGTAATAAAAAAAAAAACAAATCTTAATGCCTACTACTTTCTAAGTAGAAAGTATTTTAAGATAAAATAAACAGTGTCTGAAATAAACTGTTAGTTTAACTTACTAAAATAACTAAAACTGTAAATGAATGAATGACAACATTACTAAGATTTTAACTAAACTTAAGATGAAAAGAGCAAATAAAATTGTATTCAAAATATTAATAAAAAATTACAATGGTATCTCAATGTAAAAAACAAAAACAGTATTAATTTCCTACATTGCAAAAAATAAATAAATAAAAAAATTAGAAAAAAGAAAAATACAGATAGAAACAGATATATTGTTATTGTTAAGTTGTACAGACCGTTTTAATGTAAACATTTAAATAAACATAAAAACTGAAATGAATTTTATATGCAGCAGAAATCATTTTTCACTTGGAAATTTATAGTAAATGTCACAAATAATTACAAAGAATAGGCAAATTATTCTTATTTGTTATTCTGCATTTCTATGTATGACTCAGCTTCCTCCTTCAGTGCAAATGTATTGAAATGCGTCTACCATTTTATGTCAGTAAAATAACAAAAAGCACATATTTTCGGAATGTCACGCAATTTGAGGAATCATTTGTGTTCATAGCACAGACATCGTAGTGATAGTAGAAGAAGTCCTGCTTTCCTTAGCAAACTCTATAAATGGCTACAGAATTGTGCAATGATGTATATTTGGGATGGGTCTATCGATTCTATCAAAGCTGATCGTGTTTGAAATGTGTTAGGGAGCTGTCATGTTGATGTATTGTTTACAGAGAAATGGCAGATGTATACAGTACTATATGTTAATTGAATTCATACGCCACAAGCCACACATATATCAAAATGACAGAATGGATGTGTAAAGGTTCAACGTCCTGATACCCATGAGCTCAAACGATGAATCGTTTTCATATTCCAGCTGATTGGTGCATTTATATTCAGGCTTTGACTAAGTGTCGTAGTTGGATCGACGTGAAGGTGAAGATTATTGACTTACATCATCATGTTTAAACAGCCTAAACTCTCGGAAATCATTTTCCTATTTGTCTTTTTCAGACAGAGTTACTTTTCTCACCGCCGCATTACGAGATCTGACCCCAATCTATTTTATCTGACTTATTCTCATTTCTGGAGGTGAGAAAGTGAAGTTATATTTAATTGATGTAGTCTGATGAACGGAAAATTAATATATGATAATATAATGAGATCATTGAAAATCAGGAATATGGCAGAGGATATTTAATGGATATCTCAGCCTGCTGGGTCAGTTAAGACTCGCTGAGGGAATCTTAAGTCACATTTTCTCTATCTACACACTTGGAGCTTATCTCCTATAATCATGATGTAATATTAATGGTAGCTGCTTGCAATAGAAATTCAAAGCTCCTGTTGAAGTTGTAGTGTTGTCGTAACTATTATAATGTTCTTCTGCACTGGTTTAACTTTATTTCCCTGCAGAAACAAGGCATGAAAGCTGAAGTCACAAAAAACAGTTTTATCATCATCTAGAAATTTTAAAGCAATGCCATACATGATGAAAAGAGACAGAAGGCCCCCAAACCATAACAAGGATAACTGAATTCATTGAATCCAAATTGCTCTGAAAAATCTCAACAAGGCTGCATTGTACGTCTGTGATTAAAACGGAAAACCTATGAGTCTGTGAGCTGTTGCAGATGTTGATTTTTCATGTTAGAAGCAAACCGTCCCACAACACCTTCATCTTATGTTTTTGTACTCTCATCCAAACAGTGCAACATTAGCATGACTATAAAAAGCACCCGAGCGCTTTGATATTTCTCATCATTGCATTTCTCAGAACATCTCCCGACATCGTTCAGAGCGGACACATTGTTGCGAACAATTGCTTTGACTTTCCCACTGACTCTCTTTGTAACTTTGCGTCCTCTTATCTTTAGGCAGTAATGATGGTGTGCCTTTTGAGGTGTAACAGACCAATTACAGGTCTTGAGGTTGGTTGGATCTTTAAAAAAGGGTGTGCATGTTTAATTTTGACTTAAAATTAGTGACCTTGAGGGTGTTTATTTTCAAAGCCGTGCCTGTAAAGTCACATCACATCAAGTCAGGGAGCTGTCAAGCAGTAATTAGAGAGTTAACGACCCTGTCAGGAGTGATCAGAATACAGTTTTAGATTTTTTAATTTAGCAACGAAGAAGAGGTAATTCTGAGATAATGACATGCCTGCAACCTGCTTTAGCGCACTTTCAGAAAAGACATATAAAAAATATTGTTTGAATATCTTTGTGTATATATATATATATATATATATATAAAACCTATTTTAGTTTTTAACAAATAAGGATGAAGGACAACTTACAACTGGGGTCCCCTACAGTCTGACATTCCAAACGCCTTTTATCAGTAAAACTTGTGGTGTGACTGTTTCCAGAACAGCCCTGTCTGTGTGCGCATCTGACATGCTGCGCTGAAGACGACTCCAGCGGCGTACAGCAGGGAATCTGAATGCAGTGCACTTTCCCCAGGGCCGTGAGGACTAGTGTGCAGCCTTATTATGTGTGAGATGAGCCCTGTTATGGCACACACTGAAAATATTGATCACTGGCGAGCACAGCAGCGGTAACGCAGAAGCAAGCCAGCCACTTGACACGACGGGAATAAAATTGTGCAGCAACAAAAATAAACACGTGGACTGTTTGTAGACATACAAAGGATGCTGATTTGGCTTTCTGTGGAAACTGCATATAACTACAAATGGTTCTAGGTACTGTATGTAGAGATGCCCATTACAAGGTGTCTTGGGCTTAACAATTTGTGCAGAACAACATGCGACATTGTCAGGAAAACTATCATCATATAATTGCATTGAGGTATTGAGGAAGAAAAAAAATACTGCAGGCCCACTTTGTCCAGTGCCATTTTATCCAGTGGATTTCTAGAATCATATTGTATACTATGTACTATTACTATTATTATTATAAGTAGAAGTAGTCGTTTTAGTAGTAGTAATTTATTATAAGCATCCTAATCACAACAGGATTCATAGGGATTTATTGTAGCCATGTAATTTATAATATGAATATCAAATATTTGTGCCAACAGATTTCAATAGGAATTTGCTTTCAAACACAGACTTTCAGTATGGATGTTTATCACAGTGCCCTGCACAATATGACATGCTAAAAGAGCAAAATAAAAACATTACTAACAAAATTGATGTTTTCCACCATTATCCCCTCAGTTATATATATATATATATATATATAGTATATATCCACAAGACCTATTTTGACCTCTCCACAACACTTTGCTTAATGAAGATCCTTATGCAATTCCTCAAGGAATGCAATCTGTGAATTGGCAATATGCAAGAGTCAGAGCCTCAGACAGCATGCCAACCGAACGTTTATGGACCAACTGATAAGTATTTTGCACAGAAATAGCGAGAGCTGGCTACAATCTCCAGTTCAGCATTTCAGGAGTCATTTCACAGTCTTGAGTCTTCAAGATTGTCCCCTAAACAAGAAGTCAAAAACCAGCTGTAATTGGTCAATTTACATGCCAGCTTATTTCTGCTTAAGTGAAGAGCTCTTGGCCATAATAACCTACAAACTAGACCAGATTTAATGCCCATCTGACTCAAATGTCTGGCTTCATGAGCTTGCTATCAAGTGACCCCTCTTAACAGCTTGCTCTGTACTACCACTTTCCTCAGCGGCGATTAGGGCTCCAAACTTCTCGTAGATTGTGTCGTAGAGCGTCCCCACACAGCAGAACTACAAGGAGTGCCCTGCTGCCTCAGCCTGCCCATCCTTATGCAATGGCAATTATGGCATCTATTCTGGGAGATGTGACACATGCGCAAGAAATGCAGCTAGTATAATGAGCAGCAGCACTCCTAATGCACAGTCTGTCTTGTGAATGTTTTATTCAGCACTTCCACATGCAGTTAGTGAGTATATGATTAAAAGAAGATAATGAACAGTGCAATTTCATTGCAGCAGAAAACGAATGGAAATGTCTTACGTTCCATAAAAACAAACTGTAATCAGACCAGCGTGACGCAAGAGTCTTAATTGTTACGTATGTGAATCTCTGACTCGTTCAGCAGCTTTCTGCATCCCAGGAAGAACATCCATCTGTGGCTTCCTGTTGACTTGAACGGTCTGCCATATGCAGATGTTCTCATTAACAGGTTGGAAAACAGTGGTCATCTCAAGAGCATTCGTTTTCAAGCCTGCCATTCTCCCAGCATGTATTGCACAGTACGCCTACTTTTACCTTTCTTAATTTGGAAGGGGATTTAAAGTATATGTTTAATCAATACGACATTCTCTGGGAATCAAACCCATGACCTTGGCATCGCAAGCAATAAATACAAAAGGCTAATGCATTCAAATTTGGATTTAAATTTACATTTATCCATTAGCTAGTTTTCCTCCAAGCAAAGTCTTCAAAACTGTGTGCAAAAATGAATTAGGTGGTCCTGTTGGGGATGTGCAAAATAAAGAAGGATGGAACAGAAACACTTGTGTGATTAAGCACAGATCAATGGCTTAGTTAATTGTCTGCGTAATCTTGTAAATCGGCAACGCTCTAATCAACGCATAGCGGTCTGCTTCCGGAATGAGTGATGTGAGAAAAAGAAACTGGTTGACTTTTTCAGTGGCAGCCGGGAGTTGGGGAGGACAGAAAGTAAAGGGGAAGGGAAAAAAAAGTAGTGAGATCATCAAAGGAGCTGTTTAACATGCATGATGTATTCTCGATGGTGGGGCAAAGCCCTTTGTGACTCATTAAGTGAGTTTTTTGGGGTTTACTCATTGCATACAAGAGATCACTGTTGCGTGAGTGATGTGAAAACATCCCTCTATTCATGTATCGAAAATCGTATGTAGAAAAATACAAGCAACTGCTATGAAGGAAGCTGCAGTATTTGAAACCTGAAAATTCCATCTCAGCCTATCATTGATGCTCAAATCAAACATATGGTACTAAATCATATCCCCACGGCTGGTGCCCGAGGGTGTCTTTGACGTAAACTATTATTAAAGTGTAATTTCTGTCATGGTTTAATTTATTTATCTGTCTGCAAACTAGACTGATCAGCAAAAGCTAATATCCAAATGATTACATATGCTCATAATTATTAAAGATACTGACAATGCAAACATGGAAACGCACAAAACGTACTTAATAGTATGTCTTAGTTGTAATTCCATTGCCGGAATCTATACCAGTTGTGATTCTCTCCAAAGCAGTTATTACATTAAATCACACATTTTATCTAATGTGACTGTTTTATTGTATTATTATTATTATTATGACAGTATTATTATTTTTACTCCAGTTATATGCAAAATCGACTTGAATAAAACAAATTTATTAAAATGGTACTGCATAGAGCACATATAGGCTACCTGATCAAATGCACAATTGATTTTGAATTGACTAACTAAATAAATACTACCTAGTTCCATGCATCTGTCACCATTTTGCTATTAAATTGACTGCAGAATTACTTCTGTTAATTTTATTGCATTTGTTTATGTTGCATGATATGTATATCAGTAAACAGAGAGAGAGAGAGAGAGAGAGAG
>JAUMHR010000042.1:16015275-16029777 GCA_032361145.1 Enteromius fasciolatus | reverse complement strand
TCTGTTAATTTTATTGCATTTGTTTATGTTGCATGATATGTATATCAGTAAACAGAGAGAGAGAGAGAGAGAGAGAGAGAGAGAGAGAGAGGAGAAAGAAACTGACAAAAGATTATCACAGCTTTTACAAAATACATCTGCACTCTGTCTTGGACACTTTCTGGGAAATTCTACTGCATGGCTGTGTATGCAAATGCACAGTAAACGCATAAGTAATACAGTGTAAAATGTATGAAAAAGAATGTAGCACACACTATAAACAAGTCAAACAACTAATTTAAACCAGACAACTGAAAAGAGGCAAGCCACTTGTTTTCCTTGTAAACTTATAATTGAGTTTTAAATTGTGAAGGGAGGTGAGCTATAATACAGATGTAATGTTTAGCCTTGCATGTCACTTCCTGGAGTGCAGCACAGCAACTCTGTATTCAACAAAATTTCATCTGAGTGAATGTTGTACAAGAGACGTGAAAATGTTTAAAACCTGTAGATAAGACGCAGCTATTGAATTTGATTGAAAATAAAAGAAGTTATTTGGTACAGTGAAGGCAGAGTGATAAACTCACAAAGAAATCATTATTATGCTGCAGATTATTATGTTGCTTTGACAAAGTAAATCCCCCAAATCTACTCCAAACTGCTAACTTTCAAGATAAATTCATAAAACTCCATCCATCAAAAACAAACTAGAGAATGAAAATCAGAGAAGAAAGCCTTTGTGTTTAGTGTGACAACGAGCACTAATCAACATCAACATCCTAGCAAAACCTAACCCCTACTACAGTACTAACTTGACAGAATACCTTAGCAACCAGTCAGATCACCCTAATTTCCAATTTATATAATATATAATAATAATACTAATATAAGTATTCAAACAATATAAGTAACTGTCACAAGCCGCGCCTCTGTGGCTCTTTCCGGAACTCATCAGTGGGAACCATCGCCGGAGTTTTAGTTCCTACCCGTACCGTTTTTTCCCATGCACCTGGACTGTGTCCGACGCCCGGTAACGGCCATTTTAAGGACTATATAAACGCAGACTGGACGCTTGTTCACCGTAAGCCCTTGGAGTGGGTCACGACCTTGCGGAGAGGCCGCAGTATGGCATTTCCCTCCTACCAGAGCTTCTTGCTCCAATTTAGAGAAGTCTTTGATCACTCCATCGATGGCAAGGATGCCAAGGATGAACTGATGACTTTCAAGCAGGGAACCTCATTAGTCGCGGAGTATACTATGACATTCAGAACCCTGCCAGCACAAACGGGTTGGGACAGCGATCCCCTATTGACCATCTATCGTCGTGGATTAAGGGAGGATCTTCAATCAGAACTGGCCAGTCGCGACCAGGACAAAACACTTGAGGAGTATATGGACCTAGCCATTCGCACTGGCCACCTCCTCCTGCTCATGCAAGGTTCGCCGCACTCCCACATATTAAACACCATCAAGGCCCAGCTCATCCACCATCGAGCCCATGCAGATTGGCTCTGTCCACATTTAACTGGAGGAACGTGAGAGGAGACTATAGAACAACCTCTGCCTATACTGTGGACTAGCTGGACACATCCGGGCCAACTGTCCTACCCGACCACCCCGTACCAGAGCCATACATTGGGTGAGTGCAGTTTCTATTACTCCTGCCTTGACAATTGAAGTTTGTCTACAATATAAAGATCAGAAAATCAAGGTCAAGGCATTCATTGATTTGGGTGCGACAGGGATTTTCATTGATGAGGACTTTGTGGCTAAATATGATTTTCATCTCATTTCATGTTTTCCCACGGTGCCCGTGGCAGCCCTCGATGGCCGACCCTTAGGATCCAGGAGGATCACGACCCAGACTCAACCACCCACATAGAACTCCTCCAGTTCCATGTCATCTGTTCACCAGAGCACCCTCTCATCCTAGGACTGCCTTGGCTGGAGCTTTAATCACCCAGTGGTCTAATTACTGTCACTCAACCTGCCTCATTCCCACCCGACGATTCATTCACAGCATTCAAGTCACTCAGGAGGAGGTCATAGATGTCTCAAGTCTACCCACACAGTATCATAATTTAAAGGTCGCTTTCAGTCAACAAAAAGTAACTCAACTTCCACCACATCGACTGTGCCATTGACTTGCTTCCAGGAAGTACACCACCACGAGGCAGAATATTTCCTTTGTCTCAGCTTTGAATGACATCTCGATCAAATACAGATACCCCCTGCCATTAGTACCTGCAGCCCTAGAACAACTACGAGCAGCTCGATACTTCACCAAGTTAGACCTCCGGCAGCGCCTACAACCTTATCCGCATCAGAGAGGGTGACAAGTGGAAGACTGCCTTTTCAACAACTAACGGGCACTATGAATATCTGGTCATGCCCTTTGGATTGTCTAATAGTCCTGCCGTATTCCAGTCCTTGATCAATGAGGTCTTCAAGGACATGCTAAACAGATTTGTGGTGGTCTACATAGACGTCTTAATCTACTCAGAAGACTACCCTACCCACATTCAACATGTAAGAACTGTCCCAAAGAGACTCATCGGCTATTTGCCAAAATGTGAGTTTCATCAGACCAAGATTTCGTTCCTGAGCTATATCATTAGCACGGACGTAGTGGCCATGGACAAAAAGAAAGTCACATCCGTTGTTCACTGACCCAAACCACAGAGACTTAAAGAATTGCAAAGGTTTCTTGGATTTGCTAACTTCTACCGACGTTTCATAAGGAATTTCAGTAAAGTAACAGCCCCCTTGACTTCCATGACCCGCAAGGGAACCAAGCGTTACCTTGGAATAATGAGAGTGAAACCGCATTCAATCAGTTAAAGACTAGATTCACCACAGCACCCATCATGAGGCACCCAGCCCCCGTACGACAGTTCATGATAGAGTTTGATGCATCTAACAGGTATTGGGGCAGTACTATCATAACGCCAGGGAGACCCCATCAAGATTAACCCCTTTGGTTCTAAGTCAGGCCGAACCTAACTATGATGTGGGAGATTCCTCCATCTATCATCCTAGCACCTGTTCAATAGGACATCATCAGGGAAATTACGGATGCCCAAGAGACAGATCCCACTCCTCCAGAATGTCCACCTACCAAAGTCTACGTGCCTGAACCTCTGCGACAGCGTCTCCTCCACCTAGTGCACGGCAACCCCAGTGCAGGTCACCCTGGTATCCTTTCAACTACAGAACTCACCACTAATTGTTTCTGGTTGCCTACGCTCTCACAAGATGTCACTGCCTTTGTCAAAGCATGCACCATCTGTCAAGTGTCAAAGTCCTCAAGGCAACGACCGGCTGGTCTGTTACATCCCCTTCCTTTACCACAATGCCCTTGGTCTCACATTGCAGTTGACTTTGTTACAGACTTGCCCCCATCTAATCATCTCACCACTATACTTACTGTAGTGGATCGATTTTCCAAGGCCTGTCGTCTTGTACCCCTTCCTAAACTTCCTACTGCTTGGGAGACCGCTCAGGCACTCATCGAGCAAGTCTTCCGGTACTACGGTCCCCCAGAAGATATTGTATCAGACCGAGGGCCCCAATTCACATCTAGAGTATGGAAGGCCTTCTGTACCCATCTTGGCATTAATGTGAGCCTCACACCCGGCTATCATCAGGTGTCGGCCATTTTAAGGACTATATAAATGCAAGTGAACAGTATAAGACAATACGTACAAATACATGAAGACAGAAGCTAATGAATAAAGGGCATGACCTGGATTTATTTTATTTTTATTTTTTTTATTTAGTCCATTCCTTCATTCCTATGAATTATTTAATTAGCTATTTATTTATTTATTATTATTATTTTTATTTTTTTATTTTTTCCATCAACAAGTTTATGAGGCTTTCCAGGCCTTCTTGGTGGAACAGCACCATATTTGGTTTGATTAACATGCATGTTTTTCAGAATATGTGTATCATGCAGCTGAGTGTGCAAAAATAAAAGGTGGGTGGGTACTTTTTTTAAATTAATGTTGACGTGCATCAGCTCTCTGAGATGTAATTCACAGCAGCAGCACAGAGTTTCCCACAATGCAGCTGTGCCTCTAACTGCTGTGGCAGCTAATTCAGGTGTTCTTTATCTTCTCTGTCTTCCCATGAGCTGCCAGGTAATACTGACTGGCACTGTGAGGTAGTTTGACTTTGCTTTGTCGACACACAACGGTTAAACCTCCTACGCAGCACGTCTAATGAAGAGTCTGCATGTGCCACGTACCATCAATCAACAGTTGTTAGCTAGTCAAGATGATGATTAAATTATTAGCAAGTCTTGTGGAATAGCTACTGCAGGCTTCACCCCCATAGCAACCGCAGAGTTAACTAGCAAGCTGAAGCTGTCCTGGTTACTTTAATTGTGACAGCCCTGTTGGGTGCAACCACTTTCTCTGCAAAGAAACTGATGCTGCTGCATTGGTAAAAATGCCACATGATTTGTGTCAAGGTGCTTTGATCGAGAGACCTTGTAAATATGTTGAATATTGCTTTCTTCAAAGTCAAAGACTTACAAACCAATATAGACTCGACAGTGAAACAAAGCACATAGTATGAATTGTGGTGTCATCCTCAATTTGACAGCAAGGAGAATGATAATGAAGCAGTTCGCTTCTGATGTTAAAAAAACATCCTCTCTCTTTTTGTTTAGATTTGCCAGCAGATTCAGTTGAACATATTATTATAGTGCAATATATACATAGATAGACATGCAATTTTGTTGATTTAATGCTAGCTGGTATTAAAATGTGAACATTAGGAGCTCTGCAGGTAATTGGTTATGTGTGTTTAGACATACAGTAGATCGGATACCCAGATATTGGATATGTATCCAGTAGAAATCCACATTTGGAAGTGGACCAGATCAGATGAGAAAAAAATTGTACGTGTGTCAGATGTGAGCAAAAATGCTGATTTTATGTGTCAGTGAATGGGTTACTAGTGCTGTGTCCCATACTACGCCCTTGTGTACTCTTTTGGTGAAGATTTGTAATAGAAGATTGTGTAATAGAAGAGTAGACAAGTTTCAGGACATACTGTCACAGCATGCAATTGTGTCTTTAAAAGACTCTCTGTCGCACCTGTTACATGCATCCTGTTATTTTTAACTGGCCTGTCAGTCGTCTTGTCACAGTTTACATTCTTCACATTTAATTTTATTTTCTACCATATTAGAAGGAAAAAGAAGTAGTATGTTGATCTGCCAGCCATGTGTCTTTTAAGCTGATAACTCCCCTAATATTTTCTTCAGGATGATTCATTTAAAAGGTTAATGGCCAGATAGGTGTTTATAAAAGTTAATGTTGTTACAGATGACATATAACACAAATGAATTATTATTATTGCTAGTTAAATGTTGATTATTAGTAACCCATACCCCTAGGCGAGGGCTGGGTAGAGCTCGGAGCCTGGCCTGGCCACTGCGTGCCCCCCGGGTGGAGGGTGGGATGGCTGAATAGCTATGGTGAAATTGGTTTGAAGGAACAATAGTTGTTAGAGGCTTGAGCCTTAACTAAGGAAGCTGGAAACCAGGTGTTCCCAACTAAGCAAGCCAAAGGCGACAGTGGCAAGGAACCAAAACTCTGTGTGAGAGAAAAACCTAGGGAAGAACCTGGTTTAGCGAGGGCCACTTCTCCTCTGGCCCGGAAACCCGACACCTGGTTCCCAGTTGAGGGGGTGTAAATAGGCTGCAGAGGGGTGAAAAGAACAAGGATTCGAGGGAGAGGAAGTTGGAGGTATTTAAAGGGGAAGCTTTAGCTCTGATAGGGTAATTAGGGTGATCCCAAAAGTCCTCCCAAAATTTGTTATAAAACATAATTTTTGTCTATCAAAAAAAAAAAAAAAGTCGGCTCACATTCGCCTAAACGAGTCTTTTTCTGTTACGGGCACATGTCACAAAGTGACATATTTGTATAATGTCCGCCCACGTTCTAAGTCGAGAAGAACTTGCCCGCCCACAAACAGTACAATTTCCACATGGATTACATCATGTCAAGAAGATGCTGTACCCTGCGCTGTCATTCAGTTATGGCAATGGGCTTTCGTTTTCCAACACACGCTGTAGCGGTAGACCAATCATAAAGGACTGCACCATCTGACCAATCACAGCAGTGAGGGCTCACGGAAAGGAGGGGTTTAGTCAGACTGATTCTTCGAACTGCATCGTTTACAAATCATTTAGAAATGGGGTAAAATTAAATCTATTTTTGGAGAAAACTAAAGAGTTTTTTGACCTTGCATACATGTAAACCTGTTTTAAGAGAGTCATAAAACAATATTAGCAACCTTTAATGTGGCATAATAGGGACACTTTAACTATGTACTTACATTTAAATGAATAATTTGGTACAAATTATGGCACAACAACAAATCGAAAAAAGGTCTTAAAAAGCCTTACATTTGCAGACACCCTTTATGTGTCAGATTCACTACAAGCATGTAACATTTCAAGAAACCAACTGTTTTTTAACACAGAGAGCAGCTTTGGGGTCCTATTTACAAGTATTTTGTTGCAAACAGTCAGTTGGCTCCTCACAATGGAGCAAAGACAACTTTTCCACTTGACTGAAAATAGAAATTTGTTAAAAACTGCCGTGTCACCACATGAACAAATGTTTGAACTTCCACTGGCTTTTGTGTACAGGCTGCTGCAATATTGATGGTGTAGGGACAAAACACAAAATGAAATTTACATTAAGTAATAAATCATATGTCCTGGTAGACACAAGGCAAGCAGCAGCAGGTGTGAACAATCTGCTGAGACCTGAAGTCAGAGAGTTACATGAGTAATGACGCACACAGGAGTGATAACTAAAGCATATAAATGTTACTGAGAGTAAAGAATACCTGGGTAACACAAGATCCAATCAATCAAAGACTCAATCTGCAAATGATTTTTAATTTTTTTTTTTTTTTCTGTAGGCATGCACAGGTACAATCTCTGTGATCACAACACTTTTACACAGAGAGAGAGAGAGAGAGAGAGAGAGAGAGAGAGAGAGAGAGAGAGAAAGTACATAGTGTAGATATCAGGTTCCCTTTGCTCTCATAAAATGAATAAAATGCATTTACTGATTTAGTTCTTTCCCCAAAGCGATTCAAATTACCAATAATGAAAAAAGTCTAACAGTAAAAGTTAGAATAACAGCTAGTTTATATATTTCATTTTCTGAAGAAAATGTGAATGGCGCTAGAATATTGTAGTAGGTGGCTACAACATTTGGAGTGATTAGCACATTACTATGAAGCTACTAGGGTGCACTGGGTGCAATCGCGCTTTTGTTTTTTTCTCTAACATTACCATGTTAGATTACATACAGTAGCAAAGGTAATATGGGTGGTGTTCAGGGTGATTGCTGTTTCTGTCAAGTAGTTAGCATGCTAATATGCAGTTTCTGTGTTGACTTAGATTGTCAAGATGTTGTGAGGGTGTTTTGCAATTGAAAATGACACAAACACACACTAACCTAAGTATGTGCTCAGCAGGTAGCAACATAAAAAAAAAAATAAATAAATAAAAATGATACTGCTACTAATTAGCATTAGTAGAACATAAAAGCCAATGTGACATTGTCTGCATGGGTGCCTAGTCATGTTTAGATGCAAACTTCCAGCGCATCTAATAACATTATGTCTTCAAATCTGACATGCACAATAGACCATGACGAAAGCACTAAACCTGACTAATGCAACCCTCCCTATCCTTCTATCATTTAGAAATTCAAATGAGGTATTCCATCTCCAAACCCATCGCTAACGTCCAGGCAGCATGCTGTACGCCCCATAAAACCAGCTTTTCCATCTTTGATTTATCTCCGATGTGCCGTGTTCATTAGCGCCAATCACCGAGGCTTGTCAAAAAAGCCAGCTAAAGTGATTTCGATAATGACTCACGAGATGGATCAATGTGATGCGTGTGGGAGGCTCTAGCAGAAACGCCAAATAATAGTGCCTTCGCTCAACACCGGGTCTATATAATGCGTCCGCTTCGCTAAAAACTCAGGAGAACTTATGTGTTAGTTCTGGTCGTTCAAGGATCTGCCTACAACTTCATAAAAGACCAATTAGAGGGGGCACGTTTGACACGCATGCAAGGGTACTTGATGGGTTTTTTTTTCCAAGCATGCTGGAATTAATTGAAAGCCTAATTACGGTGCCTGGGATCCCAGTGGTTACACCACACAAGGATTTATTTATTTTTTTTCCATTATTATTGTCGGAGACCATCTGTAGGCGGTTGAGTGAATCTTAATTTCCTCACACTTCGTTTGAAATGCATACTTTGCCCTTAAAGCATTCATGAATTTGGACATGAAATTTTCAATACATTTTTTATTTATTTATTATTATTTTTTTTTATAAAAAATAAACTCGTTATACAAGACCGAACTTGCCAAATCATTGAGGAGCCCAAAGGTCCTTATTAGGTGAGCTCACAGGGTTCAGTGGGACAGTAGATCAGTGTCAGTACCTATAATTGCATTATACAATGACTTTTGTCCTAAGGGCAAAGCCATTGTCTGTTTCAACATACAGGTCTCATAGATCTCCCCAATGAGCTGAACACGTCTTCCAAGTCATTATATTGGTTGGCAAACACAATTTAATTAAAAATCTGTTGCATTCTTCCCACTTGAGTTTAGTTGACCTTCTCTTTTTTTCTCCATTCTTGGTATAAAACACATACAAAAATAATAATAAATACGTTTTATCCATGCACACAATGCATTTTCCAAATAAATACTTTTGTCCAAATGTTTTGGGTTGATGGATTGTTTTTGAAAGAATCTTTTTATACTCTCCAATGTGGAATTCATTAAATAATAATAACAACCTGTAAAATCTGTCACACTGTGAAGTTTTGTGAATATTTTTAAAATATTTTTAAATGTCATTTGTTTTTGTAATTCAATGTTGAATTTTCAGCATTCCAGTCTAGAATCATATTTTGATCAATTTAAATTTTACATTTCAATATTTTTCTCTATCCTAGTTTAAAGTTAGTAAACAAATGTAAGACATTTGCAAGATCTACCTGAAAACCGTGAACAGAGGTGTCTTTGAACCAAACCTTAACCGGCAAACGGTATGAGTTTGAGTCGATCACTGATGTCTATTTGGCCAGTCAGTGGCAGCAAACCTGTTTGAAAAGCCATGATCTTTGGAGCTTTGTTTGGTGCAGCAATTACACACTTCATTTTTAAGCAATAAGAGTCTTTTTAAAAACAAAATGTAAATTTTGCGTGGGTAAATTTAAAAAGTAAAGCACAGCCTGCCAATTAAAGCACCACCGCTCAGCCTCACATATCATGACTATTGTAACTTATCTTCATGCAGTACGCCCTTACAAATTTCTGTGCACCAATTTGCGTACACATAATTAAGAATGAGAAATGAGAACAGGCTAATCAAGCACTTTAAGGCATCTTTGAATATAGAGCACATAATTACCGCAACAGCAGCATCACTTAATAAGACCTCAGTGTATGTATGTCTCTTTAAGAGGCTTATTCATACATATGTTATGTAGCTGCAGTGGTTTCTCAAAAGAATGTCGCTTATTGGTGCTTGATCATAAATCCTGCCAGAGGGAAATGAGATCCTTTGACATTCAAGTAGGTTAATTTATTTATTTATGTTTTGGAACAACTGCAAGCACATGTTTACCTATCTCAGGATATATTTTTCAAGCTACAGTAGCACTGTGTTTTCATACGTGCGTGTCATGTTTACGTCACATCTTGTGATTTGCTTATTAAAGCTCTTGACGTCTGTGATGAAGCACATGGAGCTGTGAAGCAGTGAATGACAGAAGCTGATTATCTCTGGTTTATTGCCTCATTTGTACTGTGCCTGGCAAATATTATCGCCTCATATGAGAGAGTCCTGTTTCAATTTGTTTCTGCAAGTATGAGCAAGTCATGAATGGGGGGGGATACTGTGAATTTATCTGATGGCTTATTAGTTTTGCCTAGCATGGAAACCTGAAGAGTTGTTAGCCCCCTACAGGGAATGCTGTTTTTTGTTACGTTTGTCTCACAAATCTGAACTGCTATGAAGAAAGCAAGGTGAAAGCGAACAACTCAGACATTATAATGAAGTAAGGCTGTGAGAGGACATTACACAGCATGCTAGTTCCATATCCTGTTGCTATTCTTTGTACAGTCTATAAGTGGTTTTAAAACACATCTGTCTAGCAAAGCTGACCACGTGGACTCAAGCTGAAAATGTTGTCTTGTTGCTTATACGATTCAAAGAAATTATTATTCTGGATTAATCTACAAATCTGATTATTTGGGCCAAAAATGATGGCTCACGAGAATCATGCAGGTCAGTGATTAAAAAAAAAAAAAGAAAAAAAAGAAATGTGATGGTGATGCAGAGTCACAATGATGCGGATCCATTTGTAAGCATTTATTATGAAACACAGAGTAAGCACAGCTTCGAAACAGGAGTCAAACAACGGCAAGCAGGAACATCAGAGGCAGAGACAAGAGAATGATCCAGTGTGGGTCGGCAACGGTAAATCCAAACAACGAAACACAGGGAAACACGGAGAGACACGAATGGCTTGACAACAGGGAAAAACACAGGTACATCCAACATTGACGAGCGAATTCACACACAGACAACCGGAACTTAAATACACATAATTAGGTCAGTGGGTGGAGATAGTTGTTGATTCTATGGCAACATACAAGGGGGTGGAGACATGAGTTCATTGATAAGAAAGTCCAGGCATGAAACGGAGACACAAAGCACAGACACAGTTCATGGATGGCTGGAGTGTCATCCAAAGCTGGACTGACACATCCAGCTGACCGTAACATGCAGGTTACCTTGTTGGTCTTTTCTCGTAGGTCTAAATGAAAATGATCATTTATTCTTGAATTTGGATCTGAATTCTTGAAAAAAAGGAGTCATTGAGCAAGTGACAATTCTATGAGAAATGGATATTATGCAAATAAGTGGCCATGGCCAGATTTTCCTGATTTTTGACTTTGCTTTCAGATCAGTCCTATAGCAGAATCAGGCTTCTTTGTTGACTAAATTGAGTACTTAGAGCAGTGCACTACGTCCAGAATGATGCCCTCAGCCTTCAGTGATGTAATTCCTTATAGACGTGGGCAGTAGTTCACTGTGAGTCTGCATCAGTCAGAGGCTTTGCTAAAGGATGCAATGAAGCGGCAAAGAGGACACATGAGCATATAACAGGATGGCAAGTAGCCTCCGTTTCATAAACACGTGCAAGCAAACCAGTTGTGCCGTTTGGGACATAGACACATACGCTATTTCTTTGTCAGTGGCCAAGAAATGGGGTGTAACCTGACTTTTGTGACACAAAGTGCAGCTACACTTTAACCTGTCGGGGTGACGTTGCTATGCTTACTTATACTGTTACGTTGACAATTGCATTGTCTTTTCAGACATCCATCGATTAAATTGCAATATCTGCTCTTAGTTCTATGACAGAGATGCTTCAGCAAAAGCAACACATAGCTTCATATGTGTTTTGCGATCTCAATATGAATCCAATTTGTCACACATGGGTAAATTGTTGAAGACAGGATTTTCTTTAAAAAATAAAATAAAATCTGAGCTCTACTTATGTTGTAAAGCTGTGTATTATCCTATGCAAACAAAACGATCATGCCTCCAAAGTTTAGTTTTGAAAATAGTGGTAGTTTTAAAATCCAAGCACTGCTGTCAGATTTTGTGAAGTCTTGCGAGGCAAAGCCTATAATTTAATCTGCATTTTGAAAACAGACAAAAACTTCAAGCTCTTTCCATTTCATGCCAACAAGGGTGAATGTATATTTCATTTTGTGGGTAAAAGAAAACAAAATGATTGTACAAATGATCATTTTGTGACTGCTATGCATTTAAAATGTCTCAAAATGCTCAATATTTGATTGCGTTAGAGATTTTGTGGATCACAAAAGGTATTTTTTTCTATAAAAGTTTCATGAAATCAAGTGCTGAATTTCCACTGATGACATGCAACTGGATGCTGTCTTTGTGTTCAATTTCTATTATATTTCTATTGAATATTACATTTAATGTTACACAATAAAAGCACCTAACAAAATGATTCAGGTTATGCAGGTTTTCTTTCTATCATGTGCGGCAGGGTGATTTGGAAGCATCACTGTGTAGATCTGTATACACAGGACATTTCTGATTGTTTGCTTGCTTCATAGGTTTTGAAGTATTTTCTCCTAGTTTCAATATATATTTTTTTCAAAGAGTGTACACGCAACGAGGTCCCCCTGAATTGTAGATTAATTTTAGTACGTGCTCTTCAGAATTCAACACTTGCAGGCCCCCCTACTGTTCGTGGCCCCCCACAGCGCCCACACCGCAGAACCTTTGTACACCACTGCTTCAGGTTTCTTTTTATGCAAATCCACAGGCCATGTCTTGAAATATGTATCACAAATCTGAAATGTAGAGAACCACTTGTAACAGATAAATATAGGGCTGCTCACATGTGCCACAATTTGACGCAGCTATACGCATGCTAAAGCTTTCTCATGCTCAGCGTCACAAATGATGCTCACAGCACGTGTCTCTGCCCATAGAAGAAAGTTTAACTGTATAGCGCTAACTTAGTATGCCACTTTCAAAAGCATGCGTGCCTTATTCTGTTTGTATGATGGCTGGGATCTCAAAACAGGAACATTAAAGATGGAACAACATGAGAAGCACTTTTGTTCAGGGGCTTGGTACTAAGACATGTAGAGGTCTGATATGGTCGCTATGGGTTTAATGAGATGGTCTTATCATGGGCATCCCCTACAGAGATCTTTGAAAAGGCACCAGAAGATTGGATAACATGATAGCCATGATTCCCAAGGCAGCAATGGCAAATAAATCTTTGGCCGTTTATCTTATTGCATCATCAAACAGGGCCAGTGCTCCAGCTGTGACACTAATTATCTGTGTTCACTGATGTTGAAAGGTAGGAAAACACTGGCTACACTTTTAAGTCCTGCAAGTCGTGGATCAGCTCAAGGGTTTGCAAATCTCGTTTGGTGGCCATCACAAATTATGCAGCTTTGATTTCACCCCCTGCTCTCTTTTTTTTGGCCTCATGCATGATAAAAGCAAGTCACATATTATCTATATGACAGTCTTGAAGGGTGCAGATGCTGCTAACTTGACTTCAATTTCTAATAGCGTGAAAACACAGGCTTTAAACTGGAAAAGTGGAAAGAAACAAAATCCTATTAGAAGTCAAAACTATTTTATATTTATTATATATATATGCATAACTCATAATTTGTTGATACATTCTAAATGAATTCTGCATTTAATTACTTGGTTTGTAAAGTAATAATCAAAACAGTAATTTAATTTAATATAAATAGTTGTGTTGTTGAGATTTAACTAAACAAAGATAATTACCTAAATACATTAGAGCATTGAACAAGTAAATGTCATATACATTTATAAATTGCAAAGATCACATCAGATCACGCCGAAACAAAACCATGATTTTAATCATATGTATGATTAGACAAAACATTTTATAAACAGTTCATGTTCGATTTCTTTCTTTTTTTAAATTACTTTTTTAATGAATTGAAACTTTTATATAATTTATAAACAATATGACATTCCACAATATAGCAGCTATATACATGTAAATGCATCATTTTTGCATTTATCTAAAGAAGGTGTAACTGAATCTATAAAGCATAAAAGTAAATCAATTTCTTCTTGTAGATTTCCGTGCCTTTTAGACAAATGAATGTTTAAGCTGTACTTGCTCAAGGTCATATGAGAATGGCCCTTAGGGCAGTTTTTATTTTAGCTGGTTGAAACACATCAAATGAAATGTTATTCTCACCATACTGGGAGTTCAATTCATTTATTTAAATAAGCGCTCCCATAGTGGGTATAAAAGGGAGCTGTACGCACAACGTTTCAGAAGAACAACATCTATGATCTGTTGTAGAGGAGACAGCTTTATAGTTATAATGAGATTATGACCAGATTTCTAAAAATAATTGAAATCAGACTCATTTAGAATCAGAGCTAAATGACCACTAAGATTCTGAATGGACTGATCCTCTAAGATAAAACTCAGCAAGACAATAACAGCACAAAAACAGTCCACCATTTATGAGGCACGGCAGAGAGTCCATGAAGAGGTGACAACTTAATTTGATAACTATCGATCCCCTAGTGTTGATAATGTTCAAGAATATAATGTTGTAATCAACCCTGGGGGGACAGTAATTCAATACAAGACAATTAGAACTTTTAACCTCTCTGTGTTTGTCAGCTCTCATTTAATAAGCCTTGTTAAACATAACCATCTTTATCATGCTTTGAAAAACATCCAAATTTAAAGCTGTGAGAGGAAACTATCTATTTCAGCGCTGAAATAGACTGTTGACCTGAACTGATGAGCATCTGGGATCTATATTTTGGCCACAGTGGCCGTTTTAAAGCAGTAAAATGCCAGCGATCAGCAATATGCAAATCAACGTG
>JAUMHR010000042.1:15981616-16014950 GCA_032361145.1 Enteromius fasciolatus | reverse complement strand
AACAGCAATGTCCTAAATCGATGTGGACCGTGTTTGTTATTAGTCTTTGTGCAAATGTGCATTTGGTTGTGAAACTTTCTATTCCACAAGACGCAACTTGTCAAAGACATGAAGACATTTCACTGCCTCTCCGAGCAAGTTGTGCGAGGCCAAGCGTAAATGCACCATTGGTCTCCATTCTGGTGGCAAATGCTGAGCACGGATTGACACAAGGAATCCAATAAGTATCCGTAATTTGCACCACAGGATGAGGAACTCAAATTGCCTGTTAGCAGATTGACCACAGCTGTGGGGACCCAGACACATGGAGGCATGCTTGTTAGGTCACAGAGAGAGGAGCATTTAAACATGCATGCCTGCGTGCCAACCTCTGTGAGAGTCTCATAGGAATCAATGAGAAGGCAAATCAAATAACGCATCTGCACTTAGAAATGCAGCTGTGCAAAAGAGCTATTAAAACATGTTATGTCACGTTGACATAGGTGCCATTATCGTTATAGACATGGTGGGGACTTTTATACCACAATTCATATCTTATTTTGTCTCTCATAATAGAGGTATACAGTACCTATGATGTTACCTATGAAATTACAGGCCTCTCTCATCTTTTTAAGTGGCACAATTGGTGGCTGACTAAATACTTTTTTGCCCCACTGTACATCACTTTGGAAATGGGTCATTAGACCTTTTGGGTCTTTTGAGCCGCATTTGTAAGCCGTCAAATGAGTCGAACAAGAGTTACACCTGTTAGTGAATAAGGTTTTTAATCCCAAACACTGACTGTGTGAACATACAGTAGCCACTTAGAATACCTCCAGCTAAACACAATCTGACACCCGTGATTCATAATAAATCAGATCTGCTGTGTACTAGCAGGCTCCCCCGAGGCTAATGGGGGATAAAGCAGTGAACTCAAAATGACACCAGATAATTTTCTTCAATATTTGAACTACTCTTGGAGGCAGATTACCAAAATAACAGAGACAGTTGTACTAACTGAACAGTGATTGACATTTCCAACTGTTTTTGCTCCCACCTGCTTCAATTATCACTAACTTCTCCTGAGAGCGAGCGTCTGCTTAATGACTCGACGGATCTAGGGAAAACAGAATATGAACGTGTGCGATTTGGTATGTTTGTCTTAGAAAGAACAATGTGATGATTTTTACAATACAAAATACAAAATGAACTTTAAAACTCTGATGCCAAGCACAGGGGGAGAACATTTTTAATCAAATTATTTGGCAATAATATGTATGCGGTCTTGATATCTCGTGAAGACATTTTAATAAGACGGGATATGTAGACAGTGCAGATGTTATTTGATAAAATTTGAAATATACACTGTTCCAAAGTTTGGGATCAGTAATGTTTTTCAAAGAAGTGTCAGAGAGTTAAATTAGTTCTCTTTTCTATTAGAATGCAATTCATTTCTATGAATTATGCTTCAGAAATCATTCTAATATGCCAATTTACTGTTCAAGAAACATGTCTTATTATCAGTGTTGACAACTGTGAAGATTGTTTAGGATTTTGATGAATAGAAAGTTAAAACAGCAGAAATATTTTATTACATAAAAGTCTCCACTGTCACTTATATAAATAAGTATTCTTTAAATCAATCAATTAATCAATCAATCAGTCAGTCAGTTAGTTTTATCTAATCTTATTATGCCATCTCTATCAATTGAGATCCCCATGCCAGATAGATATTGAAAAATAAACCAAAGGATCATCTGACAATATATGCACACACACACACAGACTGAAGCCTAAAATAGCTTCAGTGTTGTTCAGTTATCATATGCGCAAGATACATGCCAACAAAAACAAACTGCTATTGAGGTCAGATTGGACACCTGCACTCTTGCAATATCCATAAACAACCTTCAGTATTGCATTGACTTTTTTTATAGGCTTCATATGTCTGTACCTGTAAAAGACAAATGCCCTGTAAACTCGAGCAGTTCAGCTATCTCTGTACACATCTAACAAAGCATGACATGCAATGCTAAGCGAATTGTTGCAAACACAAGCTCCACCAGGTCATGCTTTGAATAACACCCGCACAGTGTGTGCCATATTGTTCTGCCCTGTTCGGTGCTATAAATTTCCACACTGCATTAAACTACGCAACCTAATGCGCTGTGAATTTCAGGCGAAGAATGAGGTCTGCTTTCGCATAATAACTTCAGCGGGCCTGCAGAAATACCAAGGGCCGCCCTGATCTTGACATGTATTAGCTCGCCTTGCAGAACAATTGCTTCTGAGGTAGAAAAGTGAGCTTTTTACTTCTGAAAATGACTTATCAGCACAAATAGTTGGTTCAAAGCCAGGCTTAGCTTCACACACAAGACAAAATGTGCCAGGAGAAAGATATGTGGCTTCGCTATGCAAGGTAAGCTAGTGGATTGTTCTGTATAAACCAGAGCAGTATGAACAAACGTTGCTGAGTAGGCAGTGTACTGAATGTTACGCCCTGCGAATAATTATATGAATGCGGACTCCGTACCGTAACTAACTAATAAATGGTCATTTAATCATTTTCACATTATTGAATGAGAAATGCAGCACTTTGACCTTCATATGAAAAGCGTTGTAGCGTCTCAGATGGGCAGTTGTATGAGTTGCTACATAGCATGAATGAAGGAAAATAAATAAATAAATGAATATGTGTAACAAAGTTGATTGGACCCGTCATTGCAAAAACTGGCATTGGACATATCATGGGGATTGTCCAGTAATCACTGGCTCTGCTTCGAAAGGTCAGCAGGAAACAAGGTCAAAGTTGCAATTGTTTGAACTTTGAGTGCCATGTTACCAGGCTTAACCGGTGCACAACACACCGCTGGGAGTGATTGTACAACTGATGCTTCAGGATTCAATGCATTGGAGAACGATGGGAGTCATGTGAAGGAGTTAGTTTCCCATTATAACCCTATTATTGAGAGTTTTGTTAGATTTACAATAATGTATTTTATCTCTGGTGTAATGAGTTCATCTGTAATACAGAATACAATTATAGTTCTCCCCAAATGGCCTGCACTTTAAACAGTGCTGCTATTGATTTTGTAGCACTTGGATAACGCATGCTCAATGTATAATGGTTTCTGTCTTGTCTTCTATTGGATATGCAGATTTGCTAAACATTTCCACCCATCATGATATTTCCAAGGATATTTTTGTTAACTAAATCTAATATTGGATAAAAGATAAAGAAGAATTACAAATGTAGCTTTGAAAGCCAAGTGAAAAAAAGTCGAATCACTAAAATAAAATGAATAAAAATAATAACTGACAACCCCAAAATGCAGGTTTGGAATGACATTGACGGTGAGTAAATGATAACACCACACCTCTAACATTAGTAAATAAATGTTTTAATCTGGCGCCCTGGGACAATCTGTCTGTGCAAACAATGCAGTGAAAATTGCATCAATTTTGCAGTTCTGTTTGGAGCCACTGTGGTGCGGAAATGACAAGCTTTGTGGAAACAGGATCTCTGCAAGGATACAATGCAGATGCGCTGTATAATTTATATTTTGATGCCCTAAACCGTTAAACTCTGCAGTCGCATAACCATTAAGCCAAATGGATTATAAATCAGATTTGATATTATGTGATGTACCCATCTGCCACACAAGAGCCAAAGTTGGTAATCTGACCGATGAACCCACAGTGCGGCGAGTGACTGTCAGCTCTATCAGTCGCGCTGCCTCTCCAACTCATTTGCTTAAATAAAATCACATTTGCTGGGTGGAAATAAATTATGCTGCCACCTTTCAGTCCGTGTAGCATTTCTCTGCATGCAAACCGAACTGAGATGTGTACCGCTAATTGTTGCACTTGAAAGCACTCAATACTGGGAAAGCTCAGCTGTCTGACTTAGCTACCGTAACTTTCCTGTCTCTCCTTCACACCGTCTCTCTCTAACTCTCTCTGTATTTCTTTTTTTTGTTTTTAAATAGCAGATTCTAAGTCTAGCATCGCGACAGTCCAAGATTGAACCAGAATGAACCCGAAAGTGACGATTACATTTCTGACATTTCAGATGGAAGGATGCTATGAAGCACAAATTATAACTAAAATTATTTCAAAAGAGATATGCCATATGGATATGCTATGGATATGCCATAACACTTCTTTTTCCTTCTCTTTAATACAAGACAGATTTAAAGTGTGTTCAAAGCAAGCACGATAACTAAAGTATAAAGATAACAATAACGATACTGTTCTAAAAACCATTATCAATATTAAAGAATAGCTTTGACTACATCACAATTAAAACAATAAAGGCACCGGTAATACTTTATTCTGATGGTCCCTTTGAACATTCTGTTGACAATAAGTAGCTTTGCACCTATATGTCAACTAACTCTCATTAGAATATTAGCACACTCTCTAAGAAATATCTGCTAACTCTTTATTGTGATGGTCTCCCAAAAGACGCTCTACTGACTACAAGTAACTTTGCAAGTACATATCAACCTAATCTAGCCCTAACCTTACCAGTCTACAATATTATGCAATGTTACTTATAATCAACAGAATACGTTAAAGGGACCATAAAAATAACATAGTTGGAATCACTTTCAGACCAATTATAATTATTATTTTTTTCCAGCTAATGAATCATACAAACATTGATATGTGTATATCAGTGAAAACTATATATACAGCTTATTTATTTAGCTTTAAGATGATGTCCAGGGTCACAAATATCCTTTGACAATCAGACAAAACCAAATGTTTGAGTTGCGAATATCTAAGCCATATACTACTTACTCATAAGATCGTAAATTTGTGTTTAAGATATAATGACTAAAGCAAGACTAAGTAGTCTAAACCGAACAGTGTATTGTTTTTGATATGGTAAATCCTGGTGTATTTTCATGCAAAGTGAACATTAACGAATGGGCACACATCATTGTTTTGATATATTTCCTTGGCTGAGACCCAAGTGTTTATTTGTGTCCTTGGTTGATAACCTTGCATAACCAACTTCTATCAAAGATGTCCTTCCCCTGGACAATTAAAAGCTGAGTTTTAAACAAAGTGAAAATGATTCAAGGAGACAATAATGCACAGGGAATACAAATGCAATTTCCATTTCAGAGGTGGCAACTTCAATGGCATGTGCTCAATTTACAATTTTAACTTTGTTGTGCACATGACAAATGTGTACGTCCTTCACTTTGATATCATTAACATCAAGGGGTCAAGGTTTGACTGGTTAGCACGGCCCCATTATCCACTTCTGGTTGATGCCACAACAACACCATCTGGCAGCAAAGAACTACCAGACAACTATCACACCAATTGTAGACCTACTGTGTGAAATCTAAAAATACTGAAAACAAGAAGAATGTTTATAAATATTTATTTAAATTTCATTGTAATTAATATATGAACATGTTATATTATATTATATTGTGCTTAAATATTCATAAACATATATGCATAATTATACTAACAGAAGACAGCTGCCTAGCTCTTCATAACTTAAGATGAAACAAATTGCACTTAAGTCAATGTTGTTGTTGTTCCACAACACAAGTCATTTCTGATATATTTTTTTCTGATTACAAAGTTAATTCTCATATAAATAATAAAAGTTGGAACACAGAAAGTTTTTTGTTTTTTTTCTCCAAAAGTTTGATACTGGGTTCCATTATAGTCTTTAATTATGGCAATTAGCAATAAAAGACAAAATGATTCAATGCAGCACACAGATCTAAACATACAAGTCATCCGGCAAAATGCGTCAGTCATAATATGAGTAAAATTGCATAAAAACTGCAAAAAAAAAAAAAAAATTGGAAAGGAAGGTTATGGTGAATCTGTGCACTATAAGCTACATTCTTTGACAAACTTTGAGATCTCCAAATGTTTTTAGTAGTTTTTTTAAAGGTGAAATATTGTGACAGGACATGCGGAGGTGTGATCATTTGAGTACAGTAAGTAATGCCTTAGCAATTTCTCCCAACCCCTTAGCAACTGCCTAGCAACAGGCCCCAGTTTTATCTTAGAACCAGAACCAAAATCCATGAATTTTGCATGAGCAGCCACCACTCACATTTACTTCAGACAATGCACAATTATTTTCGTTTTGTCCCGTTGGCGGTGTAGAAATATTTTAAGATTCTTTTTGGGGCCTGATGGCAAGTGTGATATTGTTCTGTCAGGCTGTCAGTTTTGTTGGAGGCTGGATGCTGAAATGAAGCATATTGTATGAATCAAATCGGTCAGGGGTTCAGGAAGATGGATGGCCTTAACTGAAGGTGCTTTTCACTGAAGGTGACCTGGATGGAAAAGGTCAACCTAATTAAAAGTAAATGTACACCTTCCATGCTCTTGTCCAAGAATGGTGAAAAAAAAATGAGCTTTTCCATAGAACTTAAGCTGAAGAGACGTAAACTGTTACAGATGCCAGCGAGCAGCCTTTTAAGGCAGGTCAAATACAAACACACTCCTAAAGACTAGGCCAAACTCTAAGGTAGCAGGACTTTCAGTGATGTTATTGTTTAATGCTGGGTAAGCGATTTCTGGAAGAATATTGGTATTTGAAATCACCAAAACAAACACGCCCCTTCCCCAAAAGGATCTCGCCCCTACGCAAACCAGTCAATGAATAGTTGTGTACAACAAAGCAGAACCAATGTTCCACTGTGTCTACACCGAAAAAAATAAATAAAAATAGATTATAATATTATATAAACACTGCAATAGTTAAGCAATAAGAAGTAAGAAGCCTTAGAAGTAAGCTGCCTTTGTAAGGTGCAGGCAGCAAGATAGCTTACTGGGATGTGGCATAGAGTAAGTCAAATAAGTGCAATATTACCATCGAACAACCATTCAGATCAGTTGTGGCAGTGAGTGTTATATTATCTTCCAGTCACACCCACTTCCTAATATTTCTGTCCCTTCATGAATAAAAGACAAGCTTAAATGAACAAACACAACATTTGTGAATAAATGGAGCTGCCAGTCGTATTGAAAGACCAAACCTCATAAGCGTCAACATCATCTCACTGATTTATCACAGCTTTAACAGTATGGCGTTTATAAGACAGCCTGCTAAAAACTTGATTAAAGAGAGACTCTAATAACCTTTCTCAAGTCGGCTACTACAAAAGCCAGTCGGTGGCAGAGCACAGCGATCTTGGCTTCCCTGAGACTCAAGCACCCACCGGCCAGCTGTTCACACGCCTGCCAAGAATTCTGTTCTTCTAAACATCTGTCTGGTGAATTAAGTAGCACCATGATAGCTGAAGACAATGTTTGTTATCTGTGTTATCCAAGGACGAGCAGCTGGCTGCGGTAAAGCACCATATCTTAAAGCATAGATATAATCATTGATGTTGGGCTGTTGACAAAGTCTATCAGCAACTTTGGTCAATCTCCACCAGCTGTCGTTGTAATATAATGCTAATGAAAAGTGTCAGTAGTATTGTTTGTGGAGAATTAAATTCTGATATGAGCGTGTGCATGCTGCATACAGAAAAATGCAGTTATTTCCTAATTTTTGGTATCTTTGGTATTTCAAAGACACACTGACTGGTGACATTATGTTGTAACACGAAAACAAAGAAACACTCATGAGAATAAACACCACAGTGTTGTTTTTGTAAGCATTTGCAGCTCGTTTTCACATACCTGTAAAATTAATGAAAATTAATGATGTTGTTTATCACTGTCTCGCCTGTCAACCATCTTCCTTTGCTCACACCGCAGGTGCATCTCAGCATTGAAAAAAAAAATGTCACGCTCCAGATGTAGTGAAAAATACATTACGCCACTAGAGCAGGACAACCTTTCTGAAGAAGATAATGAAACTGGAAACAGTCAATAACCCAATAACTCATGAAAAATTAACTGAACTGAACTTTTGCTTTTATTCAGTCGCCTTTGGTCCTGGAACATTCGTAAAAATTGAATAAACAAAGAGTTAGCATCTAATGGGCAGAAACATTACCAGCCTGCGTGTTCATTAATGCAAAAAATTTAGCTCTTTAATGACTCACTGCGTATGACAACTAAATTGTGAAGAAAAACGAGATGGATATGCATGTTTGATTTGCAAAGCATTTTATAAATGCTCAGGATCAAGAGCAGGGGGGGGCAACTATATACCGCTGTGATAAACTGTCTTTGGTTTCAGAGCTCCAAGTCACATAGACAAAAGAGTAGAGCAGCCGACAGCACAAAGATGATGGACTCTGACCACAATCATGCCTTCTTACCTTGTCAAAACAGAACTGATGACAAGGTCAATACCCATGCCATGCCTCATCTAGCTCACTCTGACACTGAGGAGCTTCCATACCTGATTTTTTGCAATTTGGCTCCAGTTTCTCAATTCCCAGCCCATTTGGTGACCGAGACATGGTCGAACCCACAAGCTCAGGCATTCTGGGAAAAATTTTCTGGGAGATGGGTGTCTGATTATATTAACGAATTTGATCGAAAATGCTTATCTAAGAATCTCTCTGTTCTGTGGAGTCTGTAAATGGCTTTTAATGCATTTCAGAAACATTCTTCCAGATGTTGCAGAATTTCATTGCGTGATACATCATTTGAATTAGGTGCATATGCAGACTTGTTAAATAGAAGAGGTTACACTCTTTAAAAGGTTGTCAGCACTGTGGAGTAACACATACCTGTTAGAATACTCTTTAGCTGGTTTTGTGCCGTTCTGTTTATTAAAAGGAGGGGTAACATGGATTTTCGTTCATTCAGAGTTGTTTACACTGTTGAAAAGTTGGATCCTCATGCTATGTATATATATTTGTATATATATGTATATTTGTATATCTATATATTTGGACACATGACATGAGTACTTAAATCTTACTTCCGGTTTGTACAAGTTATTTTTTGATCATTTGTCTTAATGATGTAGTCGAGGATGGAACTCCTTATGTGGGCATTTCTCCCGGAAACACACACCCATGCAGGCATAGACCAGAGGATGCTGGATTTGCATACTGTTTGATGCTGAAAGATGGAGCGGTCTCCGCAATAAAAGATCCTGGTCATGATTCAGATCTGCAGACGGTAAATGAAACTGCATCACGTGTGTGTTTTGTTGGTGGTCTCACTTAAGTGCTCATCACTCTTTACCTCCACCCTCACAGCACACCTCCAGGAGCTATTCTTTTATCGGAAAGAATCGGAAAGCTGTGTTTTTCTATTATAAATATGATCAAACTAAAGACGATTTGGAGATAGGAAGGATGCTCTATAGGCACTCAAGATTAACATGAAATTGCTGTTTTAGGCCCCCTTTAATTGCTGCTTATAGTTCTAGTATAGTGCCAAAAGTTGCATAGTGCTGCTTTAAAAGCAATTTTATGTAACTTTCATTTTGAATGCAAGTATAGCCAAAATCCCAGCACAGCTAGTGTCTTTAGCTTATGTGATGGCTATTTGAGATGATGGCTTGATTATAAATCAGGATTTTTGTACAGATTATCTTGTAAACTAGAGCTGGTTATGCTGTTTTAACGGGACAGGTGGCTGTTAAAATAAATCTGTATTGTTTATCCTTTTGATCTTTCATTCAAAAAATGTAAAACCTATTCAAAATTCTAACCTATCATTGAATTAAAACAATTGAAATGGGGAAAAAAATCTCATTGTGAAGGAAATTTCTCCAATACTTGTCGGACATAATTATTGGCACCCCTAGATTTTTTTTTAAGTAAAATACCTCTGAAGTATATTCTCATTCATATTCCCAATTTTGAGAATTCCAGGTTGAATATGAACATGAAATGTTCCTGTTTTACAGAAATATATATAGGATGAAAAAAAGTGGCTTTAAGAAAAAAGTTAGAGCAGTGAAAATTTGTGAAAAGAATTTCCCATCAAGATGCAATGTTACGAAGCTGCCTGGAAGAGGATGTGTGTCTCTATGATCCTAATACATGGCAAGGAGTAGAGTTTGAGTGACTCTTCAAGGACAACAGCTGAAGAATTGCAGAAAATAGTTGAGTCTCAGGGTCAGAAAACCTTTTAAAAAAAAAAAGTCAAACAGCCCCTACTGTCACGGGAATGATGCAAGGAAATGTTCGGATACATGTGCAGGCTTTATTTACATTACTCAGAGTCAAAACAACAGGCAGAGTCAACAGTGGCAAACAGGAGCATCTGAGATATCGGCGTAAGAATAATCCAGAAACAAGGCAGGGGTCAGCAATGGTAAATCCAATTCAACGAAGACGGAGGGCTTGACAACGGGGAAAACACATGTCAAGTCACTTTATTTATTTATTTATTTTTTTTGTACATGTACATCCAACATTGACGAGCGAATTCACACACAGACAACCGAAACTTAAATACACATAAGGTCACATAATTAGGTCAGTGGGTGGAGATAGAGTTCATTGATAAGAAAGTCCAGGCATGAAACGAAGACACAAAACACAGACACAGTTCATGGATGGCTGGGAGTGTCATCCAAAGCTGGACTGACACATCCAGCTGATCGTGACACCTACATCAGCACATGTTGTTCGGGAGGGTTTAAGAAAAAAATTCTCCTCTCTCATCCAAAAGCAATCTCCCGCATGTTCAGTTGTCAGACAGGACTGGAACTACAACTCTGACTGGCGTCTATGCTCAGATGAAACTAAAAAAAACAACAAAAAAAACAAAAAGCAACAATCACCCAGAATGGGTTTGGTGAACATAGGGATAAAAAGTACTCCATGTGCACAATCAAGTATGCTACTGTATTTTTGGTGTTGTGGGTCTATATAGTATTTCAGCTGGAGGTCTAGATCTTGTTTAGACACATAGCATCTATAAAATACTTGACTTAGAAATCTTATAATGGACCGTGGTTGGGTCTTCCATTGGGACAATAATCCAAAACAAACATCAAAATAAACACAAGAATTAGTCACTATGCACAAAATGAAGCTTTTGCCATGGCTGTCCAAGTTCTCTGACCTGAACCCTGAATCCTGATGAAGGAATGCTCTCTTTTCTCTTATCAGGTGTTCTCTAAACAATAAATGCCTTCCCTGGTGTTGGTTGCACTTTAATTCACTTCATCTACAATATCCTGTAAAGAGAGAGTTATATGTGGGGCCACTGTATGCTCCACAATCAAGCCTATGAATAGTGTTCTATAGCTAAACAGCTTGGGCAAATGTATTTGGCTTCAATAATCTACATATTAGAAATGTATGTGTAATAGCGTAACCTCTCATAATTCGTCATTATTATTATAATTTTTTTAAAATCATAACATTCAAGAGGTGACTATTCGATTCATCATCTCATGCACATCAATTGATGTACTTAAAAAAAGCACAACATATATAATATGTGTAAATAATTTAAATGGTCTTCTTAACTCCATTGTAGAAGTTAAGAAGACTGCAACTATTTTAATGAAACTACTGTAGAACACTAATTATAGACTATAACACGGTATAGACTTGGTTCAATATTCTATAGCCTAATCTTATAGTGACAGTAATTTTAGTTTAGTCGCATAGTCGTTTTAATTTACGCTGTAGTAAAGATGAAACCATACAACATTTCATTTATCTTTAATCAAATAAGAGTTAAACTCTATCTTTTTGACAAGAGTTTACAATTAAAATGAAAATATGGAAGAAATAGCGTAATGTGTGTTATTATTTTAAACAAAAGTTGTATTTGTTGTAGTCGTAGTAGTAGCTCTATACCAAACCTTTATTTTGATGGGTTGCCATAAGAACCTGTGTGTAGTCTCATAGGTCTATGTATATATGAAAATAGTTGTACTCAAATTTAATGAGCAAGCGCTCATGAAGTGACTCTCAGAGTAGTTCTGGGGTGACTGACTATGACTATACTTCAAGTTATGTTGACGTGTTTTGTCTCATGGTACTTTAAGTAGGTGTTAATATGTAGCTACATTAACAATCATTTGAGAGGCAAACATAATGCAATTTTATATGAAACTATGCAAATGGCGCTCTATCCTGAGTCACCGCAGGCAGAAGCTGAATGGCTTCACCGGTGCGCGACACAATTTAGGCTTATTAAGAGTCAAAGTGCATAAACTACCTACATATCAGCTATTCAAATCTCTTTTGTTTATTAATGGTTGTTTTGTTAAATAAGGTTAATCAATTAAAGCAAAGCAAGTAAGGATATCTTCGTGTAGAGCTTGTCTCCTCTCAAACGCTGTCCTGAAATAGCGGTCCTGTGCACCATTCTCAACATACGCTCACGATGGCACCATTTATCGGGGAATCCGATACTACAAAACCAATACCCGATTATGTGAAAATGCTTAAATATCGGGAAAAATATCAGGAAAACAATATACATTGGCCAATCTCTAAAAGAGAGGCAAACAAACATAATAATAAATAATAATTGTGTATTTTGCATGTTCAGAAGAAGTGGTTTGATAATGTAAACAGGTTTGTCTAAGTCTCAGCGCAAATAAAGTGAAGTAATAGGTGCCTGATATTTCTATATTCTATGTTTATGTGTGTAATAGACAGTTCTTTGAAAGACATTTGACCTTTGAAACATGTCCAGTCTTTAAATCAATTAGAGTATTAAACACTTGAAAATAATTAATTTAAGGCACATTTAGAACAGATAAAAATGTGATTAAAATATTTTAATCGATTGACAGTCCTAACATATTATATGTATACATATATACTGTGTATATATATATATATATAGACAAGAGCAGAGAGCAGCGCAACACTCATTTTCAGTGAGACTCGCATTAGACATGCCTGGTTATTTGTGTTGTAAATAACTTTAATACCAGATTTCAAATATTACAAGTGGAATGGTTTCTATTTTAAGTTCTATGCTGTTATCTCCCGCTTGTGACTGATGGGTTCTTGGGGCTTCCGTGGCCTCTGAGACAACCCCAGATACGTCTTCCCCTGTTAGCTAGAGTCCCCCCGCAGAGTCGAGGCAAACCCCTCCAGGGTCTTGCAGGCATAGTTTAGTGATCTAGGTCAGCGCAGAGGCCCTTGAGACCCCGCTGAGTACGGAAACCCCGGCCTGGCCCTCACATGAATCAGCCGAGCCAAGCCTTTTCTTGCCAAAACCAATCCGTCCGGGTATCTGTCTCCTCACTGTCTCTTGTTTGCCTGTGCGGCAGGATTCAGAGCTGCAGGTCTCTGAGGCAGAGACCTCCTTCTCTTGACCAAGTAAATAATATTGCTTTGTTTCAAAACTGCTGTTTTATAGTGATGTGATGGTCTTTTCTCTAAAACGGGTAGCTTTAGTGTGGCCACCTGTCTCTGGCTTGTGTCAGGTCTCCTGCTGATTAATGGCCGGCCCAGTGAGACTCAAATTAGCCAACACGTCCATTATTTGGTGAGTGCAGTTGTTGTACTTCTCTGCTGGTTCAATTTCTCACGTTGACATCAATGCTCTTTTCCAAAACCTGGTGAGATTCCTACCTGAAGACCATTATGAGTAATCAAGGACAAGCCCTGACCTTAATTGTTGCAAAAAAACATTTTGTATACATTCAGGGCTTGACAATAACACCTGCCAAATGCAGGTGGATTTCGGCTGTGGCAGGTAACACAGTCACTCCCGCTCTGGGGTATGTTTCCCAAAAGCATCGTTAGCTAACTATGATCGTTAATTCCATTGAACTCTATTGGTAACGACGGAACTTGCGACCATGGTTGCTTTTGGGAAATGCACCCCAAGTGGGATAGATTTTATATACAGTAATAGAACTCCACATTATATACAAGAGTTAAAATGAGTAGTTAATATACATTTTTGTTCAGTATTTGACTTTTAATTTATAGAAAGGATATATTGTTGACTATTTTTTGCTCCATTTAGTTCATAAAAATAGTTCCAGACAAAGAAAACAGCAGAAGAGTCATGCAAATTATTTTTTTTAATTTGTATTCATTTGAGTCAGTGATTTACTGGTCCATTCACGAGAACATGCATTGAATAGTTTGAAGGCTTCAGTGACTTAAGTCATCGAAGGTTTAGTTTCATAGTAGCCTATCTTTTTGTCAACATTTCATATTTATAATATACATATGAATATAATTGTAATATACATATGGCTATATGTATATTAAAACACCAAGCTCACAATATTATGCTGTTATAATTCTGCGTTTATCCTATTCATCCTAAATGCATCTTAATGCTGCTCCAGTCACTTCTGTTTCTTCTGCAGGGGAAAGATGGATTTTGTAGATACTAATTTCCTTGTCTTACTACATTAGGTGGAATTCTTAATAAAATGAAATAATTTGTTATGAAATAGTATGCATGCATTTTATATGGTAAGGGGAAATTTCATTTAAATAGGTCAAATGACTTGGGAATATTTGTGTGCAGTATTAAGTCGTATAAAATGTGATTTACCAACATGAAAACTGTGGCCAGTGAAAATGCTGAGTGGTTAGTAAATTCGGAAAACCACTAACCACAGTGGCTGGTGAGCACAGAAAAAATAATGTCAAGCCCTATATTGTATCAAATTTGTTGCTGCATCTAGATTGTACTGCAACAAGCACTAAATGAATAACTGAATGAATGAACGGATTCAAGAGTATATATTCATACCCCACTGAACTTATTATACTGGTGTTTTTGTCCAAAAAAATTTGTTCTTCTTCTTATGTAAAGTTCTTATGTAGGTGAAAAGCCTACACAAGTGTCAATCGATACTCATTTATAAGTTTGTTTAAACAACACTGAGTGTGAATGCCTTTAAGAGCTTTTTTTATTCAATATGCTGAAGATGTTTTGCTTATTGACAAAGCCAAAGGTGCAAAAAAATGATGTTAAGTGTTGAAGAGTGGATTCGTAGCCCCAAAGCTCTATTCAGAGTTGGTTGTTATAGTTTACTTTTAATGTTTCTTCAAAACCCTCTGAAATGGTTTGACCCCACCGACCAAAACTGGCCCAAAAATTGATCCACGTCCTTGAAATGCAGGTACAGAGCCAAGTCCTGCTATCTGAATTGAATGTTCAGTGTTCAACCTGAAGTGCTTGCTTTGTTTCCCAGACAAGAGCAGAGGCTCTTCATTGCATTGAACTGACTTAAGTTGGTTGCTTTGTTTGTGTTATTCTATCCCTTGAATTGCTAGTCTTTGAGCCTCTACACACCCAAACTTTAAGGTCCATCGATCTCAAAAAGTAAGTGGTGCGTCACAGGAAAAATAGAAAAGGAGAGAAAGAAGAAGAAGATAAAAAAATAAAAAAGTTTTTTTGAACACGACTTTCCATCATGCAGCCATGAAAAAAAATTATCTTTGTTTCAATCCTACTCATAAACGATTCACAACTTTAGTGACCAATGAGAATTTCAAACAGTTTTACTTGTGGTTGTGCACAACAGGATTTTCAGCAAAGTTTTGATCAAGCTGATCATTTAGAGCCTGCACCTTGCCAAAGACTGTCCTGCATAGTTCAGCTCCAACTCTAAGCAAGCACTTTGCCTGCCTTTGATTTTCCAGCGATCCTGAAGACCTTAATTAGTTGCTTCAGGTGTGTTTGATTAGAATTGGAGCTAATGCTGCATTCCAGGCAGGTTTTTGAGCCCGTAAGTCATCACTTCAAACCACGACTTTGTAGTGTTCCAGGCAAGTCACGCCAAACTGCCTGAGCGCAACGAATTGTGGTAGCTAGATTCAAACAAAACCAGTGTGGAGAACTTACAGGACTTATGCTAATTTACAATCCTTGTTTTACTTGCTTATTTGAGTGAAACGGAGGAGGAAAATCAGTGCATAAGGCAAAAGAAGCTGTTATACCTTTTATTTAGTGTACCACTTGCATAAACACAGCATCCGTAGGGGCTTTCATTGTTGTTTTGTGAGCAATGTGACGTCAGAGCTCAGAACTGGGAGGGCAATGATGTAGTATGAGTTCACGAATGGGAAGTCACAAGTTTGACTGCCATTCCAGTGCCCTTTTACGGGTAGAAGTTTAGAAAACACAGGTTCCAGGTTGCCTGGAACACAGTACAGGACAGTCGATTATCAGGAGCAGGGTTGGGCACCCCTGATTTAGAGGCTTTAGAAATTAGTGTAAACATACTATATAGTGGCTACATACTGTAGGGTTAAACTCTGGACATGGACAGTACTGTATAAACCCTGAACCATGTTCTAGCTACATGATGAAAAAGACCACGTTTTCTGCAACCTTTGATTTCACATTTATCAATACTGCACCACAAAGAAAAGCCAGGTGTGCGTATGCATTGACGTTTTCTTCAAAAGCACTTTCCTTTTAGGGTTCTGACTTTGACTTGCATGTCATTTATTATCCTAAACAAATGGCTGGGTTTTATTTCCAGGAAGGCATTCATGACTCAATTTCTAAGAAAGCTCTGCTGGTAGAGCATAGCACCGATAATACCAAGGTCACAGGTTTAAATTCCAGTAAACACACATACTGCCAAATTGTATGCCTTGATTGGAGTGCAGGTTACCTGTAAACGTCTAACAAATGAAAGGAAATCTAAATTGTTCATCTTTAGTAGTGTATTTACTTGCTGTCCATGATCCAGTTGGGACAGGACCTGCAATCCAAGCCAGATGTGAAACACTTTTCCAGATGATATTCAGATGACTACTTGTATGATTGCACCCTTCATAGACACCTGGAAAGACATCTGCTTATCTCTTTGCACTACCCAGGGACATTTCATGCAGTCAACAGCTGGGAAAAGCAGTCAGCTCCAAAGACACCAGAGAAGAACACTCCTGTTCTCCTAACAAATCACCACCCAGGAGAAGAAACTAGAACATAGTAATAACTCTCTCTGGGGTAAATAAACACAAAGCCTGAATGCAAAATGCGAAGCCTGTGCATTCAAAATGAGACTACACGCCAAACTTGATTTGTCAGTCTCTCAGCGGCCATTGGGAATAAAGGAGAGAGCCGGATACAGTTTAGTCAGTGTGCCATTGATTAACATTCATCAGGATAAAGCCAGCTGTCCTGCACTCATCACCTGTCGTGGTGAATATGCTCACTGCACAAGCGAACACAATTAAGGTTAATCACAGAGGAACTTTCTGCCAATGAGGTCAATGTACATGCAAGAACTGCAACATGCAGGTCTGTGTGTCTCGATACAGGGAAAAAAGAGATCCCTGGGTCGTTAACAGGTATTGGTTTCTGGCATTATTTACTCACCCTCATGTCGCTGCAGATCTGTTTGTTGTTATATTTTTGTGGATCGATTCATGCAAGTCACACGTTCCTTGTGTCTACCGCCCGAATTGCATCATTCACGCCGCTTAATTCACGTGAATCGCGCCACAGGATGTCTAATCGCGTCTTTGCATTGAATTAACATGTAAATTACTCATGCTTAACGTCTTAATTCACGTCTGGTGTGAACGTACCATAACGGTGGATTCACACGGAGCGCCAGCGTCAACGCTTCCCGTTGGCTTTGAATGGGTGACGTCAAGCGTTGTCGATCCGTCGGCGTCGCTTTACTGGTGTTGCTCACGGCAGAAGTTGAGAATTTTTCAACTTCTGCCGCGAGCACTGAAGCACCTCCGACGGAAGAGTCAGCCAATCAGGATCGCTCTATGCAAATACAGAAGCCAGGCGGCAGCCAATCACCTTCATCCTGTTCAAGAGCAGTAAACTGATGATACAATTCAAAACTCATTATTACGGCGGTCAATCACCCAGTCGCTGGCGATGACCAATCGCTTTTAATGTACTGGGATTTAATATTGGAGATACCAGACGTGAAAGGAGGTTGCAGAGGCCGCTGATGAATCTGGTGTTTCTCTCTAATTTCATTGGCTGAAATAACCATGGCGTCAGTGCCAAACTTCAGCCACTCCTTCCGTCAAGCGTTGACGCTGACGCCCCGTGTGAATCCACCGTAAGAGTATCAGTAGGTTGCGCAAAATGGCAGACTAATGAACGAATTATCCATCCATTCATCCATCCATCCATCCATCCACTGTATCTATTGATCAGTCAGTCCACCTACTGAATCCACTCATCCATAGCTCTGAGAACTTTGTCAAGCCACCACTTAAAGTTTGTAGAGTTATACAAACTTCCTTGAATTTTAATTATTTTAAATTATACTTTCTACATTCAAATTTGAAATTATACATCCTGTTTGCTACCTTATTTGATTTGAATAGCAATTTCAGTTCACAAGTCATTAGCTATTTTTATGGTGCCTTTTATCCTTTTTGGAGCTTTTCAGACTTGGTCACTGCAATTCTTCAAAATCATTTAAAATAATCTCAGGGTTTGTAAATGATGAAGCACCACGAGGACAACTAGTTTTCTCCATTTTAATATTTATGTTTTATTTTATTTGAAATGATGTACCTCTCCAAGGCCCATTTGCACACCCACTGTGCCAACACTCAAAATTCATAGGGCCCAGGACAAAATTTATGGATGGTCCTGCCTCTCCAGGGCCCAGCAGTAGGCTATACCACTGAGGACCTTGGTGGACCATTCCCTCCTCTTCCTGTCTCATAAACAAACATGCAAGTGGCCAAGGGTATAAACAACCGTGTAAATCGAATTCTGAAAGAAATCTACAGAGCTTTATGTGAAGGTTTTTTTTTTTTTGCTGCAGTGCATTTAAATAGCATTCAGGTAGTTTGAAATCAATTTCACAGTTAAATAATTTCTAACAGATTAAACATTTACCCTCACATTAATAGTCAATTCAAAATGCAAACCTCAACACAGACTAATTTGCAGATGGGTAACTACCATTATAACATGCTTTATGCTAAAATACAGTCCTAAATTCACTTATGATGATTTAGCTGACATTCAGTGATAAATTGGGTACAACATAAGATAATTATTTGCAATTGTAGGGCATGACGAGATGACTCAATCTTTTTTTTTCTCACTTAGTTTGCTTTCTCAGCAAACCACGTCATGTTCTTATACATGCATTCGTGTTGGATACAATCTTAATGCAATGTTCTCACAGGGCCACAGCTCTTAGATACATGCTGTGTGAAGATCCAAACATGAAAGAACTAGAAAGAGATCTATAAATGCCTCACATCATTATGAATTTAGCTACTTACATGGCTGATATACCAAGAAATATCACACACAGATGTTAGTGCAACAGTTATTATTGCACCTTTATAGATTTTTTCTCAAAAGTGGGTCAATATATGCTAAGATATCCAATGTTTATTTAAAGAACAAACAGTTTTGATGCTGTCAAGGGAAACCCGGAGGCTATGGAAAATGCAGAGGCCATACCTTGACAAGTTATAGATGTTCCAGGAAACATTTTTACTTGAAAACTGCTTGTTTCAGAGCCATTACCGTTCCCTGCCAAATAACTGCAATGCAATAAAATAAATTACTGTAATTTCTCTGAATGTCAAGTACACAATGACACTTTTTACAATAATTATACTTTATTTTTATGCTTATAATTGCAATAGTGTTGCAATACATTAGAATTAGGGGAAAACGTCATTCCATGTACTCATTTCAGATGAGACCAAATTTCTGTTGAAAGTACATCTGTGAAATCAAAACAACAACAAAAAGCCTAACCTTGTATAACAATGGTAACATTGACTTTTAATAGATGGATGATCGCTCGGTAGTTCTTTTCAGTAATGATTTTGATAAAGCTAAGAAGAAATCAACACTTAACATCCTCAGAACTCACAGAAGTTCTGTCTAGAGGGGTGTATACGCTATCGCTAAAATCTGTTTTTCTCCCTATGGAGAAAATGAATGGGATTTATATTCCCAGAATCCGACTGTTTCCCTCTGCTAGATCTGCATTTCAATGTTACCCCCTCAGAACAGACATTATCTTCCACCTTATGCGCTTCCCCTTTTTAATGAGTCATGATGTAAACAAAGAGAAATGTTTGAAAATGAAAATGAAAGATGATATTAAAGAGGCGGTCTGGGGCGCAGGGGGTCAGTGTTCGGATATGTTTCTGGTTCAATTACTTGAAACATACTGATTGATAAAAGTGCAATAATACGCCTATTGTTTCCCTTTCTTCCTTCATGGCTGTGAGATCCATTGAGAAATGAAGCCAAGGCGTCTGGGGAGAGAGCCCAGTGGACAGTTAAAAGTTTAATTAAAAGCCAAATGGATTGTCAACAAACAGACATTCAGCTTTCATTAGCTTTTGTCTGGCCCTCATCAAGCAGATGATTGAGGCAAGTCTTGGGTTTAAGAACGGGATGTAACCGCTCTCACTGGCACCACTCCAGTCAAAACAGCAGAGTCATTTTTACTAACGACTGTGATATAGAATTAGAAATAATTTAGAGTATGCATTAGGAAGACACAGAACAGCATGCTTTTAAAGTTAATGACCACACACACTTTGCATTTCACCTCTGCAAAGACGTAAAAACTTTTTAGTGGAACTCTAGATACACGTTACATTAAACTGTTGGACCAGTGTAAATTGTCTAGATTTCCTACAGAAAGAGTAATTGCTGTTAGCCCATGCAACAGTGCAACTATTTAGCTTAATACTGGATTGATTGATTGATTGATTGATTGATTGATTGATAGACAGACTGGCAGACAACTTGGATTATGTATGGTAGCAATAATTTGAGTAAATATGTTGAATTTCAGTTCCCCAAAATACTTAATTTCCTGTGCGAGATTCACCCAAACACTGATTGATTGTCTTTGTAAATAAGCCCCTTAAACTCCAAACATAGTCTACTCTATGCAAGTATGTGGACACTTTTAGACACTTCTAACTATCCTTTTTGCATTGCAGATTGGGTCAGAGTGCAGTTTGTAAGCCAATTATGGCACATGCATTTTCAGAGTGGCTGCAGTAGTGAAGTACTTACATTTAAGGGTTTCAATACTTCCCTAATACTATGTGTCAGCCTTAGCCAACAAAACTAATAAACCTGAGATCTAAAAAAATCTCAGTTCTTTACATTTCAGATAAAATGCAAATTCAAGAGTTAGTTTTGGCTCTTTCATAAGTTCTTCTGTTTAAAGTGCACTAAACCTTCAAGTTGTTGTTGACTACCTTCTTTCAGCTTCGAGACTCCTCTCCTGTTCAATTTCAGATTAGATTGCAGACATTGTTGTAAAACTAGACACCGTCTTAATGGGAAATTGTGGTCACAAATGGCCAGTTCTTCCCCAATAACCTATGGTGCACTTTCATTACGTGAGGATTACTCATTTATAGAGGAGCGTGTATTTTAGGGTCCCAGATTTTTGGTCTGTCCGTGTGTACCCACAGCATGTCCCAATTGCATCTCAGGCTACCAGTAGGATGATGAAATATATATATAAGTCTTGTGTCTCCTTGTGAAGATGATTATACCTCCACTGTGCTCTGTCTCAGTACAAGGTCGGTCACATTATATGAAATGTCCTTCAGAAAAATCCTTTGTCAAAGATGATTGTAATATGTCATAAAAATCTATGAATTAAAATAATTAAATAATGATGAATGCCACTTTAGAATATTTGTTAAATCCTTGGCAAACACTTTAAATACATCTGTACATGCATTAAATAAAAAAAAATAATATATGTGAACATTTTTGCAAAGATGATGTTAATGTATAAAGTAAACATAAATATCATAAAATACAATAACACTTGCTAAGATTTGTCAGAGATCTCAATATGAATTTATATGATGCGCACATTATGATCTTACGTTTTGTAATGTACATATGACATTGTCAAAATATACGTGCAAGTGCCATAATTCATGAATTACCATCAGATTTAGTTTGGAGCTTACCATTATGGTCAGACAACACACGATATTGAGCAGTCTGGCACCAAGCACCAATGGTGGAAGCATGAAAACAGACAAGGTCACACTAAACCTGTGAAGTATGAGGGTGGATGTGAGATGCTGTGGGGGTGTTTTTCTTCTAAAGGTCCTTGGACACATGGCATATCCATGACATAGCAGGAGATTTTATTTTAAAAAGCTGTCATCTTCTGTGAGAAGGCTAAGATTGTGTCATGCTTGGACCTCCCAGCAGTAAAAATAATCCAGAACACATGCACTTCCATCAGTTCCGACCCCCACTGCAAACCTTCTGGGTGTTCTGAGTTAGGAACACAGGCTTGGAGTGTAACACGGATGCTGCGTGTCTCGCTTTTCCAGCGCTTCTGCAAAACTCTTCAGTTACTCCAATATTGGTTTTACTGAGATTAAAATTAAAATTATAATACTAAGTTTTGGTGCTTTAAGTTACCTTAATTTCTTTTAGACGTGCTATACTTTCTGTTACTCGTTCCTTGTGGGACTTAAAGCCATCTGGGTCTGAAGTCGGCAGTTCCGTAAAAACACAAACTCGCAAGACTTATAATTGCTCAGAAATTGGAGGGAACCCGTATCTTTTAGTTTACTTGGTCCTTGTCTTACCCAACTTGTCAATTTCAGTGATATCAGAAATCAGAGGGTCTCCAGATAAAACGTGCTTACTGATCCTGTTTTACTGTGCCCCCAGTTTGCATATCCTGGCCATAATATTTATGCACGCTAAAACCTCCTCACAACTCTACTAGAAGCAAAGATTTCAACAATCTAGAATGAATCAAGAAATAATGTTTATTTCATTTGTCAAGTAAAATTATATCAAGCCAATTACATAATTGAACGATGTAAATCCAATTCAATTTCAATTTAGAAAAATGCATCACCTCAATACATCAAGTATATATCAAATGTAAATAGCAAATGCATACCTGACTGCCACAGAAAACACGCTGCCACATGGGAGATCTAGATCCCTTACATGATACAGCGTGGAGGTTATTCTGCTTACAGAATCCTGCTGTTTTGATTCACAGGTTTCCTTAAATACCCTAGACTAAGAAGACAAATAAAACACAAAAGGCCTTTGGCCAGCTGTTCTCTTGCACCTGGTTGGATTACCATCTGTCCCTTAGGGAAGGACACACCTCTTGGTTGCAAACCCAAATCTATATTTCTATAATTCTATAATTTCTATAATCTATAATCTATAAATCTATATATAAGTGACTGTGAAATTGAGACCATTTTACCCATCACACAAAGACCTTTAAAGTGAGTCCAAATATGAAGGAGAAAACAATATATTCACAAGATATAATGTATATATTTCTTAGTTGCTTTCAATCAGAACTGTGTGAGTGTGTGTGTCTGGAGATTTCGGGGAAGGGAGGGGGGTCGTAAAATGGGTAGAGGTCGGAAGGGGGTGATTGTTTACAGTCCTGAGGGTCAGTTTTCCAGATGAACTTTTATTGTTTTATTTACATGTTCAGTGTCATGGAAATCATATGGTCCAACAGTGGCTTGCTACACAACGTATAGTATAAGTAAAGTGTTTATAATTTTCACTTGTTTTCACCAGTGATAGCCAAAAACTCTGGAGGGAAAATTGGACATTGAAGTAAAATTATGTGGACGAACCTCATCTGAATTTGCACATAAACACATGCATTTAACTTTTAGCAAGGTCACGGCTAAAATCTTTGAGAGATGCTTATGGGTAGATTTCCAAGCATAACCATGAGGCGCATTAACACATGACAGTACATTTTCAACCCTTCACCTCTAATCAATCAGAATATGCCTCATCCAACCCCTAATGACACAGAGGACAGCGGGGACAGTCTTTGGTGTCCCGTATGGCATTAAATCAAGCTTAGACGACATTGGGCTGGACTACGGCCTTGTAAAAAGATCAACAACCGCTCTTGAACCTGCAGACGGTTTGTGGCGGTCTGGCCTGGGGAAACAGGTGGTCCTAATGCATAAATCTTTGGCCAGTCATGTGTCCACGGCGAGCCAATCAATCACACAGGATATGGTGTCCCGATGCTATCAGCGAAAAACATGTAGAGAGCACAGTGTATTTTTGTTTTTTCCCCCCACCAATGGCAGCCATACTCTTGATGTGATGTAACACTTTTACATCAAAATAAACATCATACGATAATCAGTAATTGGGGCAACTGCATGCTACTGAATTTAGATTTGTGCAATGTGTGAAAACTATAGCTTGGTGAGCTGCTAGTGTATAATGCTCACAAAATCAGTTTGGCAAATATTCAGAGAGGAGAGAGAGAGAGAAAAAAAAGAGGATCTCTCTGCCTTTTTACATATTTCAGCCCATAAGCCCTGCCAGGTCACGATAAATGACTATTTTGATGCTCAAGGGAGTCTTTTAAGTTAAAAATGAAATTCAAACAGCTTCTTTTAATGGCCTCGAGACTATGAGATATTGTATATTGGATCAGACATGGTGAGCATATGTATGAAGCTCAGAAACGGTGAATCAAAGGGCTTGTGTGGTTCATTTGAGGGTGTATTGTAAAAGTACTTTTAAGCATTACTAATACCTTAAATAAGGCTATATACTGTGATTCAACAAAATTAGCACTTCAGTAACATCATCTAACATGATTTGTTTTTAACCTGTCAAATGAAAGGAAAGTAAAACAAGGAAAGGAAACTCTGGACTAAACTAGACTGTTTCCGGGTCACATTCCACTACCGTGGTCAAAATACTAAATTATCATAGAATAATGGAAAGTTTTAATGAATTCCATATATTTTTGAATAATAAAGAGATTACTCCTTAATTCTCATTATTTTAATGCAGGGTTATGGAAGGCACACACAAATTAAATGTTCATTCCTCTAATGTATTAATAAAATGCATAACAAATTCACAGGAAAACCAATAGCAATTCACATTAAAATGAATCACTCAATGCTTAAATAATGCAAATTCATATTCATATAAATTAATAAAAAAAATGTTTTAATTACTAAATAAATACACAAGCAAAAGTGTATTAATGCTTAATAAAGTAAATCAAATCATAATTCATCAATAAATTAATGCACGAACGAATGAACAGATTTACGAATGCATAAATGAATGAATGCATAAATAGGGGTGAAATATGACCAACAAATCTCAGTGAGCAAGCCTGTAAAGTATAAACATCCTGCAGCTACCTGAATAACACCACACCTGGTCTGGTTGGCACAGACAAGAAATCTAAGACTGGAAAATAATTTCCAAAAAAAAAAATTATAAAATAATTTTTATATAAAAAATAAAAATAAAATCACTGTCACACCTGTCACAAAAGCTTAAGATCATACACATGGTATCTAAATGGCCCATATTAGCACTTTACAGTTGGTAGTCTTAGCCTTATGACACATAATCCAAAGTCTCAGTACAGACAGGAATTGTAGGTGGAGGAAGTAAGTGTGCAATGCTCTTTTCCACCTTCAGTACCCACAACTGTGGTGCCTTTGCAAAAAACAAAAGAAAACAAAAGAAAACAAAAATAACAGCTGCCAACTGCTCCAGACTTCGGTTGCTGTGTGCGTGTGTGTGTGTGTGCGTGTGTGTGTGTACTCACATGGATGGGCTAAACGTAGAGCAAACATTCTGAGTATGAGATAACTTTACTTGGCCACATCACATTACTTCATTTTACTTTAAAAGTACATATAAACACATTTTTAAAGGATTTCACACTAGTGACATTTGTGTCCTTTTTTTTTTCTTTATGAGACTGCCAGTACAACATCATAACATGCTTTATGCGTGCGCAACACGAGCTTGCTTGTAATGCATCGGCCAGGCATTCGTGTTTGCGCTCGAGTGCTTGCTTAGAGTACGTTTCAGTCCTTACAGTGCTTGTATAATTTAGATAAAACAACATTATAACAGACTCATACTGTGTCACATTGAGACAATGTGCCATTACTACTGTATGTAAGTCCAGTCATGCAAAAACATAACGGCCAAAGTGACTTCTTAACAGTCTGTGCTTTACCTCAGTAATTCAATTTAGGAGGCAGCTGATGGATGGACGAATAAAATGTTATTTTGTTTGCTAAGGCTTGAGGGAAAGAGCAAGAGAAGTGATTTACAGTGCACTTGGAATTAGACAGAGTTGCTTTCATGCTCGTTTTTTTTTCAAACACTACAAATGCTGGTATTTGCTGGTAACTGTTGCCAGCTGTAAACAGGCAGCATTCATTCCAACCCGTTACACTTACATATTGTCAATACTGAAAAGATCAAGCAGTTAGCGCTTTATAATATACATTCATGCGGTGGACATGTTACAATGTAATTCTGCACTCCTGGATGTGCAAAACATCCTCATCCACTTATATGAGAATGTATAGCTCTGGAGGGAGAGAAGAAGAAGAAAAAAAAAGTCCATTTCAATTCTGATGTTTTCCCAAGAGAAAAATTGCCAAGGCTGAATTGAAATCTGAATATGTTTGCAATACGACAGCCATCCAGGGCCCTGAAATGAATTGATGTGAAGAGAAACAAATTCTGGAGGGGAAAAAAAAAAGCCTGGATCCCCTGCTTATGCTAGAGAATAGCACAGAGAAATCACCCTGACAGGGGAAACACACACACATCACAGATTTGGAAGCACGCAGTGGGAAGCTCCGGACACTCAATTATCTTTGAAAAAAGGGTCTTTCAGTAGAAAATACTGCAAACCTCCAGTTCAAAGTGAAACTCAGGCAGAGGCCAGTGAATTTCAACTGGTTCTTTGCCTTTTGTCTGCTAAAATAAGTTCTTAAAAGGAAAACATCTGATAAACAGCAGCTTTAGGAGAGAGACGAGTGGAGTGTGGATGGATTTGTTTGAGAGCAAATGTAGTGCACAGTGTTGTGCATCTCTTGATGGACAAATTCACTAAAATGTTACGGTATGTCAAAATCCCTGTTTGCTATTTACAACTTTATAAAAGACGTAATGCACTTTCACCAATTGACCAAAATAAAACTTTTACAACAATATTGCTGTTTTTCTCTCTCTTTTTTAATCCAATAAATGCCTTGGTGAGCATATTAGAGGTTTCTTAAAACAAAAAAAAAGGAAAAAGGCTGTGTAAATGACAAACATCACTATTATTAAAATTTACCCTTGAGGAAAACCAGAGGAATCCGTCAAAGTGAGACTGACATTTTGATGGTGCAGAATAAAAGTAATGCTTCCTTGTGAGAGCATGTCAAGAAGCTGCCTCTTCCAGTCAATCCAAATAATTGGGCATTGCTTTGTTTGGCTTCTGCAAATAACTACAGCATTATGAGAGACCACAATACTGGGTAAATTGCCAGTGACCCAGGTCTAGCTAGAGAGAAGGAAATATATATATATATATATATATATATATATATATCGTTATTTATATATAAATAATGTTTATATATATATACTGTATATATATATATATATATATAAATCACCGATAGGAGAAGATTAGATGAAGTCAGGTTTGTTTGCTGTAAAGCAGTGGAATACAGTAGCTCTTTGACATCCATAATGAACAAAACGGAATTAATGCATCTCGGCAGTTGTGAGTGACGCTGGTTTGCTATGTTTGATGAAAACATTGAAAAGAACAGCCTGACGTATCACGAGTCAATGCACAGTTGTAGCATCTGTCAATCAACTGTGTTTGTCATCATGAACAACAAATAAGCATGTTTAAGCTCCAAATCCATTCTTTATATAACTTCACATTTATATAACAATGAAGCGGCTCAGTCATGTTGACCAAAATAGGAGCGGAATATGAAAATAAATTGAATAATTTAAAAAATAAATGGGGGCAGTCGTGTCCTAATGGATAGGGAGTTGGGCTTGTAACCCAAAGGTTGTGGGGTTTGAGTCTCAGGTTCGGTAGGGTTTGTGGGTGGGGTTAGCGCTCTCTCCACCCTCAATACCACGACTTTGGTGAGACCCTTGAGCAAGGCACAGTTCCGCCAACTGCAACCCCCCACCCCCCGGGCGCCGCAGCAATGGCTGCCCACTGCTCCGGGTGTGTGTTCACGGTGTGTGTGTGTGTGGTTATTCACTTCTCACTGCTGTGTGTGTACACTTAGATGGGTTAAATGCAGAGCAGAGATTCCTAGTGTGGGAAACCATACATGGCCACTAGTCACGTCCTTTCATTGTCCTAAAATACATTTTAAAAAACACATTTATTTAACATACTTAATCTACTTTGTCATTCTAGTTAAATAGTAATGAATGAATGAACAAGCATTTGTAAATTGATTCAACTAATAAAATTTTCACACAATAATTGTTGAATTAGTTTTCTATTATTAGTATTACTGTTGTTGTTGTTAAAATGTTTCAAACCATTTTATTTATTTATTATTTTGGAAAAATAAAAGCAAAGAAAATCGGGGGTGACTCAGCAGTGTTTAATTGGGCCCAGAGCTAACTGATGCAGATGCATGATGCATTCATCTACTGAGAGTGTTCTCATTCAAACTTGATCATAAGCCGATGTTACTGCTGGAGCAATGAACAGACTCAGACACTTTCCCCATAAATCTGCTCCTTCACGTCAGTCTAAAAGTTGCAAGACTCTAATCAAGGCTGTGACAGCTTGTGCATGTATTAAAGAGCTGATATCCGAACGCTTTGGTCTGTGTCAAAACATTCCCCCTAGCTGTTCTTTGGTATTTTCCCAGAAATGTTCCAGACCTTGTGGTCACTTTTCATCTTTTAGAGTATCAGTAATTAGCTTGAGCTAGCTTGAGTCATCGTCAGCACTGCCATTATGTCTAATAAACCTCAACTAGATCGGCAGTAACACTCATCATTGATAACCCTTGCCTCATAAGATGCCAAAGCATCTTCTTAGATGAACTCACAGAGTCATATTACTTACGACATGCACCTCCTTTCATTCTGACTCTTGAGTTCAGCTGTACTCTTAATTGAAAGTGGCTGTGATTAACATTGGTCTTATGCTGCCTCCAAGTCAAGCCGGGATGAGCGTAATTACATGATGTGCACAAGTGAACGTCACTGTTTCAGAATTAGCAGTGTGAACTCTTGGGGGTGTATCAATGCAAAAACAATGCCAGAAGCATGATTGACAACTGATTCAACTGATCTGGGTCTAAATTTAAATAACTGTGAATACTTCGTTTAGATGGGCCGTTTCAAATGTAAGAGTATTCTCAGTTTTCCTTTACCAGACAAATTTTAGTAATTATGTTGAGTTTTGTGTCTATATAGCTATATAAGTTTTAGCTTCTTTAGAGTTGCTCATTTTAGCACGTCACCTAAACCTAGCTCATGTTAACTAATGCAGTTATCTGAAGTTAATAAACACATATAGTGATACAATTTTATTAATTTATAAATAAAGAAACAAATACAAATTTGAATACCACTACTGCTAAATCTGTCAGGACCACTATCATTATAGGCACATAGCATACACTTTGATTTGGTTGTTTGGTTATTTATTAAAAAAAAGAAAAAAGAAACAACCTCAATGAACAGGGAGAGTAGCAATAGACATACAGTATAATTTCCCAGAGTTCCCAGAAAACACACACAAAACACCATTTTTTTTCTAATGTACCTGTTAGAAATGATTTTTCAACTGCTAAACAATTCCCAGTTTCTGTCTGCAAATGAAGGAGAGATAAATAAATACAAAATGCGTCCATTATTTCCCCATCCAAAATCACTTCATCGCATTGTAAGTATGTCCCAGGAGGACCTGAAGTCAGCATTATAGGGTTTGCTCAGTATTCTGTATAGCTTAAATTGCTTTACATTTGCATTTACATGTTCATTTATTCTGTAATCTGGCAGACTCTTTGCTTTATTTAAGTGATTCACAAGAAAGTGCTTATAATTTATTGTGTGGGTTACTGCCAGCTGGCAGCTTGGGTACAAATGGCAAAATAAGACCAATATGTGTGGTACTAAAAAAATGTGATGATACTGAAGAATAAAGCAATAATTAAGTTTTACCAGTAGAGTACAGTTTATTATAATTTAGTTAAATTATGTTTTACAATGGTACTACAATTCAAAACATTTACTAAATACAAACACAGTTATGAAACACTTATAGATTGTGATTGAATGACTCTTGATTGAAGGTGGACCTGTGTTGCTTAGCAACCTAAAAAACACTAAACTCAGTACTCATGCATATTTAAATATATATCTGGGACAGGGAGGCGTGCGGGTCCGTATGCAAAACTTTACTTTATTGTCACACACAGGGTAATCACAGGCAGGGTCGATAATAGCAAACAGGGACATCAGTGGCAGAAACAATGGAATAATGCAGAATACGAGGCAGTGGTCAGTCGAACGGTGAATGGTATCCAAGGGGCGAGGCGAGAGAGAATATTCAAGGCAGACAGGGTCGAGAACAGATAAATCCAAACAGGGAAACACGGAGGGCTAAACACTGAGAAAACATTGAAGTGAACAGCCAATTAACAGATACAAACAGGGGCTTTTATACACGTGAAAACAAGGCTAGGGAGTGGAGGAACGAATGAGTGGCCATGGCGACAGACAAGGTGGGCGGAGACACGAGTTCATAATAAAAGTCTTGAATGGAGCGCAAAGAGACAGACACACAGTACACTTAGTCTGGGCTGGAGTGCCCTCTGACGGAGCCCGATGGCTCTTCCAGCTGGCATTGTTACTATAATCCCATTAATCCCATAAATTGAGTTTTATATATATATATATATATATATAAACTCAGTTTATGGGATTAATTACCTGTCAAATGAGTGCAGGTAACAGAGTCCTGACCCTTCAATATTTACAGGGCTTGGGAAAAAAAGAAAAATGTTTAATTTATGAGCTGCCTCTGCTTCTAAACATTTAATTGCTCAAGAAAAACACATTGAGCCAGTCATTCATTATTCCCTTCAGTGTCCTTATCATGTTTGTCCCAAACATGTTTTTTGTGTGTGTGTGTTGTTGATTCAAATGCCACAGGGTTTCATTGCGGTTCAACCCCGAGCGTTTAGTAATGCTCTTACGTCGTCCTCACGCATAACCGATAACTCTCCGCAGTGTTCAAGGACAGAACATCGTTGTGATTAATAACAAACTGTAATGAATATTCATTCATTTGTGCTATCAGACGTCAAGGATAGTGGCCAAAACATACAATACTTGTTAGTTGTTAAGATGATTGAGGTGAGAAACAAGCTGCTGGTCCTGATTGATGAACATTTGGTTAGTGATTATGTAATGTGCTGAGTATACAAAGACAGTTCAGATATTAGATTTTGGTTTCCTTCCATTTAAGTCTGCCCTTGTAAATTAAATGCAGAATTTAGTGAATTTATACGGTACATAATGGAGATTCAAATACATATGTCTAGTTTTTTTGTCTGCCATGTCTTTTTTGTTGCTAATAAAATCTAAGAATACTAAGGCTGCATTTTATTTGATAAAAATCACAGTAAAATTTAGAAATAAGGCAATTAAAATATATTTTAAAATGCAATTATTCCTTTGATGCAAAGCTGAATTTTCAGCATCATTACTTCAGTCGCCAATGTCACACGATCCTATAAAAATCTGTTTAATATACTGATTCCTGCAATCAGGTATTTTAAAAAAAAAAGGTATTCTAAAAGACAAACTCTGAAAACAAAGTATAAGCTACAGTTGCGCTTAAGGAAAATATTATTTTTGAATTTTCTAATGGTGTCATTTAGTCAGTGGGACAACTTTGAAGCAGCTCGGGGCTGCTAGACAATAATCATCACTTAGAATTGATAATTCGCACTGCATGCAGTTGACATGCACCACAGGCAACCTAGAAATGCAAAGTCCTTCATTGTCTTACCTAAATACGCCTCGATTCAAATCTGTATGTGGAAAGGCAACCCATTAACCAGAAGCTTTAAAAACTGTCTGTCAATATGTTGGCCCGCTGGGCTGTGTCTAGGTATTGATATGTTGCTTGGCTTTCAGATAACTCTCACTTGTTTCCCCTAATGCTAGTTTGCTAATCTGCAATTTTACACAGTCTCCTGCAAATAAACAACATGGAATAGGACAAGGCTAATGCTAATCTTCAGGGAGAGTGTGCAATTTGAATTTGAGCACGAAGACATTACTATTCAATCACTTGTTTTCATGATTTCGGAGAGATGGAACAAAACACGTTCTGTAATTTATGTTTGTTATTCGCTTTTAAATTAACTTTAAACTTTGTTTAATCAGAGATGGTCTCTAGAATGTTCTAGAGTACAACAAATGCACCTTTAACATTATTTTCAATGTTACAAAGTTGCAACATTATTATACTACCCTTAAAAACACCTACATTATAGGTGACGGCTTCAGTATCAAAGAATGAATGGATGAACAAATGAATACACAGCGAGTTCACGTTTAAAAACGTAATGTTTAAAGAAAATATAAGACACAATTATGAGAAATAAAGATGCAATAAGATGTCTAGTAATTATTATAAACTTATAGAATACACATGTTAAATAAGCATTCCAAAACTAAACAAGTAATAAGAATGAATATGAGTGAATCAATCAACCAATCGGCCAGTCAAACTTATTCGTAGCTAACCTGCAACAACATAACTGTAATGCTCAGTGGAAGGAAGAGGAACAACGAAGGGAAGTTTGAAGAGTTTATTGAGAATAATAAAGTGTTTGAGCAGTCTTTGAGAAGGTTTGAAGTGGTAGTCCCAATGAGAAAGGATGTGTCAGTCTCCACAGCGATCTCCGTGGGTGCACTTGTGAATTCGTTTGGATCTGGCACTTCGAAGTATAGGTGAGAGTGGAATACACAGTTCGATCTCAATCCTGTTTCGTGACTGTTCTTTCCTTTGCAGGTGGAGTCGAGCTGAATGGAGATCTGATTGCAGCGTTCTGCGAAGATAGGCAAGTATGACAGGTGAGTATACACAGGGAAGTATAAACTTGATCTCACGTGTATTCCGTGCCGTTTGTGCGCTGTGGGATTGTGCAATCTCTGTGCTGGTGAGTTACATGATCGGTGGGTTAAAAGCTGACTTGAAGTTGTTCCGAGAACAATCCGTGTAGTAATCGTCAGAAATCCAAACAGCCAAAGCAGGTGAGCCAAAGGTGGGCTTAAGAAGCCTGTGTAATGAGAGGGACTCCAGGTGTGGGCAATCAGTAATCAGGTGATTGAGAGCGTGCATACATGGCTGTGCTGGGATCAGTGTGACTCGATGGCGTGATACATTAGGGCTTTTCACACTTAAAATTGTTAACCCAGGGTTAGCCTAAACCCCGGATAAACGGAATCCTGGGTTATTTGTAATCATGTTTCACACTGCTTATTTGAAACCTGGGGTTAGCGGTTAATCCTGGGTATTCACTAACAGACGTTTCACACTGCACATTCCTAATCCCCGGGTTTACGTTCTAATTTGCATATTTGCGGTGTTACTGTATCTGATTGGACGTACGGCAAGGTGTTCGTTGATACCCAGCCTCAGCTAATTTCTCAGTCAGTTCTTTAAACACTCGGT
>JAUMHR010000042.1:15968106-15981516 GCA_032361145.1 Enteromius fasciolatus | reverse complement strand
GAAACGCGTCTTTACCCGGGGTTAAAAGCGGTGTTTAGAACGCAGATAACCCGGGGTTAAGCACAGTGTGAAAAGCCTAATTGTGTTTGATCGGCTGTACTGGGCTTAGTGCAGCCCGATGGTGTGACAATAACAATCAATATTAATGTATTCATTTATTGCTTCCCAAAAGTGAAATTCATTTCCTCGTACTGTTTCCTTTTGCCTGTCCATGCGGTACTGCTGTGAGCAACTTATACAAACTTCAAAGTAGGCAAATGAAGTGTGTTGCTGATGGTTGTGTCACTCACTGATCCAGTTTCTGATGAAATGCATGAATTTGTGTGTAATTTAAAAACAAAATATTACAGTTTATCTGCACTGCTGTAGCTAAAAGTAGAACATTATGAAAATGTTATTCTGATATTATAAACGGACATGAATTATTTTGTCATATTTTACTTTTAATTTGTTTGCCTTCCCGAGGGTCGATCTGAACTGAACTCCTCCACTGTCTGCATCTTTGAACTGCCTAGTTTGACAGCTTGTTAAAACGCATCGCATTAATTAATTCAAATAATTTAAGAAATAATATAACATAACTAAAATAATGATTTGATGAGACATTCTTTGAACATTAAGTCGTATGAATGCAAATAGATAAATATTTTATGTTAATAATCATGTAAAGTTCGAAAGAACAGATTAACAAACACAGCTGTCTTACTTAAACTAAATCAACAGTTTTCATTTTTAAATTGTGAAAAAGTGTCTAATAAATAAATAAATACATTTTCAACAGTGGATATACCCGCCTATTCACAAAATTAACTTAAAAAAGTAAAAAAAAACAGAAACTATAAATATGCATATTTAAAAGACATATTACTTATTCAATGGAAAACAAGCAAGCAAGTCTTATTTATAAATTATTATTTGAGAAATCACAGAATACATGCAACCAGTTATGCCCCACATAATTGCTAAAAAGAATGCAAAAGAAAAAAGAAAGGACACAAAATAAGACCTAAAATCACCCCTGACTCACTTGCTATGAGTTCAACACTGTCACAGGCTCAGGTTTTGTTTTGTTTTTTTTGGTGTAGGTTTATGTAATTTTGTGCTTATACATTTTCTGTCACAACATGAAATGTCAACTACATCACCCGTATTATCCAAAAACAGATTGCACTTTGAGATCATCATAAGGTCTTATCAGCAGGGTACGTACTGTACAAGGTGCTTAAAGTGACTTTTTAAAATTGAAATCATGGAAAACCCATGAAATCTGCCATATTTATGAGAAGATGCTTTGAAAAGTACTTGAATGTTCAAAAGGCAGTGTACATGAAATTAAAATTCATTTTTGTTTTCAATTAAAAAATAATCTTGCAAAAAAAAAAAAACTATACAGCAAGTCTGATATAAATACAAAGCCGTTTAACCTGGCTTTTTGGGAGCTTTTATTTCTTTGAGATGAAAAGTGGTCTCACAATATCAGTAAAAACAAGGGGTGGCATGAGGGGGGTTAGAATAACGATGGAGGGTGGCCCCTCGAGAGGGAAATGCAATTTTTACAGAGGGCAACCGAGTGGGACCCCGTATCATTGCTATAGTTTAATATATTTAAACAGCAAATGTTAAATGATGACATTTAACATTTGCTTTTTTTGTCGTTGACAATTTCTTAAAAATACGAATTATCGTCTCATTCTAGTGAGCCAAGTATCTGTATTTTGTCCATCTCTCCGAGCATGCTATAGCAGCCATTGCATGCATTGTTTGCTTATTTATTAGAATGTAAAAGATAATAACAGTTTTGTGACCTCTTATTTTGGTCCCTGAAAATGAAAAACAAAAAAAATGCAGTGCTTGAAAAGTCATTGAAAGTCATTTGGTTTAGCAGTTCCTGTGTAAGCCATGCATCAGTGGAAACAAACAGACAAACCATCAGTTGTCAGCCCTGTCATGCATACTTATAAATAAAATTATGAATAAAATAAAAGAATAAAGGTAGTGCACATTAAAAATGCACATTAAATCATTAGTAAATAGTGTAGCAGTTTTTTTTACCACATTGTGATTCTTTACTCTGCTTAAAACATTACTGATGATCATTAAAAAAAAGAAAAAAAAAGTGTATTAGCTCTTACAAAAGGCACCAACTTTGTAGAAAAGAAGGAAGCAAACACCATTATGTTTTTTAAACGAATCAAATCTCCACCTAAAGTGTTTTCCCCAAGGGTAGCAAGCAGACTCTTTCAGACACTGGCTCTCAAGGTTGTTCAGCTGACTTTTGCGATTAAGAGACATTGTTTGGTAACTCTTAGATTCCTGAACAAGGTCTGCTTTAAATAGTCACCATCTAATGGCAAATCAATAACAGCGGGAGAAATGATTAAGCATTTCTTCAGTGACTAATGACACTCCAAGCCCAGGTTCTTTGGAGCATTAATGGTTCCAGCGTCGGGTTTTGCTAGCGAGATGAATCCAGCCAATTTGTCTGAAACAAAAGGCCAAATTTAACTGGAACATGGGAAACTATTACAGCTTGCAGAAGAGGGAGGGCTGGGTGAAAGGAACACGGATCAAACAGAATACAAAGAGCTTCATCTAAATTCAATTAAAAAATGGCATCGATTGACAGATTTGCGCATATTGGTATGCATGGAGCTGCAGTGAGGTCGGGAAAGTATGTTTTAATTTGTTTGGCTGAGGATACGGAAGGGCATCTGAGCAAATCCTCCCTCTTTCGTGCGCTCAACATAAATTAACAAATTTACATGTGCTTGAATAGTGTTACGGCCGGGATAAAAAGGTGATTATAGACTGGTGTTCGCTGTTTGCTTGAATACCCATTTATAGAGCTGTAGTGCATCAGAGTGAACCAGACACTTAAGATTCGATCGGAACATTGAAACATGAGGAGCCAAATTCCACAAAGAGGCCTCAAGACAACATGAAGTCATAAATTGGCCCATGATACCCTTCACAAAAACTGCCCTCACGTTCACAGAACTGGCGCAAAACTGCTTTTTCATGCCTATCCAGGCTTAAAATACAATAAACTGGATTTATATCACCGATATGCATGCGAAATTTGAACCACATGACTGATAGGATTACATTTGGATGTATCGCCACACCCTGAGCTAGAATGATATCTATTGGTCATGATTTTCATCCCGTTTCGGGTTCTTTAAGAGCCGTTCCAGCGGCTCCAGCCTGCACTGCAATCTTACATGCATCTGATTTGATTCTTTGTCTAATTTACTTACAGAGCTTTGGCACTGAGAATGTTTAAAGTTAATCTTTGCTGAATTCAACACAACTTTGTGCATTAAACCAAACCAACAAGTGCCACCACATGTGACCTTCCCATATATAATCAAATAAAATCTGTAAACCTTCACCTGTGCAGTCAAAGAACGGACTGTATTTATGAACATAACTGAATATATCTGAATGGATTTGCTACGATGCAAACTCAAGAGCTTGGCAATCAGAGCTTTCAATCACTGATTATTCTGCGGATATTTATGGCTCAGGAAAAGTTATTTATTTATTTTTTTTAAGGTGTTCTGACAGACGTTCATTTGTGGAAAATGCCAGCACATCAAATGAAGGTCAGCGTAACAGAGTTTAAACAAACTGATCAGTTTCGGATATACTTGCATACACCCATGACCCAATGCTAAAAGGCTAAATCTCTTCAAATTCCCATTTTCACCTTCACAAGGACATTTCCCTTTGAGACCAACTATGGAAATGATCTGAGAAATGATGGAAATTTTCAATTTTGTATTTAAAAGTGCTTCAATAAAATGTGAATGGTGAGGTAAACTTTTTTCTTGAGTTAAACCCCATTTGATAACATTTGTTTTGGTATGTTTGCTAAATTTGGAAGCATCCAACAATCTCCAGAAGCCACTGAATGATTTCTAGTATAGAAAACAAACAATAAACAAATAAATAAATAACATTACTTATCCCAAAGGTTTCCAGGGAAGTTGTAATAGATGCTATTTCCCTCTCTTTGGGTGTCTCTGGGAATTGCATGCGGTGTGTGTCTAGAATACATTCTCCGCCCCCAAGCTTGCGGAAAACAGAAGAAGAAGAAGAAGAAGAAGAAAATGTTTTTATTAAAGCTGGCTTACTTTAATAAAAAAACAGAAAGAAAGCAAAAAGGAAAATTGATTGTTTTTTTTTTTCTCTCTCTACCCATTTGCAATATATGACAAATGTCTAGAGAATTAATTTAATGAGAAGACAAGCGGAATACCATCTCCAAAAGGTTTTGCCTTGTTGTATTTGACAGTATTGATAAAGTCAATCAAAAGAGCATTCAATAAACGACGTTCAGTTTCAGCACCTTTGATTTTTGCTCTGGTGTAAACAACCCAATGGAATCATTTTACAAAGCTTGTTTGCTAATTGGACTTACTGTACAACAGCAGGAATATAGTATACAGCAGACATGGGTCTTCTTTATAAAGTTGCAAATTCCACACACACTCTATATACAGTATATATTAGCAATAAGTAATAAGGTTGAGCTGTCTCATGAATAAATCGCGTCTAAAGGCTGTTGTTAGGCACGACAAAAGCGGATAATATGCAATACATAATTATAATACATTAAGTATTATGTATTATTAGGTTATTATATTCATTACCACACATAATGCATTAACAGTGAACCAATTTCAAGGAATCTGCTAATTTTATAATGCATTTGAACTTCGGTTACAATTATGTAGTACAATATACAATGTAGATTATGAAAACCTATCTAAATGCTTCAAGTGTTAAAATAATAATAACTGCTACATATACATTTCCACTTTCTGCTTAGGGGAACTTCTTTCTTAAGATGTTATCCACAGTAAATCCCCCATAAAGCAATGCAAGTGAATGCCTCGCTCAGTAACTTCTATACATTTAAACAAGTAAATATAGAGCACAGGTCTGGCAGACTGTAATATATATCCTGATAAGATCCAGCTATCTACATGAGCAGACTTGATAACACTTTCATCTTATGAACATCAACATACACATCAATTTCCCAGCATGTCTGACAGCAGTGATAATTCCAATATATGTGTTTTGAACCAGATTGTATCAAGAATGAATGCACCTGACACTACATGTGTAAGGATGATCAAACCACAGATGACGTGCTGTTGATGTTTCTGTGTTATGCGGCACACCATTTACCAGTTTGTTGTGCATTTCTATTTCTCAGCTGTCTGGACAAATGTGTTCAAACTGAGCGTGCAACTTTATCACTGACGTCGCTTCTCTGCCGTACTTCATCACGTCTGTGTGCTGAGGCATGATTCATCGCGTCCACTCTCATGCACTCCGCTGTACTCTGATAATGCTTAAGAACATAAGTCACTGTTTTCTCTCACATAGAGGCTGATGGCACAGTGGTTAAAGGAACCATTCACATAAACATTACAAGAATCTTAATTTATATATGCATTTATTTACTTTCGGGCAGAATGCAAAAGAGGAAATTTCAATGCAGCTGTTTTAAACATTGTGACCACACAAAGTAAAAAACAACAACAAAAAAAACATAAATTTACATAAATTAAACCAATTCAGTTATAAGTCTGAATTGTTTTCCAACACTGCATATGCTAAGCAAACCTTTCTGGGAAATAATCACAGAAATTTTGCAGAATAGAATATGACATAAATCTTCACATTGGATAATTTTTCATGTGCTAATTGATGCTGAACGTGGCTTAGCTTCACTGTTTGGAAATGGCTAGGCTGTTATGCAGCTGAAAAAGAAAAGCAGTTAGCACAATGCAAACACAAATCAGTCCTACAAGAATATATTCCAAAAAATGAAGCCAATGATGCAATAAACTGAAATTGAAGCGGTCATCAATGTCAACAACGTTAATGTTCAGACTGAAAAAAAATGTAATAATGCATAATATATGAACCTGGAAAAAGTTCATTTGCTTAAACTCTCTGTATATGATGCCTTTAATTTATTTTTTATTTTTGCTTTTTTTATTCTGTTATTTTTAACTCTTTCAACATAAATCTTGAATTTAACTTTTTTTTTTTAAATTGCATTCATAAACTGATAATAATCAGAAATGTTTCTTAAGTAAATCAGCATATTATAATGATTTCTGAAGGGTTATGTGACACTGAAGACTACAGTAATGACACTATATATACATATATATATATTTTTTTTTTATTTATTTTTTTTTTCACATATAGTATTTTTTACAGTAATTTAGAGTGCAGTGGTGAGCATTAAATAAATGGAGAGCATATATAATTCTAATGAATTATCACCAACACATTTATTCATAAGATTTGTTCAAACGTGTAAATAAGCTCTTCCATAAAGTGCCCCTATTATATCTTTTCAAAAATGATCTTTAATGCAGTGTGTCATGTAGCTGATAAATTAAGTTTTTGTTTATCAAAAAAGAGTCGGCTCACATTCACCTAAACGAGTTGTCAGCAATTAAAATCTTTTTTTGTTATGGCCACACGTCACAAAGTAACATATTTGCATAATGTCCACCCACGTACAACGCCGCAAACAACTCGCCCACCCACAAACAATTTCAGCATGGATTACATCATGTCAAGAAGACACTGTAACCTGCGCTGTCATTCAGTTATGGCAATGGGCATTTTGTTTTCCTACACATGCTTTAGCGGTAGACCAATCATAAAGGACTGCGCCATCTGACCAATCACAGCAGAGAGGGCTCACGGAAAGGAGGGGTTTAGACATACTGATCCTTCGAACTGCTTCACACGAGTCGTTTACGAATCATTAAGAAATGGGGTGAAGTTAAATGTATTTTTGGAGAAAACTAAAGTGTTTTTTGACCTTGCATACATGTAAACCTGTTTTAAGAGACTCATAATTAGCAAGGTATTAGCAACCTTTAAAATGACATAATTGGGACACTTTAAAACTTATAAGATCACATTACTTACATGCTACTACAATTTTTCAGCTCACATTATGTTCACAGCTCACAGTTTAAGTCAATATACACCACCAGCTTTTTCTTAAGCTTCTTGAAGTTTGTTAAAGTTAATGGTCACATACTTCTTTGACTCATTAATTTTGAGTGCTGGTTAATGCATGTTCCTTATGGGTTTTCACAAACCCGAAAGTCAAACTAATAGAATATAATTTTTCTTCTTCTTCTTCATTAATTGCCCCTCCCATATTAATAAAAGCCAGGTTCACTATGGTTGGGTTCACAAGTTAATGATCCATTATTTAGGGGATATGTAATGGGAGGTTAATTAAGTATGTAATGGAAACGCTTTAAAGCAGCGTGTACAGTGCGGCCACACAGATGGCCACGCAAATGCTAAAATAATGTGCTCTGTTATCGATTTGGAACAAAATCACAGAGTTCAGCTAATGCATTCACACAGCATGAGTAATGAGGAAAGTGTTGAACCTGCAAACATCAAAAATACATTCCATGGCATTTTATCTATTTTTATTAATAATTTGGGCAGGCTGTCAGTTATATAAATTACACTATATAGACAGTTCCCAGCACTTGTGTCTTTAAGCAGCCCCACACTCCCCATATAATTCACATAAACTGCATATGGACTTTACACGTTTCATCCACATGTGATGTCAGACACTTAATGAAGTTGGCTAGATTACTTCAACGCCACAGACTGGCCAGGTTTCACATTTCACATTTCTCGCAGCTAGCGTATGTAAATTGGAAACCTCGAATATAGCCTAACCGTATGAAGCAATTCTCTCTTCTGGCTGTTCTTTGGCCTGATCTGTCAGTCAGCGTCAGCTAGCCATGCGCTGGATTGATGGTTACTGTTCAGGGCGACTGAATTCCCTGTATGACAAAATAATGGAAAAAAAAGATGTATGGTTAAAGTTCAGTGGGGGACCTGGGGCTTTCATGCCTGACAAACATATTATTTGCTTGATAAACTGATAAGGCCAGAATACAAAAGAGTTGAGCAGACATGTAACCTTTACTGAGTGAAGGCCCAATAACACAATCTGGGAAGTCTGTAGCATGCATAGTTTCTGACGGGACACTGTGCGGTTTCTGAACAAAATGTGTTAGGTGATACATAGTGTTAAAAGTTGCAATTTACTTTTATGCATCATTGATTTGGTGCAACAATCGGTTCAATCAAAGTAAAGTATTAACTGGGGCACAAGGCACAATATAGTCTATTAATATGAAGAAATGTTCTGTATTTAGTGTAAAGCAATTACTGCATGTTTGTTGAGACACACACACTCACACACACAAATATATATATATTATCATTATTATTTTGGACCTGTATTATAATGTGCACTGCTCTGCACTGTGTTGTATGCTTAATGGAAATTACTACTGAATAATGTACTGGTAGAATTTATATTCTAATTGTGATTATTATAATCATTCACTTTAAAGTAGCTTCAGTGTGGTTAGCTCAAGTTTGTTAGTAGCTTTCAGAAAAGTAGATTGACTATAGATTAACTATAAATCATTGGTCATTTGCTGCTAGGCAATTTACAGTTTGAAAGTAGCTTCGACAGAGCAGATTACTTTTAGACCCTGCAAATGAGTGTAATTCATATGTAAAATTGCATTATCCATATAGAAATCTTTGAATTGCATATTACATTTGCACTCATGCATAGCTCCTCAATAGTTGGGATATTAGGTCATTTTATCGCCCATGTCCAGGAAGAACTGGAACTGGAACGATCGAGTCTTCTTTAAAATGCCCATTTTCGAGTCATATTTAAAAGAACCATTTTCAGGCCATCCTCTGTAATAAATACTGATTCAGAAATGGATTCATAAATAAACCTAAATGAGTTTGAAATTGCCCATTTTCACAAGGCCAATTGGAAAATAACCCCCCTCATCTCCGTTTCCATCCACTACTATGCCTCTTTGGAAAACCCTCAGAATAAGATTGCACGTTAGGCCATTTTGTAGGAGAGTTCGCCGACTGAAAGGAAGCAGAAATGCAAAGCTCACATCATGTACGCTGATTGGGTCAGTAGAGAGCTGAATTTTGATAACTCTGGGAATTTCAAATGGATCACAGTGTCCTTTCAAGGCTTTACAGACAGAAAAGGGCTAACACAAGCAATTTCATTCATTAATGTCTGGACATGGGCCGCTGCCTCGTTGGTCTTAGTGTGTCGCTTACTTAGAAAGTACAGAAACACTTCCAAAAATCAGTTCAGGTTTAATTGTGTAGAGCTAGTTAAAAGAATCTTTCAGGAAAATATGAAAAATTCTGACATTATATTCTCACTGTTCACGACGTTTGACACCCATATGCTGCTATAAGACATATAAGAGACATGGACATTTCTACACTATTTCTACACAACAGTTGGCAAAGGTTTTCAAGCTGCAAAAAGACAAACTAAACAATATTATATGGCTATTAAGATCTTGTGAGTAGGCTAGATTATATATATATATATATATATATATATATATATATTGTGATTTCAGCGAAGAACAACACGACAGAGCAAGATCTTTATGAGCCCCGGAGGGTGGATGTATTGTGCAAACGTGAACAAACAGGTAAGTGAATGGCGGTGTTGCTCGTGCGTTCCCTTCTCCTTCAGCGCAGGTCATGGTGTCCAGTGATCCAGTTCTCTTTCAGAGTGTCCCTGGGCCAATCGGTCATGGCGTATCATCTGCTGAGGAAGACAAGAAAGAGGTAAGTACATTCACACGGCTAGTGGAGATGTTTCTCATCCAGCTGGCGTTTTCATCCGGGTTATATAGGGCGGCTGGCCGTGGCCGATTGGCCTGTGCTGATGAATCCCAGGTGTTTGTGATCCATAACCAGGGCGAAGTTGATCGTTCCCGCCACAATATATATACAGTGGCGGTTCTACATTGAATTACACCCTGGGCGAGACCCCCTTTACTGCACACACACAAACATACTATTCCTTAAGCCACGATAAGCGGTATGTGTTGAAAATGACCAATCACAAGAGCAGAGAGATCTGACATTTAATCCCCGCCTCCAAAGTTTTAAAAGTTTACTTGATGAGCGAGCAGGGGTTGAGCAGTTGAGAGCAGTCGGCCTTCTCCCGAAAGCACATTTGTGCACGCGTAGTGTTCTGTGCTCTAGCGGTGCAGAAATGCCCCCTCGCGAGAATAGTTTTCCATTTGCGGATACGCACACGTCTTGTTTTTATGTGCGCTAGATTTGAAACTGGACCATTTAAATGACGTAGTCATAGGTAGGCTATGATGAATAATAGAAAACCGCTTAGGGGAACAGATGATTTTTTTCCTCCAATTCAAGAGTTCACGCTTGCTCATAATCAAGAAAGATAAAGTTTAGCATATTTGCCGTGCTATGAATTTGCCGGCATGAATCAGAACATAAGCAGAACATCAGCGCCTCCCCAGAGATAGTGGCTTTTTTTTAAAAAGACCACTGCGGAGGCATGGGGAAGGAGGAGTGGGGTAGCTATGGGATGGGGGACCTCTGCGGAGGTGGGGAGGGACAAAGGATAGCTTTTTTTTAGATAAAGTACCTCTGCTGAGGTGTGAAGGGGAAAGCGTGAGATAGGAACCTCTGCGGAGGCATAAAAGGGAAAAGCTTGAGATAGAGAACATTTGCGAAGGTTGGAAAGGAGAAAAGCCTCTGCGGAGGCAGTATGGTAGAGAAAACTTCTGCGGAAGTAGGGGTGGGATGCCTCTGTGGAGGTGGGACAGGGAATTAGTTAAACAGTTCAAGTCAGTAAATAAAACAGGAACTGTTGGCTAAATAATCAAAGACTAACTGAATCAATGAACCTAAAAATGGATGAGATGGTGCATAAAATACGTTACGATGCTGAGGAGAAGTGAAAGGGAATACCGTGCTGGTGTCATGGGTACGTGCGATTCTGAAGAATACACAAAAGGTTAGGTGCGGAAGGAAAAAGAACGGGGGCTACACCCTGCTAGTACAGTTACAACTTCTTTTGTATTCTCATAGCATCACAAAACTGAAGTTGAGTTACTGATGTCACAAGGTGGACTGTTTTAACGATGTATTTACTGCGTTTCTGGACGTGAAAACATTTCATTTGTATTGCTGTCTACTGTATGATTCTCAGATTTCATCAAAACTATCTTAACTTGTGTTCCAAAGACGAACGACAGTATTATGGATTTGGAATGGGAGTAATCATTGAAAGAATTTTCATTTTGGGGTGAACTAACCCTTTAATTCTTGGTGGCATAAATTCAACAAGGTGTTGGAAATATCCCTAAAATATTTTGGTACATATTGACATAATAGCATCATGCAGTTGCTGCAGATTTGTCAGCTGCACATCCATGATGTGAATCTCCTGTTCCACCACATCCCAAAGGTGCTCTGTTGGATTGAAATCTGGTGACTGGAGGCCATTTGAGTACAGTGAACTCATTGTCATGTTCAAGAAACCAGTCTGAGATGATTTTATTAGATTTTAATGCTATGTTAGCTAGAGTTGCTCTTAGATTCATCACTTTTTGAGGTCCGCCTGAAACATTTCCATTTTGGTCAATGCTTTTTGCAGCACGTTTCTGTGTTTGCAGCGCCTGTGTTGTCAAAGTGATACAGATGTTTTCTTAATGTGTTGTTGTTGTTGTTTTTTTTTTTGTTTGCAAGTGTTTTCTGAAGTTTGCAGCACGCTGAGCTCTCTCGGCCACCGTACTAAGGGGCTCAAAATGTGCCAAGAAAATATCCCCCACACCATTACACCAACACCAGCAGCCTGAAACAAGGCAGGATGGATCCATGCTTTCACATTCTTTATGCCAAATTCTGACACTATCATGAGTCTAGGAAAGATTTTTCAATTTTTCTATTGTCCAATTTTGGTGAGCATGTGCGAAATGTAGCCTCTGTTTACTGTTCTAAGCTGACGGGAGCAGCACCCAGTGTGGTCTTCTGCTGCTGTAGCCTATCTGCTTCAGGGTTCAATGTGTTGTGCGTTCATAGATGTTATCCTGAAAACAAGATTTGCCTTTTTTGGAGTTTTCAGTCTCAGTGTAGGGGGAAACAATCTTTTAAAGTATGTATTGCTATTAAAATCACAGATAAAAATAGATGAAGTGTAAAAAAGTCACCATGTTGCTGTGTATTTTGGATGCTTTCTCCAAAAAATAAAAACATTTAAAATAAAGCATAACATTAAAGCAAAAAGAATTCTCAAAATTGACCAGTGCATGAAAAAAGCAATTTACAGTAGTTTGCACACTATAATCTGAATGCAATCAATGTTGAGTTTAGTCTGAAAAATGGCTCCACACCATGCCCTGAATTGTTTGACATCATAATGACATTGGTTCACAACATGCTAGTTGGAAAAAAATGAGAATGCAATTCATAGCAGAAAGATTTTCTAGGTAAACAACTTAAATTACAGGCTGTTAACATCTAAAATATCTCCCTTTTAAAGAGTGCACAGCCATGGTCAGGCATTATGAAATGTTACACAGAAAAGAGATGTATTAAGATGCCTCTTTTTTTTTCTTTTTTTTCCCCCCAAAGTCAATTTTTCAAAGTCAGGCAAAATAACTAAAACTGTGCTTCCAATAAATGCACTGAACATTGTCTGTTCTGTTAAATAGTAAAACCAATTAGCTGAAGGGAAACTCTGTGATCTGCTGGCAGTTTAAAATATGGAAACATTTGTGTATGATTAAAGGACTGGTATGAACATTAGTTTATCAATTACAGCTACTCTAAACTGTGGATGTTTCCTTGCCTCAAAAAGATATTGTATTGAGATAAACTGCTCTTCAAGGTACATGACTCAAGTGTTTTGGGAAATGCATCATCTGCTTCAGAGCGTGACCGAATAAACAGTAGACGTGCTCCTAAAATAGAAGCAAGCTACTTGAGGAGTCAATTGCAGGTATTTAATGCAAGTTATATGTGACTATATAGTGCTGTCCAGTAAATGTTTTCTGTATAAGGCATAATCAAGGTTGATCAAGGCCTGCTGGAGCGGCCAGGAGAAGTTGTTTAGGATGCAAGAAAAGTATGTTGTAAATGTCATCAATTTTAATCAAGATCAAAGTGCCCTAGAAAGAAAACAGTCAAAGCAAAAGAAAGAAGGCTTCCTGTAACCCGCACCATCAGTTGTTGAGTCCTCAACCCCCCTGGTTAATGACGTTGCCTAGAAAGAAACTTTTATGAGTTCTTATATTATTTATTTAATTATTTTTCTTTTTTAAAATCATAAGCAGTCAACCAGGACTGCACTTCATCTCTATTCTAGATCACTGCTCCAAAATGATGGATTTTCACTTTAGTAGGCACTAACATGAAAAACATTAATATATATATACACTATATTACCAAAAGTTTTCGCTCACCCATTCAAATGATCAGAATCAGGTGTGCTAATCA
>JAUMHR010000042.1:15949107-15964633 GCA_032361145.1 Enteromius fasciolatus | reverse complement strand
CTTGTTCCTGTATGCTTTTAATTAATATGCAAGTCTTTCTCCTCCAAAATAATTTTTCAGCACCTGGACAACTGATTTGTGGTCAAGATAGACTAACATCTTATTTAAAACAGCAATGCATCCTAGATTTCTAAATGATAGGGCCAGATCGATTAACAACACAGCCGGTCTGTGACCTGCAGTGATAAAACCGCTGTTAGAATAAACAAGGCATCTACACAAAAACATCTAGCAAATACAAAACAAAGTTGTAACACAATCTAGCCTCACAGATCCTTCAAAAATGCCCAATGTTTGACATGTTTATTATGATCAAAGGGTGTCATTTTTATTGCATAGCGTGTGCCCATGGCAGTGAATTAGTCATCAAAAAGGCAAACATCTAAGCAAACAAATGATTTTCCCATGCGTGCTTTTCACAGATCTTTTGCCATGAAAGATCTCTAAGGACCCTTGTGAAACTAAGACAAGAGTTCAGTCTGCAGTCCTTCACCCATCTGTCGTATCATTTTGTCTGGTCAACTGAAATAATCTGATTTCATCCTGTAATATCACAACACACTCTCATATAGAAACATCAGCTGGGTCCAATCTTTAGCGCTATTGGATTATTGGAGGTGTTCTTCAAAAGTAAAAGTTTCAGCTTGCCAACAGGCAAAAATCCAACACCACTGGTATAAATAACACAGTAAATAGTACAGCAGTTCACAGCAAAGCAGTATTTCCTGTGATTTATTAATACCACAGCACATGCTGGGAAGAGTCGTGCCTCTAGAAATAAACAATATAAAAAGGTCAATTTTACAATGCAGTTGTCATTGTTATACAGTTCATTTTGTGCCTTATTAGTCTGTTTAAAACAAACAAATACTGTCTCTTAACACAAAATGAAATATTCTTGATATTGAAAATGACATTCATGGGAAATCTTTTTTTTTAGTAAGGACAGTTAGGAGGTTCACAAGCTTTTAAAAAGCTTCAAACTTTTTTCATTTATTTATTTATTAATAATTTAATGTCATATTTATATCAATATGTTTCTTTTTTTTAAATGACATATTTTGCTCTCACATTTTAGTTGTTTATCTATTTTATTAAATAATTAATAATATATTATTTTCTAATATATTCCAATATAATCTAGTCATCAACCTTTCTTGAAACATTAAGATAAATACAACATTTTAAAATAATTAATTAATTTGAATATATATTTACAATTACATTTCGTTTAAAGTTAATAGCAATACAAAAAGTCAGTAGCAAAATCAGTCATGTAAAGGCATTCCAAGGCTTTGACACAACAGTACTGTTTATATATGAGACATGAATCACTCACAGAGAAACCATCTGAGCAAATATCCCGTCATGTTAACGTCATGGCTGTTTTGTCAAAGCATGTCAGCGAGAGTCAGCTGTGATACACTGATGTGATCATCACATGTAACTCTCCTACGACAGGGTTAACTGCTCAGGAAAGTCCAGTAAATAGAGCACTGGAGTAGATTCCATTATTCGCCGTCACAGCAGGAGAAAGGAACTCAATATAGTGTAGTGTACATCCCCAGGCAGCTTTAAACGATCCAGTTTATTTTGACCTTCAGTCGTCAGGGCGGAGCAGAGAATCGCAAATGATTGAGGGGAGTGAAGCCCGCCGGAGACACACGGCACAAGGCTTTGTGGGAATTGATCATGAAACTTCTAAATGCCTTCGAGGCAGAAGAAGGGAAAGGATGATAAGTAGGAGGAGAAAGCAAAACGCTTCACGGTGGATCTGACCTGCTAACATCATAGGAGGAAAAAAAAAAAAAACTGCACTGTGAAGGAACTGTAAAACTTTTATTCAATTAAAAAGTCTTCTTAAAAAATGATTTTGCTATGTCAAAGTCTATGGATGTTTCTTTCATTGTGTATGTCCTAGTTTCAAAATCACCTTCACCATTTTCACACATAATTAGAAAGATTTTTTAAATGTCTTTTTTTGTAAATGAAAGATCTTAAATGTCAATTTTCCACCACAAAAAAAAAATATATATATATATATATATATTGTGCATAATTGAAGATGCAGTTGAAGGTAGGAGAAAAGAGAATGAAAACATTAGGTCATGGTAAAGAAAAAATGTTACAAATTATTATTTTCTGAAAAAATGCAATGTTGCGCCCATAGCTGAAGAAAAATCATGACAATGTGTGCAAATTGTGCATGTACTTATGACATTTACACTGAAAGCAATACAACATAAGAAAGACACAACTGCTGATGATCATAAATCTAGGCAGATTATCTAATTTCATGGGTTAATAACAATTTCACATGGCTGCACTTTCCATTAACATCAGTGACCTCACAATGTGAGATGCTAACCGTAATTAGCGTCTATTCAGACAATGACACACAATTCTAACCTTGAGCTAATGGACGGAATAAAGAATAAACACTTGAGGTGGACTAAAGCTCTCAAGATGCTGTTAATGAACGGCCACCTCTTAAACTTCCAATATCTGAGAGAAAATTACTGAATTTTTACAGTGCTTCGCTGTATGGTGTTACAGGCATATTGCATCTTAAATAACAAAATAAAAAGCACATTTGAAATTAAATTAATATTTTAAAAAAATGGTTTGTTTTATGTGGTTTGATCACGTTTGTAAAAATAAATAAATAAATAAAAATAATTTGGTTTTCCATGAGAATTCTACTGCACAAGTCAACATTCCTCTTTCCGGGCAGCTTTGTTTGAAGAACTTTATCTACTAATAAACCAATCAGTTAGTACAGTGCATAATTATGAAATGGATTTTTTTTTTCTGGGTTAAAGAGGTTTAAACATACATATAAAATAGTTTTAGTTTTACCTTGATTGATCCTGTTTTTCAACGTGGCATTGGCTATTAGTCATGTAACATTGTTTTTTTTCCCTTTCCTTCAACTTATTTTCTTCTGTACAATACTTTTTTTAAAATTTATACACTATTTCTTCATTATATAACACCCACAAGGACACCCTCGCTCCTTACATTCTCTCAATCTTAAGTCTTAACAAAAACAACTTTGATTTCATATTTAATACTGCAACATTTTATACTGCTATATATTATGTACAGTTCGTATGCATTCACACGTACATCATTAGTTTGACTCAGAAAAATCAAAGTGAATTTTCTTCAAAACAGAGGTCAAACTAAAGGCAGAATGATGAGCAAATATGGACTTCACATACTGTATGTGGGCAGAAGAATAATTATGAGCGTTACACAACTCAAACTGAATGACTTAAACTATTTCTCATGATCATTAACAATGCCCTCGCTTTATGATGTTGCACACACATAGAAAATCATTGAAATTAAAAAAAAAAATGATTTGCACAAAACATTAATGTGAAGACAAAATGGAAAATTAAATAATCCATATACATAATAACTTTCTCTCCTTCTTCTCTTACAATACCACACTGCACATGTTCCTTCTAACTATTTCCAAGACTTTAACAAATCACACCACATGTCTATTTCCCAAGCTCTACGGATAAAAGACAAAAGGGGAAAAAAAAGAGAAAGAAAACAAGAAGCAAAACAAAGCCCTACGGCCTTTAAAATGCTCTTTTTAAATGCATTGTTGCAGTGCAGATGTTATAGCTGGAGCGCTGACCTAAATTTTACACATAGGATTGTGATTGCCTTTTGATGCACTGTCTCCTAATGACTCGTTAGGCTGCCTAGCTTTCACCCAAGGCTCAGGCGCCTTGTTATCCTCACCAACACAAAAATGCCTTCATCCGGGGAATACTGGAATCAAGCAGGCAGAGGGCCGGTCGCATCTTAGTGGGTTACAGCCCAAAGGACCTTGTGTGAGACCATGGGCTAAGTCTTGTTACGCCACGAGGAAAAAAACGAGGCGTTACGGAAGAAGCTGGAGGCCTGCGTTGGCCTCTCATTAGAGCGAGGAAAAACACGCTGAAGGCTGTATGTGACACAAAAGTGGACTCTGCTATTACATGGAGTCATAAATAAATAAACAATACAATGAAGAATACATGTGAAAGGCACATCGTGTGATTCCTTTGGGCTCACAATAAGGTGGGAGTAAAAGCAATAGTTATGTTGTGGAAAATTGCTGAGAATTAAAAAAAAAAAAAAAGTGGTAGTAGGCCTCTACCTCTAGGGGTCATTAAACTATTACTCTCCAATACACATATGCATGAGAGAGAGAGTAAGAGTAACCTTGGGACTACTGAAATAAACTTGTGTTTTAACTGTATAATAAGCACAGTAATTTCAACATAACATTAAATGGTTAGTTCACCCAAAAATGATGTTTTACTCAACTTTGAAGCATAGTGTATGTGACTTTCCTCTTTCAGATGAATCCAATCAGAGTTATATTAAATATTGTACTGGCCCCTCCAAGCCTTTCCATGGCGATAAACAAATGTTTGCTGTATACACTTCAGAAGATGTTAAATAAAGTATGCACATCCATATCCATATCCCTCACATGGCTCCAAGGGGTGAATAAAGGCCTCCTGTAGTAGATCTGTACGTTTTTGAGAGATAAATATCCATATTTTAAAAAACACTTTTTCTCACTTACGCTGACTGTGATAGGGACGACATGGGAAATGTAGGAGCAAAGGAAAACCAGACTCTTCTCAGCTTATATCAAAATCCTTCGACAATTTCCTTTAAAAATCCTTGGTTTGCTTTTAATTAATGACTGGTATTTTCTCTCTCCCACTCGTCACTAATCACACAATGCAATACAACTCACGTCATCCACCAAGACTGCTTCTGCAAGCCACAGACAGCAGAAGAGATAAAAAAAAAATAGTTTATATTGTTTGAAATATTGATATTTATCTTAAAATTCACTTTTGGGTGAACTAACCCTTTAAGATAAGCTTAGAAAGCATGAAGCTTGGGGTGTCAGAACATCAGTCTGTCTGAATCAAGACAACCCAGAGCAACATGTTAAAACACAACACCTCAGACATCAGATAAAAGTAAATAATACATTAATAAGTGTGAACCAAAGTGTAAAATATACTGAACACAGAATCTCAAATGTGTAAAGTGTGCAAAAACAGACCTCACTTTTTCTTGTGCATCACACATTCACATTAGAGCGTCTTCTTTTGATTGAAATGGAAATGGTACATACCTGCTGCACAAATTAAGGATCAGGCTCAGGAGAGATGCCGATCATCAGCCCCCATCCTGATCCTTGAAATATATCTCAATAAAAAGTAGCAGAGACACATGAAGTTGCAAACAAACAAACAAAAAAAAGACATCGCTAATTAAAAAGAAACACTGCATAGTTTATTAATGGCCCCTTGAAATGTTTTCGGTGTCAGAGGGCACAGTCAAAACGGGAAACCACGTGACTTGAATCTTGCTTTGCCTCTGGCACAGCTCCAGCCCGTAGATATTTGTATTGATGAGATTCAAGATATGGTGTCTAATATGATATCTATATGGTAACTAAATACAGTGACTGCCATAACCTTGAGAGGAATCCAGGACAGCTGCTCACAAAGTGACACCTGAGCTAATTCACCACTGTACATATCTGTACTGTATGCAGTTGCTAGGGTGTTCTGAGTCACTGCTAGGTGGTTGTCTTGACAAATAAGGCCACACCTAAAACTTGAAAATCATAGCTACACTTAAAAGTCAACTGTGATGTTAAATGTCAAATTTATAACCATTCATAAAGTTATGCATAATTGCAAAACCAAAACCTACTCCTGACTCTAACCATAGAGAACAGTAAGTACCTGTAGTTAATTAATATTACTCAGTACTTAAATGTATTATTAGACTGTAACAATGGCACCTTAAAATACATTTTCAATACCTATAATCCTTGTAAACATGTAATACATGTAGCAATTATAATAAGTATAAAACTTGGGGTACACTTTATGTTGTCCTTGTTAGAGAGTGTAGTTATATATTTAAGTAATGAGAAATATTAACATACTCTACGGTTAGGGTTAGGTTTGGTTAAGGGTTACTTGCATGTAATTAAGCATAATTAATTGTTATTATACATGTAACAAGGACACCTGAAAATAAAGTGTTACCAAAACTTGCAATATGTGTAAAACATATGTCTAACGCTTGGAATTTGTAACACTTATGCATATTTTTAACGTCTAATGCATGTGATATATCAAATAGGAACCAACTTTTCTTTTTTAAAATGAACTACTAAGCTTAGATAGGATTACAAGCTAATTGCATTGCCCAAAATGAATCATGCAGAGTCAAGCAACACCACAATAACCACTGCCCTGCAATTTTGACTATAATGCGTACAACAAACCGAATAGAAAACAAACAGATGGACAAAAGGATGCATATTCTGCAGATGCAAAATTGTATCAGAGCTGAGTCTGTCATTGGTCCAACTGAAGACAAACAGCTGCGGCTCTGCTGCTAGAAACAGGCTCAGATACAAATTGTCAATTTGGTAAAAGAAACATTTCTCTGGACTGTTTTCTACATTTCTGTGCATGCTGACAATGCAGTAAAAACACTTAAACCAGAAAAGCTCCGCCATTGTCAAGTGTCTCATTTAGTTAGTGATCAACTCTAGTTGTCTCCAAAAGCATCGACTCCTAATCTCGTATCATTAAAACAATAATTAGTATGCATTGTGTGACATTTCATACGCTTCAGCCTGTAAATAATGCCCCTTCCAGAAAGTATGGGGTCGTAAACATTATTTTCCCACTAAAAAACAATTTGTTATACCTTAATCACTTGCATGGTTCAGTAAATGTGTGACATGATCATATCTCATGAATATGTTTATCCTATTACGCTTGTGACTAATGTTATTGTTTGATGGTACTCTAAAAGCCCTTAATCATATTTCCATTATGACAGAAAGAAAGAGTGCAGCACTTTTTACCTTAGATAAGAATGTTTACCCAACAAAGGCAAAAGGATAAGTTCATTTCAAACAGCATTTTGCATATTCACAAACTAACAGAATGTTATATTAGTATTATTAATAGAAATAAGTACTGCTATAAAACTACTTTGTTGTGTTTTACAAAGTACAAAACGATAATGAAGTGAAAAAAAATATCAAAATATTTCACTCTGCTCTCCAAGGTGAAAAATAGTTGAACAGTGATTCATTCAAATAGAGGCTCATTATTATGAATGATTGCAACATTAGCATTTGAAAATGAGGGAAGGCCCTTGCCTTTTGTCGAGTGCCGTCCTCTGCAAGGTTGAAACGAACCAACCAGGTGTGATACGATCTGTGATGATACGCATGCAAATACCTTCCTCAAACAGACAATCAATAATGGAGAGGCTAATTTGTATGTTTTAGGAATTCATAGAGATTTGTTTCTTATTACCGTCCATATCAATTTGTTTCATGTCTACACACACAATTTATTTCACAATATGAGTTTATCTTTTCTGTTTGACACATTTTACTGCAAGCTGCACATAACTCAATGTAGAAAGGTGCCGTATTGTTGCTAGGCAACAGCTCATAAAGGACCCAGAGATTATAAGCAATGTTTGCAGATTACAAATTAGCTTCCCTTTGTTGCCAGCGGCAATATGTAGCTCGTGGCCTGAGGAAGGTCAGCCAATGTAATACAACACACACACACACACAGAAATTAATACACCCTGATCTTCTATTTATTTTTTGCATTTTATTTATTCAAAAATGATGATTTATTGATCTGGAAAAGATATACAAAATTACATCTAAACAATAAATAAAGAATTATAATTGATTGTTTTTTTTTTCTCTTCTAAAATATAGCGAATCTATGGGTTATTCATTTTATAGAAAAAGCAATAATAATTGTAAAGTAGCAATCAATCAATGAAATGATGAAATTTACATTAAATAAAATGTATTATTAAAAAAATAAATAAATCAACACGGAAATGACATGAAATTTAAAGGAATACAACTAAAATAAGATTAAGATCTAAATTGTAATCCAATCAAACTAGGAAAATAATATTAACAAAAATGAAATGCATTAGAAATGAAAGTTAAATGAAACCAGGGAGCTGACAGAAAAACAAACAGGAGTCTTTATTATCAAATCACATGCGTACAAGGGATTCATGCGTACGCAGAGCTGGAGAATGTTATGAATGTTGCTCGTAAGCTGATGGAAATGCTTTTCCTGTTTGTTGAAATCGCATAAGAAAGTCTGGAAGATAACAATGGTCTGTTTCACGGTGACCCCAGGGAGTAATCACTGGGTGCTGTATGAATGTAACTTTGCAAAAAATTAACATGAATTAGCATTTGTCTGCCTTTAAGAAATTCCCCGTGCAATGCGGCTGGCACTAACCTCTCAGTGGATTGGCATAAACTGAAAGGTATTACAAAGCTCTGCATTTAAATAAGGGCTTTAGATATGGATCCGAAAAACCAGTCCAATGCCCAAATACATAAATATGAATATGCTGCAGTTCGGTTTATGTATACAGCAGACACTACCCCAGTTACAAACAAATCATATACGCTTGCTACAGTACTTCTAACCTGCATGACCTCATCTAACATCTCTGACAAATTGTTTCTGTGCATGAATGGCTTAATGCTACAGTCCTCAAAGTCTTTAATACTAATAATTTGCAGCTGAATCTTGTGCCAAGAAACTGTCCATGTCATATATTACATTCTATAAAGAAAGATGTTTGATTGATTGATTAGTGTCCTTGTTACAGTGTGATTGAGGCACTCAGTGATATTATTTAACTACATGAGTTTAGTGTATAGTTAGGGTTAGGATGATGGTTTGTTTTAGGGTGTGTAGTTTTGCTTTTTTAATTTATGGTTATCACTACTGTATTGCAAGTGTGTCTATCATGTGACACACCTTTTATTTATATTATTTAAACTTATTTAATTAAATTATTAAGAAGTTGTACTCTATGCAGATTAAATCGTTTATATAAACTCTACTGAAGGAGGGACGAAAAAAACAATTATTATAATTTTATTTTATTTTGAATCAAAATCATATTAGTATTATTATATTACTACATTGTCTGAGCATTTAGTAGACATTAATCTAAAACACATTTATACTGTAAGTTCATAACTAAATGAGCATTCAATTATGTACTTATGCAGTAGGTATACAGTATATGTATTTTGTGTAGATATATTTAATTATATAAGAACATAAATACCTAAATGAGTACATAAATACTAATTACATAAGTAGGTAAAAAAATTAAATTAAATTAAATTAAATTAAAAATAAATAAATAATAATAATAATAATAATAATAATAAATAAACCCAACTAAATAAAGAAAGCAAACCAGCGTGTGTTAGGCATGATGGCTAATAATAACAACGGAAAAGCTGAAATAAAGGAGAAAAAAAATCACTGTGACAGTCTGAATGAAAATATGATTTAGTGCAATAAAAATAAAAGCCACCATGCAAAAACTCTTTTTGTTTTCAAGGTGAAAGGTGAAATGGGACATGTTTTGACCCATTCTCAAGCCAGATCATCTATCTGGTTAAAAGGCGAATAGTCGGTCATTCATCACAAATCTAAGCTCTACTGCTACACTGGGGACCATAAAAACAAGCAAACATGCAGCAGGGTATCGGGATATGCTGTTATAAAAGATGGACATTCCAAAAGGTTAAGGCGAATTGCACGCTCCGGAAAAATGGAAGTGTAAATTAGACACCAGGGGCGAGAAAGCAAGCAACGATCTTGAGCTCATATCAGCAAGAACGCTGTAACTCACGCTGTTTTCAGATTGACGCCTCTCTAATTGCGACTCTGAGTGTAAAGGTCACGACCTAAGGTTACAGGACGATGATTAAAAGAGCAACAATTTATCACAAATGATCAGCCGTGTCAGTCTTCCGGTCTATGTGCAGCCCTGATGGTTTCACACCCTAAGACTGTGAATGGGAACATTCAAGGACACTGAATTCAGAGGTCACTGCAACAAGCTATCTGTGCATGTTTATGAACCCTCGCTGGAGCTTATGCTGTGTCTCATTCTAATATCTAGATCCCCTGGTCATTTCTGATTTGCGGTGCATTGTTAAGTCCAATCAAGCTTCTATATAACTGTTATTTCCCAAACATGTTATTTTTCCTCTCTATGTCTGTCACTAATCAAAATGTTACAAATAAACTAGAGGATTTTTGTTTTTCTCTCTGTCCTCAGTATTTACATTCCAAATAAAATATTTAAGACACTGAGGTCGGTCAGTAAGACTTGTATGTGTGTGTTTGTTTCAGTTTCTTCTGCTGACCAAGCTTACATTAAGCTTACATTAATTTAATACTGTAAAATTCTGAAATATTATTACAATTTAAATAACTATTTTCCAAGTTAATAGACTCCAATCTTCTAATGATAGAAAATGCACTAATGTTTAAAATATCGAAAACATGTCTTCTGCTAACATTTGGCAACAATAAATGTCTTTATTGTTACTTTTGCTTAATTTAACGCATCCATTTTCTTTCTAATAATAAAATAAAATGAAATAATACCATTATAATGGTATTTTACATTAAATATTCTCATTTGGTTTTAACAACTTCCTCATTGTCTATTCACTCTCACAATACATAATGCATGTATGAAATCGAGTAACAGTGTACACATTCCTTCATTCATGAAAAACAATCAGATTCAAACTCTCAAGTTAATCCATAAAAGCATTAGATATCTGGTTTGCCACTTTATTTAGTTAACGTCATAAAGATGGTGCTAGATAAGCACACTATCAATACTATGCATATTGATCAGTATCACAGTAAATGTGAGTAACACTGGTATTGCATCCTTTAGTGACACTTACATGACCGACATCTTGTTTGTTTAGTATGTGAATAAGTCGCTAGATATTAATTGCATTGCTGTGATTTGCATGGATGTGAAAAAGACATCATAACGACGGGGTGTGCAGCATTAAGGGAAGCCAGAGTCATAATTCTTCATCTTGCAAAATGTGTGGTGTGTGTGACAAAGAAGCAGCAGAAGAGAAGGAGAGTGAAGGCGAAAGAGGGAGGGAGAGAGAAAGAGAGAGAGGGGCAGTCATGCACATTTCAACGCCAGTTCACATCACGTTCATCGGCATATTCTCTGCGGCATTGCTGAGTCCGCATGACTGACTGAAACGTACACAAACTCCAAACATGCTGAAGCGAAGCCAAATGAGTACGCCCGTAAACACATTTCCTTTTGTTTTGAGCCGTCGACACTAGAGGGAGATTGGGTTAACAAATTTCCATTGTGTTACGCCGTTTCCACTCGCTATAGCACTTTTTGCCAAGGCACGTTCGGCTTGGCCGAGCTCGAGCCAAGATGAAAATCATTAAAGGCCCTCCTCCGCTTGGACTCGGGCTGTCGGTGTTCATCAAGGGAGTGTCATCGTTACAGAAGCCAGTCAAAAGAAATTAGGGTGACATTTGGCTAAAGACACAGCTCTGCTGGAAGCCACTCAATGGATAATCACTCTCGGTTTTAGGTGTTCGCAGATTAGCCTTAACAAGACCTGTGATGTTCCAGAGACAACGCTGAGGGTCGAGATAAATCTCCCCGCATCCCTCTTCAGATTTATGGCAAGGTCCTGTCAGACTCATAATACTTTGCCCTATGTCTCCAGGTTGGGTCAAACTGAAATGAAATACCCTGCGTGCGGATGCCTGCTCTAAACAGAGATCTCATTTCTACTGCACGTTTCCTAAAAGCATCATTATCCGAATGAAACTTTAAAACGCCTGAGAACACATTTAAGTCCATTATGCGTCACTTTAAAAGGATTTTAATGCTTGCCTTCACAATTTATCACAAATGACAAATGTGACAAACTAAGATGAACAAACTCAAAATAAACAATATTAATGCGTTTTGATTATCGCAAAGCCGCTGTACGTCATATGCAAGAATATAACCAAAATGTCTGCTGTGTGCACACAAGCACACCTTTACATGACAGTATGTAAAGTGGAACCTTTTGTAAGCATAGTTTTAAAAGCATGCACCATAAAATACATTTTGGGACATTAATATCTCAGTTTAACAGTTAATAAATAAATACACATTCTGTCCACTGAGTTATTGGAAATAAAACATACATAAAATAAATAAATACATAAGATACTATAAACTGCTTTGCTTTATTGTAAATACAATAACAAATGCAATTAAGTTATGAATAAATTAAAATACAAAAAATAAAGCACAGCATTAAACTCCAAATGCAAACAAACAAGCACAAATATAAGCCACTGCTCCAACCGATAGCTTGCATGTGTATTTTCACATATTTATGCACATTATTGAAATAAAATTGCATGAAGTATGTACTAAGATTTTGCACCTGATTTTTAGTCAACTATTTAAAAATGTTTTCATTTTTTTTTTTTCATTTCTATGGACAGGATAGGATATTTCTAAAAATAGGGTTCATTCAAAGAACATTGTGATATTATGTAACCAAATTGTGAACTTTTGCTCCCTTGGCCTTGTGTACTCTGGTCAGGATTCAGTCAATTGTTTCCTGAACAGTTGAGGTGGAATGGAACGGAATGATCGCATGACACGAGGATAAGATGATCGTATAACACAGGGCTATCATTTCTACACATACTCACAATGATTAACGACGGAAGAATGAACTGCAGCTTTGTCCGTTTACTTTCTTAAAGGTGCAGTTCATTCAAATACAATTAAAGGTGTATGAGTTTGTTTATTCCTCAAATTTGAATTAATATAGCATACTTGGTCACCAAAGGATCCTCTGCAGTGAATGAGTGCTGTCAGAATGAGTTTAAATAGCTAAAAAACATCCACATGACTGACATCTTGTGAAGTGAAACGCTGTCTAAAAATAAAAAAACAATATTTTATCAGAATGCAATAACTCACTTCACCTAATAATGATTTTCATTTTCATTTTCATTTGCAGTTGTAAATAGTTAAATACCAGTTAAATTTAAATGTAACAATACTAAAATGGGTGCAATAAGGGTCTTTTCAGGAGGGAAGCAGCCCTAAGCAATCAACATATTAGCATTCAGGTCCATCAAACATCTCAATATGGATGAAGAATGTGCTGGGAGTTTAGTACAACAAATCAAATTAAATAACCTTGTTTTTGTAAATTATTTAATGACTTTTTGCGTGCCATAATTGGAAATGTTTTTATGGTTCATACTGTAGTGTAAATGCAGTCATGTCCTCGGAGGTGAATACAGCTCTTTGTGAGTAACTGGCAAAAAATCCATTACCCAACATGTGTGGGTCTGCTGTACAATGTAGTATCAGACTTCTTTGAAAAAACTAAATTGATGAAAGGGAAATTAACTTGAAAGCTAAAACTTCAAATGAAATGTTACCTTGTGTGCTGGCAAGTATACAAGATGAAAATCATCACCATCAGGTTTTCTTCTTCTTTTTTTTTTTTACTGTCATGGGTTATATACACAATGTAATCACAATTGATCTTTTTTTTAATTTATTCATTAAATTTTATTTGAATTCATTACATTACATTTAATTCCTCAAACTTTTTATCTAAATTCTAAATTTACATAATGCATTTTTTTTATCTTCCCGCTACACAATATATATATATATATATATATATATAGCATAAAAGGTAATTTAAAAAGGAAGAAAAAGTCTGAATTATGAATAAATAATGAATATTTTTCCCACATGGTAATAACAAGATTTTAAAAATCATGTTGGGCTAAAAAAATAACCATGTGGGGCTTTAAAAATCCAATAAATTATTTGTCCATTAGATGCTATAAATGCATATGACATTTACAAAATTGTAGTTACAAAACGACAACATTATAACTCTGAATTCTGTGAAACTCCATTCAATAACACCTTTTGTAGAAGGTCCACAGACAGTCAGCGTCTATGAAATTGCCCCTGTCTCTAGAGATGTGACTGCACATGGCCGTCTTTGAATCAGCTGAACTTATGACTGAGTAAGCTGTGCAGCAGTACCGGGGCCATGAACATGAGGGACAATCAGACGTTCTGCACGGCCAGCTTAACATTCGCCTCATGTCCAGCTTTAAAGCAAATCGATCTGGGCCAAAAGTGGCACACCATTGCTGAAGTTTCTGTCCTTGGAAATTCACAGGACTGAGACCAGTGTTTAAGACCGCAAATCTGTTGAAGTTGTTAAAAGAAATCATTATTTTTCACTTGAAGATCTGATGTTTACCATGCTTGCAGCCTCAAATAGCAATTTAGGAAAAAATATATCATTACTAGCATCATTATTCTTCAGTGTCACTTGTTTCCTTAGAAGTCATTCGTATATGCTGAGCTGATGCTCAAGACAAAATTAAATTGTGCAATAAAAAGCATAGTTATGCTGCTTATTTTTATTTATTTATTGTTTCTTACTATACAAAAAGGAAAGAACATCTAATAAATAAAATGCTAAAAAACTGACAGGTGATGTATGTAGAATTGACACCTAGTGGTTGAGCTAGGCGTTGCAATCCAAATTCAAAATATTGAAGAGGGTTTTGTTTTGTTTTTTTCACCTGGCCCCTCCTCCTCAGAATTGACATACACACAGGTTGCCAGATTGACGAAACCAACAGGAACGAGCACACATGACAATGAATGAAATGAACTACCTGGTCTCATGGCATAAATGTACCTTGGTGCACTTTTTAGCGAGACATGAAGTGCATGTCAGTAAGTACACATCCCTGCAGCGGCAACGCTAGACTTAGTAAAACTCAGACACCTTTTATTCCTTTTTACACACGTTTACAGAGTTTTGATGAATAAAGCATAATTTTCACAGAATAACTTGAAGAATATCATGTTATGACTTCAAAACAATATTAATATACTGGGAGATTTGAAAATGGAAACTGTTATCATCACACATATCCGGCTTCATATCTATGTGTTTTCATAGACGGTAGGTTTGTTCGGTAGCTCATGGAGTACAGAGATGTACTTGAGAGATGAGGAGCTCCGGCTTGAACACCATGTAACTACAGTTCAACAAAACAGTTCAAATCTGTGTAAAAGAAAGTTGAAATGGTACAGCTGCATCAACAAATGTGTTTTATCAGTTTTCTATTTGTTAACACTATCAGGTAGGTTTAGGGTTGGATTTGTTGTAGGGCATATTTTCAGCATTTTAGAGCATTACATTTTAGTAACAGTCCTCCAAAAAAGCAAATTCTGAACCACTGCAATGCATACCTATATCAACATAATAAAAAATGTGTCAGAGTTCACTTATTGAACCTGTGTTTTAGTGCCGCTCAGTGGACATTTACTCTTTGAAACTGCGGCGAGACCTGCAGTGAGGCATGTTAAAACAGTGTTGCACAAAAAGTGCACAGAGGTACATATTTCTATGAGACTAGGTTGGAAATGAAATGCGCGGATTCCCACCAACTAGCAACCCGGGCTGCCGAAATACAAATGGCTAAATTGGCACCAGAATGGAACGCACATTTTCAAAGCAGAATAAATG
>JAUMHR010000042.1:15938763-15949007 GCA_032361145.1 Enteromius fasciolatus | reverse complement strand
AAGAAGTATGTTAACCTAGCGTGTTTCTTAAATACCTGCAAATGTATTACGGTATATTCATGCTTCAGTCGAAAACTTGCATACAGCACCTTTAGGTAATCAATCTCAGCAACTATACTGTATAATACACACTCCCTCACACACACAATTTAATCTCAAACATCAAATTATTAAAATACTTTTTTATTTTGCGTTTGCATTTGTATTTACAACATCCCGCCCAGTCCAAGTCTCCATTTGGAGCTACACGGTGAATCAAGCCTCTAAAAATAAACAGCAATTCGTCAAATTAATTCTGGGCCATTAATTTTTTGGGATTCTGGTTTGTGCAAAGTGCGACGACACAGCTGTGAATTCGGTGGATTTGTCATGCAATAATTGTGCACTCTCACAAAAGGTGAAGCCAAAAAATAAAGCTTGGACGTCAGATGCTGTAATACAATGTATAAATAAACAATCGGAGGATTACAGGAGCCAGAGGCTACATATCACCTCCAAACTACACGTTCTGCAGCTCAAGCTTTAGTGGATACATGGAAAGTTTGAGCCTCATGTCGTGAGTAAACAAACACAAAGATAACAGTTGCTGGCAAATATGTGGCATCAGTCTGCAAAGACAAAGCTCAAAGAGGCAAACACTCGATGCCACCGGTCCCTCGGCTGCTCATGATTTATCATATGGCTTTTAGCGCTCACAATGGGAGCGTCTTGCACCAGCTCAGCAAATTGACTGCCTTCAAGCTACAGCTTTCATCTGCTCCGTTACAAGAAATGTTTATCTACAATTCACTGCTTACTTTAGGATGCTTTGGGATCGCAGAATGTCAGTATCCAGAGGAAAAGCCTCTAATGCACCAGCATCAATGGGATAAGAGACGCAATCTGGATATACTGTACATACACCCATTTTTATTCACAGTCGGTAACCTGAACTGTTTAATAGGAACAAACATATGTTTTTGGGATGTTGTGAATGTAAATGTAAATATGAATAAGTTTTACAAACAAAATAAATATGACATTTATTTATATATTAAACCTGTGGCATTGCATAAATTAGACATGTATAATATATATATATATATATATATACAGCATTCATACAAACTATAATAATAACAATGATAATAATAACAAAGAAGATGATAATAATAGAATCAGAAAGTGCTTTACTCAACACATTTATAAATAAAGTACAATTGTTTTTAGTAGTATTTGTGGTAGTATTAATAGTAGAGGATCAAGCTGTCAATCAATTTATAAATCATCATCGCATACCTACTAAGATCATCCAAACTGATCTCACGGCAATTCGTACATCATTTACGAGGTGGCTAATCCGTACGAATTTGTACGACCTCACTCGTACAAAGTTTTATTTTACGAGATGTCAATTCGTATGACTTTGTACGAATTACCTAAACATAACCCCGCCCCTAAACCTACCCATCACGTGGTTTTAGACAAATTTACGAGTGAGGTTTGTACGAATTAGTACGAATTGGTGCAAATTTGGCACCTCGTACGAATATGTACGAATTGCTCGTGAGATTGTGTTGGATCATCGTGCATATTCATATTTACAAATATACCTCAACTGTACTGCTTGTAATGGATGATTATGATGCAAAACAAAAGACTTACAAAATGTCGTAAGCTGCAGCCCCGTATCATGCCGATGGGTTTCCCCATATTCAGCAGCTCTTCAAGTCATGTGTTAAAAAAAATCCAGTGAAATAAGGACAAAAATGGAAGACTGAATTAAACATGAACGGTGTCCTTAATATCAACATGGCCAACCACAGATATGGGCCAGGAGTACACTTCAGTATTTACATAAATTTGCACTACTGAGACGGGCTCTTCGCTCTGAGACTCCTCTGATTTACAGCTTGGCATTAGGTAGAGAGCGACATGCCTCTTGGAGATATCAAACAAGAATGACGAGCCAGACGGATATGCGACAGACATATTTACATATACCACCAGATTTATCTTCTGTGGTCTGACCTACTGCAAAATATAACAGCAAATGCATGAAAAATACTAAATAAAATAGAACTGCTCTCAACTATTTAGTATCCTTACAAGAAGTGAGCCAGGACAATTTGGCTTAGTTTGGTTGATTTATTTATTAGCATTTAGTTTTCTGCAGGAGACTAAAATGATCACGTGGACTCTATAATCTTTCATTTTTGCTAATAGAGTTCTTAAGCAAGCAGCACGACTAATTTTGAATATGTGAAGTGTACTATCGTAATCGGAGTAATGCCACTTCCGCCTGAATAATAAAATGAAATTTGGTCGTGTAAAGCGTTGGTCGTGCCGCCTCCTGGTGTGCTGAAAAAAATAAATAAATAATTAATAATAATAATTGGGACATCACAGCCTTGTTAGCTTATTTCTTAGAGTTCTTACTAAATAAGTTTCTCATTTGAAATTTGCATTAATTATCTCACGGCCTCAATGAAATACAGATTAACTTAAGCAGAGGGGCTAAATTAAAAAAGGAGAGAGAGAGATGGCGAATACGTGCAGGATTGATGTTGCTCAGCAACCATTAATTTGAGTTTCATATGCGCAGGTTTATTTCAGTCAGGTCTATTGGAATTCCTCCGACAGTCAGCAATTAATCTTCTGCTCAATTATCTCCGCACATTTTACTGTAGGTAGAAAGAGTGATAAGACAACAGGAAATGTTAACAGTCATGTGTATCTCCAAAACAATCTAACAACTGAACACATTTGAATTCTGAAGTGCCACCTGCTTGTTTTAAGCACCAACAAAGGAGACTATTTGGCTGACACTTAATAATGCTAGCAGCCTAACGACGCTAGACTATTGACTTCGATGCTTATCCTGTCCGGAACTGTGCAGCTATGCTGAAAAAGAACATACGGATGATATGTCTAGCGACCAGCTGGAATCATATGTTTAACATGCTGTTTAAGGATTAGGGATGCACAGATAAGGCAACAGAATCAATATTAGATTATAAATTAAAGAGATTCATCTTAGATATTATTTTGAAAAAGTTAAATTAATGAAATAACAACATGGATATTTTTGAGCTTTCTATTCATCAAACAGTTCTAATAATTAAACAGTATATATAATACCTGTACATCTGTCTTATCTAACCATTTACAAAATGTAGACCTACTATGAACCATTGGTATAAAGAAATTATACATTAACTGTAATATATTATCATACAGATCAAATATGACAACATTAAAAGTTTGCTTTAAATTGAACAATATGGATAGTGCAACAAAAAACTTTAAAAAAGAAATAAGACACTTATTCAGTATGGGTTTTATGACCCTAATATATACATATATATATATATATATATATTATATGTATGTACTAAGAAGATCAAATAAGCACAAAGGTCAGGGCATTCCAAAGTAACGTCAAAGTAATGATTATTGCACAAAAAATATATAATTTCACAATTTATTTTGAATCTACTCAAAATACTGTAGCCTACCTGTCAAAGATTGCTATACATGAGTAAGATTTGTCCAAAAGCAGTGATATGTTTTTCCTAACAAGTTTAACTTTTCTGAATGGACTTATAAAAAACAGTGCACCCTGATCTAAAAGCTCAGGATTTGCGGTTGTAAACAGTTGTAAACTGCTATCAGATCGCACAAAGTTCTGCTCTTGTGTGCTGTTTGCCTAAGCCGTCAGTGAAAGGACTGTGGGCATCTTGCTTGAGGCTGAGAATACAATGCAAGCCGACAGCAAATAGATCTAGATATTGCAAGATTTTAAAAAGCCCCACACTTGTTTGGTATCAATTGAGGTCAGTACGAATGGCCAGACACATTTGAACTGGCAAATGCACAAGACAGATGCTTTTATCCAAAGCAATGCTCAGTACACTTATAGGCAGCCCCCCGGGTAGGCAATTTGATATAGCAATTTCATACTATTTACTGAGTCTAAAGACACGGTTTCTTTGAGGTGCAACACCAAACATGTGGTTTTATCCCTCTGTTGTTTGACCTTCATGACTTTCATGGCAATGCATCGAAAATACACTGCACAATGGCCCTAAAAAGTACTTAAGATACACACAAAATGAACAAATGGATATATGATCTACGTCATTTAACAAAGACAAATCTCAGCCATCATTTAGAACTTTCCCATTGGATCTACTGCTGCCAAAGTTAGAAGTCACTACGTACTCAGATGCTACCGTTTAGGTGACTTTAAACTGTATCACCCTTGTGGAGCCGATCTGGGCACAGGTGTTTGAACTAAAGCCAGTGCTCACACATGTCAGCTCCCTGGTGTTGGCTTCCTCCAGTCAGTCAACAGCGCTATCAGCTAGTGTTTGAACAGCTTGACCAACGTTGTAAAGAGTGACCTACAAAAATGGTCCAGGTTGGGTTTATAATTCACACCGTCCAAAATCACTCCGTGGACTGCTTGTAACTGTTCTTTAAGAGCCCATGTAGACCTGGAACATACTGTAAGTAAAGAAAAGCAAAATGCTTTAACTAAAAAAAATGTAAAACAACTTTAATTAAGTTATTAAATCTAGCAAAAAGTACCATTTGGCCATACGTTTGATCCCCAGAGAATGCATGTCCTGATGTAATAGCTTAATAGCAAAGCAATGTTGGATATATAATGTTTTTGGCAGGCACTTTTATTGCTTTGCTGTTAAGCTATGTTTCATCAGGTCATGGCATACTATTTTTTTTTTTTTTTTGTACCCATAAGAAAACTTTTTAGTATTAAAATGTAGTATTGCATCATGTTTTTGTTTTTTTTGTTGTTGTTTTTTTTTTAAATCGAAATTAAAATGAATGTGCAATACATGTATGCATTTGACAAACAGCTATTCCTTTGTATTCAAAGTATAGTTCATGCATTCTCTAGGAATCAAACAAATAAGCTTGATGTATAATCTGTACATACAGCAAAGCATTTTTTGCTTTGAATTATATTTAAAAATGTTGAAAGTAACATGAGAACAAGTAATTAATTACAAGTACATGAAGACAGCGCATGAGGTGCTATATTTTACCTACAAGGTACACTTTTATTTTACACTTTTCTTTCTTTTTTTTTTTTTTTTTTAAGGTCGCTGTGCATTTTGCTCTTTGTGTGGGAGTTGGTTTGATGATCGAGTGTGATTTCATGCGTCGTTGCACTCTGACATGTCTCAGACCACAAGTCGTGACTCATTTATGGTCAGTTTACTCATTCAAGTGAACTACTGTCATACTGTAGCACTTTGAAGAGAATCTTGCTAGAGAAGCTGATTGAAATCTATTGGCCCCTTGAGTACTGAGGTTTGTTGCAGCTAATGCCATGCAAGAACATTAAGAACGCAGAACGTAGTTGCATGGCATTAACATTTTCATACTTCTGTAGCAAATGTTTGTGGTGTCAGTGTGAAAGGACTCCCTGGTCACTGTTATTATTATTATGAATTTATTTGTATAAACTCTATATAACTATATCTCTTAGACTGCAATATGAATACGTGTATGACAGCTTGGCTTTGGGGACCGTTTTGATTTTCTTTGTGTTTTAGGAGGGTATGATTTATGATGAGATTTATTAGATGACAAGCACAGCAGGAAACCAATCAACAGAGCAACTGTCACCAGGGAACTGAAGGGTGTGGAACACAGTCACAAATCTCTATTTACTTATTTATTTATTATATAAACTGATTATATATATATATTCATTCATTCATTGATTTACTTAATGTATTTATTTGTCTTCATTTATTTATGGTCACTTTGATTGATTCACCCTTGACTAATAAAGTATTAATTTATTATTATATTTACATATTGTTACATCGACGCCAGGGCTCCACCCTCACTTCCTCACGAGGTTTGTGCTCGCCTGAATACTAATCACCTGCACCTGTCACCACCAGCTGGATCCCATTCACCACTCTGATTACCACCACATAAAACCACACACCTCAGAGCACTCATGGTCCGAGCTCGTACATATGAAAGTGGACTCACTTTACTCTAGTGATTATTGTGTTTCTTACCTGCTCTCTTCCAGTGCTCTCCTCTCTCCTCCGTGTGTCTTCAAGTTCCCAGGATTCCCTCTCTGTTTCTCCAGAGTCTGTGGTGTGTGGTTGTGGCTTATCAGTCTCTCCGTCGCTGTGTGCTTCGTCTCATTCTCCTGCAAGACAAAAGGAAGCCATCAACAGTCACGATCGACGCTCCTAATCCAAGCTGTGGTTATATTACTCGCTTCTTGAAGGACCGGTTCCTGAATTCATTCTGTTGAATAAATATATTGTTATCTTTTTACCTTCTGTGTCCCGTCCGCTTCATCACACACACACACACACGCATATACAGTATATAAATTAAAGTCTTAAAATAGATGTCTTTGTTTTGTGACAATCACTATAGCATTGGGCTACCTTAATTTGCAAATCAGCAGCAGCACGTGTAATATTTTGATCTCATTAACCATCAATTTCTGAGCGGTTCATCTCACGTGAAATTAATTATTAATCTCACAACTTGCCAGACACCCGCTGTTTTGAAACGGCTCCGGTGTTTTTTTGCCAGCATACTTAGCGAGTGCTCATGCTGTAATTGTTCACCCCATCAAAGGAGAAGACCAGGCCTTCAATCTGCAAATTAATTCTGTATTCAGCACTCAGTCAAGTGTTTGGAAAAGTTGGCTTGTTCTTGAGCTCGCAGTCCAACACACAAAAAAGTGAAAACAAGGTCGAAGGTAGATCTATTGATCTGAAATACCTTTTTGTTGTATTGTTTGATTTAAAAATGGAAAAAGGTCGAGGCAGTATCAACACCTGATAAACACTGGGCGATTTGAATACGGTGGATTTTGGTTATGTGTGGTTGCAGGTGACTGTATTTTGTCAGATAACTGTATTAGTTTGTTTAACCAATCTAGTTATATTCATGCAACACACATGTGTGATAATCTGTGTGAAACAGCAAAAAACAACAACAATTTGCATTAACATACTGTAAACTGATAGGAACTATCACCCCGATCTCATGACAATTTGTATATATTTTAGTTGAGTTGGCAATAATTTGTACAAACCTCACACAACTTTTGCTAAATTGTGCATATTTTATGAGTTTATTTTAGGATTTTATACGAATGATCTACACCTTAACCCCACCCTTAAACCTACCTGTAATACATAATAAAATACATTTAAATACATGCAAATTGTGAGACTGTGTTGAAACTATAGTGTAATATGAGCTTGAAAAATAAAGAATATGAACATAGCTAGAAAAATACTATTTTGATTATATTTTACATGCCATGCACTTTTTTATTTATTTATTTATTTTTATTTTTTTTGTGTGTTAACAGTAAATCAACAAACATCAAATATATCTAAAATTTTCCAAAAACAAAGTGGTGTACAAGAAATCAGTAGTGCCATTTGTCTGTGGATTAGTGGATAAACCTTCGTTTTTTTTTTTTTCTCCAATCCATTACGATCAGGAAATCACTCTGAAATTGCTAATTTAAGCACGGCTACATATGAAATCTGACATAAGGTAGGTCGTCTATCATCAATGCCTCATTTATTTCCTTTCATCCTTTGTGTCCTGACAGTCGTGGTTACATGATCTTAATGCCTTTAGATCTAATATCCAGACGGCACTTCCTCCAGCTTTTAAGACCATCATCTGTGACTTCTTCTAATAGCACTGATCTGCCAAATCCAATAATGATGCCTCAAGGTTCTGGGTCTGGGGTTTTATTTATTTTAGATTTTTTTTTTTTTATTATTTTGGCAGTCAGGCAGTTGCCCTAACTCAGAAACTCTGAACCAATGCTGTTGGCGACTCTCAACAATGATTGTGAGATTGCTCAAGGTAAACATGACTTTAGCAGCGCCAAGTTGCCTGAAAGATGAGTCAGCTGCACTTTGGAGTCTCTGAGGTGACAGCCACCCACACAGAGCACTGAAGTCATTCTGTTACCGGCTGTTTATGACACTGGCTTCTTGCTTGCTGGTAGAAATGATATTGAAATAAATCAATAAGCCATGAAAGGCCATGCAATCTCGTATATATATATATATATATATATATATATATATATATATATTAAGGGAATTTATTTAATGGTGGAATATTATGTTTATGAAACTGCAGCAACAATAATATGATAAAACAAAGCAGTGTTTAATAAATGTTGGCGGTGACGTTAATATTTATGGCTAATGTGAACTGTGTAATTTGTGCTTGGGATGCTAAGAAAATAAAATAATGATTCCATTAAAAATGATGAGTAATATATGCTTAAAAAAACAGGGTGAAAAAATGCTGATTTTTATTTTATTATTTATTTGTTTTATGAAAAATAAAGTGCTCATTGTATTTTAAAACAACATATGATCTTAGAAGAATTTAAATATCATTTGATTTCTTACATTATATTTATATATTCTTAAATTTTGATAGAACAAGAAAAGTAAAAGCAGGTAATGTATGAAACCATGCAGAAGTTACGGTCAATCTGTTAAATCACAGTGTTTGATAAGTCAAAGTGATTAATTGTCAGTACCGAGTGAGATCTCTTCAATGCACCTGAGGTCATCAATCACAACCCACCAGACACACACAACATCCCTGACCACCGAATATTCATCTGACACATGCAGATTTTAGGTCATAAGCTGACATTTAAAAAAACGCTGATAGGATAAATTTTGACTCTAATCATTTTAATATGAGACATGCCACAGAGCACACCAATGATATCGATTCTGTGTTCAGAGAAGGTTGACAATCAGTCAATATAATATCATGTTTTAACTTTGCCTGTTCCTGGTGACTTCAACATTTTCCACCAGAGGAACATTTCAGGGATGCGTGTGCATGATTACTACAATAAATGTCATTAAGCAACATCATGCTGATTTCTTTTCGCAACTTCGACCTGCAAAATGTGCCATCCTGAGAGTAAAATGACAGATTTGGCTGCAATCAATGCCTGTTTGCTTAGAGAATGATGGCCTCAGCATTGACACGAATATCTTCGGCAGCTCAGAATGAAAGGGAGGAAAGACTTTTCATTGATTTTTTTTTTTTCATCCCAAGCAGAATGTTTCAGGCTAACTTCAAAAGGTCAATTGCTCCCTATAATTGACCTAAAGATCATATTACACATTCTAGGGCCAATATTATAATAACAGTATAATAAATCACTCATCATAAATGGCACCAGCATTAAGATCTGGTTCTGTCACAAATGTTGCCTGCAAGAATGAATATGTGTTGGAAACAATATTTTGACATTTGCCAATTTTATTTAAATACTTTAATGAAATTATCATTGCATGCGCCATCATATTCTGGCTTGTATACAGTCAACTACTGTTAATATGTTTTAATATATCTTTAGCACAGCCGAAATGCAACGTTTATTATTTGTTCAGTTCCCCAGTCCTAACTATGAGCACCAGCAGTGAGGCTCTGCTTGCCAAACACCACTAATTAAACTCTACTTTGAGGAGACTAAAGTGGATTTTACCTGATTTCCGCTTAGAGAATGCAAAGACAGTGTAACTTGCTGGACCAATTGTGAGCACAATCACATAAAATTGGACGTTTTGTAAGAGTGCATCACTAAAAGGCCACAATCTGCTTCAAGAGGTTGGCACGATTGAGCCAGGCAGTGCTGATATTTCAGCCAGTCATTTTACTCTCGTTGAGGAAATTGCATGCAGCCATATTCCCCAAAGCCCAGCACACCAAGTCAATTACCTTATTGGGTTAGAAGCTGTAATGGCCTCTGAAGGGCAATAGAAATTGCATCTCACACTTTCATGCTGCTGGATTAGAACAGTGCAGTAGTAAATGATCGAGGGTGCCACATTACTCCTGCCCCATTGTCTAAAGTTGCAACACGTTGCAAAGGTTTCTAGACCAATTCGTTAATTGTATTATTTTTTTTACAAATAATAGATGACAGCATAGTCCTCTTTGGTCCAAGGAAATAAACTGACATGTTATTTTAATGTGACACAAAATATTCCTATTAAAGGATATTTCACCCATTTTGTATCGATTTATTTATATTTGTATCATTCTACTAGATTACTTTGCTTCGTCATCAGAACAGATTTGTATAAATGTAGCATTGCATCACTTGCTCACCAATGGACCCTATGCAGCGAATGGGTGCCGTCAAAATAAGAGTCCAAACAGCTGATAAAAAACATCAAAATAAC
>JAUMHR010000042.1:15894544-15909122 GCA_032361145.1 Enteromius fasciolatus | reverse complement strand
TATATTTTTTTTTTTTTTTTTCTTAATTCTTCAGGAGAAATAAAAACAGACAGAAATGAGAGATGTTCACATGCTCAGATCGCTTAGTCTTAGATGAGCAATGAGAGTTCATATTGAAATACCTGATGCCTGAGAGTTTGGTATCTCACCAAATCTGAGCTCTACTTGAGACACTTGTGATTTCTACTAAAATACAGAAAAGCGATAAACAATATTCGGTTACACTTTATTTGATAGTCCACTTTAGACATTATACTAACTAAAAGTAACTTTGTAACTACATGTCAACTAATTCTCAATAATTTGCAACTACATGTATATTAACTCTCAGAGTAGACTGTTAGAATAAGTTGACATATAGTCCAACACAGTCTCGCAACCAATTTGTATGTATTTTATGAGATGGCTAATTCATGCTAATACATAAAATCATAAAATACGTACGAATTGCCGTGAGATCAGGCTGGATATTCAGTATGCAGTATGTTGTGGGCCCATCAAAAAAGTGTTGCTACCATTCAGGTGTTGGTCTTCTTTTTTTTATTTTTTTTTTATTTATTTTTTTTAAGAAGTTAAGCTGATCTTAAAAGCTATATCACACAAACCATTGCTTTAAAATATTCATAGCTATATGTATAACATCAACATTTCCTTGCCAAAAATACATTTAGTTAAATCATCTGGAAGCGCATGGGGCCAGAACTTACCACATAGTTTTTGAGACTAACCTCAAGCTAAAATACACACACTGACACACACAATTATTCCCCATGCAGATCAATTAGCAAATAGTAGATTGGTATTGATTCCTGTGTTTTTCACACTGTGTGAGAAGTTTTGCTTAGCTCATTAAAAAGTTAGCTGTCCTCAGTGAAAATGTAATAGTCAACATATATCCACCTAATGAAAACACTAACGACATGTGCTTTGGGCGAATTTATTGTTCACGAAAGATTTTGTGAAGCATGAACAGAACAGTATGCAGGTTTAAATCTTTTGCAAAACACAATTGTGCATGAACTGAATGCACCGATTTACACAAAAAACATTGTTTAAACAATTCTCCTAAATTCAGAAATACTCCCCAGCACCTGGAGCGAGGGAGTGTGCTGCTTTGGACCAACACTTTAAAGTTTTAGGATACGATGCAGCATTGTCAAGTAGACAGTTAAGGTTAGTGTTTTGCAATTTAAATTTCAGCTGTTCACCAATGTGCCAAACTTTCCATGTTTTACAAGGACACACCATAAAACTGCTTGTAAACATCTCCCTGACCCGTGGGAGCAGCGTGTTTTATTATTTGAATTCTTGCTTATCAGCCAGTCCTGTGATGATGCTCATCCTTGTGTCCAGTTTCAAAGTACTAACCAAAGTCAAACACATCAGGCTGATGAAATCTGCGCTTAAAGCACCTCAACATGCTTTTCTGTTTGATGACCCTACTCCAAAAAAAAAAAAGTATTCTTGTTTTGTATCAGGGGATTAAAGAATCGGTCCTGCGCCAGCATTTATGAATAGTCCTGTATGATTTACTGCAAGCCTTGTTCTGCGTTCACCCTGAGGGTAACTTGTTTGAACACAGTCAGACACAGACGCTCTTGCGGGAAAACGCACAGGCGCTTCAGTCATGAGTCATTCTATCCTGAATTAGACGTATTTCGGGGTTTTCATGTCCAGATTCTGACAATGTAGTAGCACGTTCATCCAAAAGAGAAAATGTATCATTTACTCACCCTTGTGTCTTTCCAAACATCTGTATTTCTTCTGTGGAAAAACAAACTAAAAGAACATTAACGGAATGTCTGCAGAATATTTGCAATATAACGAAAGTGAATTGATCTTCAAAAATTAGCTCTGAAATAAAAACAAGCACCATAAATGCTCATTGCAGATCAGTTAGAATTCCATTTACCCTGTTAATTTAAGTTTGATTTATAATAATTGTAAACTATATTTAATATAATTAATATTATAACATGGCATCTGATAATAAATTGCATGTAATATATTCTGCAATAGTGATTAATGCAAGTACTGATGTGTGCAATTAATCCGATTAATTAATATTATTAGACTGACAGCCTACATATTAATATTACATTATATTATATTACATTACATTATATATGATTTTTGAGCAAATCCTATAACTCAAACAGAACATGGTGGTTATGATCTTGTTCATTATGCTTTGTTTTGTTGTTGTTTTTTTTTTGTAAATGTCTCCTATATGCTCATAAGGCAACATTTATTTGATTATAGTATTCAGTAAAACAGTCATATTATAATTTATAATATACATTTTTATTTGGACAATCTTAAAGGTGATTTTTTTTTTCTTTCTTTTTTTAATATTTTTGCACCCTCAGATTACAGATTTAAAAAAAGAAAATTGTCACTGAGCCATTAGTGGAAAGCTTCTTTATTTATTTATTTAAAAAAATAAATAAATAAGGAAAAATAATTGACCCTTACAATTGGTTTTGTGCTCCAGGGTCACATATGCTAATCATTCTAATAGAAACATGTACGGCCGTGCTGAGAAGGCGAGCAAGTAAAATCAATAAACACCATAAATACCATAACTAATCCCAACCTTTGGCCTATGGCCATATATAACCCAGCTTTTAATATTCACCCACCACATCAGTGCTGTTGCATCCCTCTCACAAACGCACCGAGTTTGTCCACTAAGACTTGTTTAAGCAAGCACACATTGTTCTAACCTCTCAGCTGGAACCGTCTCCAGAAGAGTAAATATTTCAGAGCCCCCTCTCTGTTCTTAGCATCCCGTCAGGAGCACACAGGAATTAAAGCCCCTAATTTGTACGGAGCTTTTCATTTATTAATGTGAAAATAGAGGCAGCACATCCCAGTGTTGGAACATTAATTTGAGGGGGATTCTTGTTTTCATTATGATTGTGTGCCGATCCTGCGTTACCTTTCTTTTAATTAACTTCTGCACGGACCTCCCACAACTCAGCAGCTGCACTTTAATTATCTCGCACAGCCTTATCGTTCCTGAATAATCTGTGTTAACAGCAAATTTACAGAATTGTTTAAGAGAAGTGTGTGTCTTTTACTTCACAAGTTTGAAGTTTTTGAACTCGGTCTCTTTTATCCTCTGCAGTGTATAATAATAAATAACGAAAAGCTTTCAAATTAAAAGTTTTTTTTTTTCTCAAAATACATTAGCAAGACACATTTTTCCTTTGAACCATAGTACTTTCAAACGGTTCATCGACTATACACCGGCTTCCTCCTCGCCTCCCGTTGCGGTGAGATATGTCCTGATGCTACACAGGCATCTCAGTAAAGTCGATGGCTTAAAAAGAGCACCTTTTTAGTTTATACAGGTATGCTAAAAAAAGGCCACACTTTTGAATTTTAAATTCTCTAACGAGTGCCAGCTAGTAAAAGCACATCGCTGATGTTGACAGTTTTTCATTAGCAGCTAGTTTTAAAAAAGCCACAAACATTTGAAGTAATTTGTTCACTTGACAATATTTTAAGCGATGTTGCCAGGCAACTTTGGTTAATGTTTCCGTGTTTAAATTATTAATTTTTAGTGATGTAGCCACTGTCTGTAGCTGCATCCCCATATTCACACGTCCCTACTATATAGAGGACAAAATTAGTACGCAACTGATGCTGCAAGATGGCACGAAAAAGTCAAGATAACAGTAGTACATCCAGATTATATTCATCCTCTATTTTAGCACACAGCCAGTCACTTTATTTCATTACTGAATGCATTTTTCCAAAGAAATCAGTCGATTAAAGTATTTAACTATTCTCTTATTATTTATTTATACTATATTTATTTATAGTTTAGTCTCACATCTATTAAATCATGTTTGTGCTTTATTACTGGATGTGTTCCTCACATCCAAGTTTTCCTATAACTTCAAAAGATTTGAGACTCATTGACTACATTTAAGATCCTTTTTTTGTCCATTTTGGAGGCCAGCAGCCCGTGTCATGTTCAGGTCATACAGGTTTGGAACAAAATGAGGTTCAGATGTTCCGAAGTTATTTTGCTTGCTGAACTGTTCCTTTAAGTAGAGGGCTGGATTTTGGTTGACTGGTCAAGTCATTTATCCCCTTCGTTCTTCATGGTTCCATGGTCTCCTGACAGTGGACAAGTGGCGTCCAGTGGACACCTGCGAGGTCAACCTGAAAAACATATGGCGAGCCACGTAAAACAGCAGCAGGAAGCAGTTGTTATTGTTCTTAAACGTTACTTGTTGTTGGTCAGTGACAGAGAATATGTAAAATAGGGACAGGTTAGGGCAAGGTGATGTGAGGTTTTTCAGCTTGATGGGGACAGTGTTGAAAGGGACTGCTTAAGATATGAGTCATGAATATGCAATGTGCTTGTTTCTTTGAACCCATAAACAGGAAAGTTGAAGCTCCTCTCTGATGTGTCGGAAGTTCTTGCAAAACTGTTTTTTCGTTTTATCAGATCATAAACATAAACTGCCAACAAAACATCAACAGAAATAACATTTCTCCTCAAGTTATAGCCAGAAAGTGCAATATGATGAAAATATTTCATCAGAGGTTACAAGATTTGTTAATGTCCTCTACCCATCTACTTCTGTTCTTAATATTCCTACAGTATATTGTTGTTATTGTTAGTGTTACATCACATGCCTTTGATTTCCCCTTTCGTCTAACCATCTTAGCACCAAATATTTTATTTTGACAGAATTCGCCAGCAGCTTATTTTAAAAGAGACAAAGGAATACAAACATATGTTAGTTTTGTTCTCCCAGTACACATAATAGTTTGATGGCAGGCGTGATTTGCATCTATCTAGCTATATATCTATCTATCTATCAAATAAAAAATAAAAAAAGATGTATTTACTTCATTGACATTGTACACATGTATTTGCAAGGCAAGTATTAGCATTATTTGGTTGCGAGTGATTGGGGCTCACAGGGAGTTTTATGTTACAGTCATGGCCCTGTGTAAAGGTTGTTTTCACACACAGTTTGAAATGCTTTCCTTGGGGTTAATATTTCATGTTGTTTGTAAACCCTCCGCTTCTTTCGCTGAACAGACACTATCCCTGGCCCACTAAACCAAGCAGCCCCTTTTTACAATGAAACTCTAAATGAATAATAGATTCATAGTGATGCATTGTGGACTCCAGAGCCCAAGGCATGGAGGTGTTCGGAGGTAAGCGCATTTAAATGAAAACCAGCAAGCTCATAATTAACTCCAGCTGCATTGACCAAATCAAGGGGAATATAATTTCTCTGTGAACTTTAGATATTAAGTTTGTGGAGAAGTGTTCCAGATACGTGAGGTTGATGATTTTGACTGCTTCAGGTGTCATGTAACAATTTAAACAGCTTTTGTTAATACTTAACAGCTAATAGCAAGCCTAGTCTTTTGGTTTTTATTGTTAATACATAAGGATTATGATTATCGGTATGACCATATGTGTGGGCTGGTTACCATATAAAGCTTGAAACTGGGTTGTTTTATGATCGGTTTGGTGTAAAGCTTGCTCATTTGTGTTTACAGTTCTCTCTTCCCTTCAAGTATAAGAACTGACCCAGTTAAAATGCGTTTTTCATGTAAAATACATTTCATTTCATGCTGTTCATCTCATCTCTCGTCTCTTTTTGATGGAACAAAAGCTTGAATAATAACGCTGCATCTTCAAAGATTGATTCAATCTAATATTCCACTGATAGGTTGACATGAGCTTCAAAATCATATGCAAATGACATTTTCGTTTAACAGTGTATTACCGAATGTCATGAAAGACAATTGGGCAGTGCAGTGGCTTGCTGCACATCATATTTCTTAGATAACATTTGAGCAAATTCTCGTCTCCTCAATTACATTGTACAACCTTGGTGGCTATTGCAAGACTTCATATGACTCTGAGGACACACACAAGGTAGTCCTAGTCCTAGTATTGTGCTAGTGTGTATGCTGTTGAAAATAAACTTATAAACACTAAAACAATTCTTACACAATCTAACATGTGTTTAAAATTGAACTGGAAATTAGGTGCTGGGCGTCCGGCCAGAGGAGAACTGGAACCAGCTAAGCCTGGTTCTCCCAAGGTTTTTTTCCCCATTCTCTCATGGATGGGGTTTTGGTTTTCACTTTAAAAGTGACTTGACTAAAAACCTACTGAGAATCGTGAGGGAAAGATTATATATATTTTACCTATGAGATTAATTTGATTGCTCAATGAAGAAAGACAAAACAAACAATCAAAAAAAAAAATATATATATACTGAAAACCTTCATTGATGTAGATTGTAAATGTGTTGTCATCATTGTGTTTGGTGTATGTATGCTCGGCTTTAGTTTTCTGTCGTCTTTAGCTTTTTCTTCCTGTGCAGAACACCCAGATTATACAAGGTCTTACTATGAGAGCAAAAAGCAATAAAAGCACCTGAAATGGCTACACCTGTGTATGCACCAGTGCCACTGGACATGCAGTTTATTTGCCCATTACACAAGAGTTTACTTGTTCAGTGGATTGTGTGGATAGTTTATCAGCACTGTGCAGTGCAGTTCAAATGTCTGGCTTCTACACAGCACATTACTAAATAAAACAGTGATATATAGTTAGGGATGCTGACTGACAGAAGAGAATAAATAAACACATGTAATATTAATCTCTCTCATATTTTTTTTGATGAGAAGTTCGGCTGTTTTTGTAGAGAACTCCCAATCGTGAGTCACAGCATGCCTACGCAAGAAAACCAATCCACTTCCTGCTTTGCTTTCATCTTGGAGGGATCCCATCTCAATTTTGTTCCTGCCTCTGGCTGAGCGGTTTTCCTGTTCTGACTAATGGCACGTTGGATTCAGTGTAAAACATGAACGTAATGTCTTTTCGCTATCCAGCCAATAGCAGCGCAGCAGAAAGCATGCTAAGTTATATTTCATATTCATGAGTGTAATTTTCACAAACTCAGATCTATGCAGGAACTAAAACAATATTTGGATGAAATTCGGTGCATCAAAATCTCATGGCCAATGCCAGAAGTTCAATGGGCTGCAAAATTGGACCTAGTATTACAACAAACAAAGCTCTAACTTTGTTTCGGAAACGACTACGGCCCCTAATTAGGAAGAAAACCAAACAGTGTTCCTTGGTAAGCTCTAAACCCAAGCATTTGTACATAATCAGTGCTGAAACGTCCAACACAGCTGTTTTAAATGTTTTTTTTTGGATGGTGGAGGCTTTCATAAAAGGATGCAGAATAGCGTAGGGCTGTCAGTGTTAGCTAAAACTATTAAACGCATTTCTGTTCGTTGAAATAAAGCTTAAAATAAATTAAATATAAATATTAGATGAAAGTGTAGCCTAAATTAAGCTTAATGACTAACTGGAAATAACTGATCAAATCTAAAACTGAAGCTATACGTGTATGTGCGTATCCTGGTGGGTACTTAAACCTGAATACACACAGATCATGGGGACTCGCGTCACTTTGGGGACCTGTTTATATATACATATAGTATATTTATAATGTGTGTTTCTTGTACACATACTACCAATAATATAAGTACAATGTACTCCAATAATATTCAGTTTTAAATTACACGCTAGTGTAGTCCTCGTTCACTAGTCATACCAACAACAAAACACCAATAACTGCTGTAGCATAAACTCAGATCAGCAAGGTAGTATTTGAAAGTCCAATCATTTTGAATGGAATACTTGCGTATTTGCTCCAGACATGAGTCAAAATAATCAATAACCTCAACTCCCAGCATCAAATCAAATGCTGTTTGAATGTTATGTTTAATTCATATTACACATCTGACATGAATGAACATTTGGTGAGAGCAACGACCCCATGTAAACAAGCATTCCAGACACAGACTCACCTTCAATGTGCAGAGGGCAAAGCCCTCAAGCTGCTGATCTCTGAACAGTTTCGTGTTTGTTTGTTCTAATGTTAGCTGGACACAAAGAGGTAGCGCAATGTCTACCCGAGGTTTAAAAGAATAAAATATTTGTTTACTAGTCTCACACCTGATACACCTTGGGAATGTGTTTCAGCTGTAAATCAGTGATTATGGAGGGAAAATACTTCTTCTACCTCGGTTTTTTGTTTGGCCACATAGTGACCTGGTCAAATAAGAGCGAGAGCGCATTTGATCCTAGTTCAGACAACACTGCGCTCACCGGGCCTGGTTATAAATGAACATGTCTACATCTAGATTTCTATTTTCACTCCAAATGGTTTGATGCTCGCTTAAATCACATCGGAGGCACACAGGCGGTAAACTGGAGACCTACCCCAATTAACTTCAACACCCTGATGACACCCGCTCAAGTACACATATCAGAACCGAGCTATCAAGCACACTGTCTATTTTTCTCTCTCGCTCTCAAAGCTCTTCTATTAATACTGTGGCCTAATTACACCAGTTCCCTCTGACTGACAAAACCAATAACCCAAAAATGTTATTAGACAAAAACAATACGGCGCTGCAGCACGTTTTGAAGCAATGCAACTGCAACTGTCAGCTGAAATTATAGTAGATGGAGAAATCGATGAAGATGAGCGATTGGTTTACATGCGGTGTATAAAAATAACGTTCAGCAAGCAAACCCATGTTTTTCTTGGAAGGTGGTGAATAGCATGTATGCAAACCATTACATAAGTGAGTGGATAGCCAAATACTGTATATGCAGTACATATTAACATGTGGCTTGTATGTGGAAATATAAATTTAAACGTATAAATTATTAAATTGCAAAAAAAAAAAAAAAGACTATTCAATGCGTCATTACTGCAGTTCAACACGCTGAGGAAGAGAAAAAAAAAAGAGTGTTTAAAATAAACAAAACAAAAAAAGGATGATATGATTTTTCTAAGAGCTCTTCTGTTGTTGTGTAAATGTGTAAATATACTATGCAAATCCAAAAGACAAAATAAAATGAATCTGCAGCACATTTTGCAGCAATGTAACTGTCAGCTGAAATAATACTGGTTGACGAAATCATTACAACTTTTTTTTTTTTTACATGCAATGTATAAAATAAGATTTAACAAGCAGATTCATGTCAAGTGTTTAGCATGGTGTATAGCATGCATACAAAACAATTACATGCACAAGTGGATAGGATGAAGGAATACAGATTAGCTATTCAGTATCTAACTACGTCAAGATAAATTTATTTGATCATTTATTTGTTGGTTTAAAAACTGAAAATGAATAAAAACAGAACGGTGGGGGTTCGTCAGCCACAGTCATTTTAATGAATGTTTTTTGGTTCAAGTGTTTGTTTAACGAGTATTGAAATGTTAATTGCGGTACAAAAAGCATAATGATTTTTTTCATTTAAAACGCTGAACAGATAAGCAATAACAATAAGCATAAATTGTCTGCAAAGTGTGATTAGGAGATCCTAAATATTTGCCATCGCCAGTCACTGTATAGCACTTAATGTCTGACTTTGAACATCTTTAATAACTGCTTCTCATGCTGAATCCAAAATGATTAGTATTCACTGTGAAAATATATTTGTGAGCACTTGTCAGGCCTATACGTATGTTCACTGCAGTGTATGATGCTGCCTCATTAGACATATTCTGAACGGCTACAGACCACTCAAAAGATAAATTAAGCGCTGCTTTCATCTAAGTCGTGCAGTGTTTGTGTGTCTCAGAATCTTTTGCATGGAGTAATTGGGATCATTAACACAATAAGCCATTTTCATTAGAAGCGGCATCACTCTCAAATAGCAACATTACAAAAACTCGGATGATTTTGGTCGGTCACGTGATGCATCATGGCTGACAACTTCTAGTTGAGAACTTGATGAAATGCCTAAAATCACCTATTTTTGTCAAACACAAGGAGCTATATGCGTTTGGAAACATATTTCATTGCTGTAGAGATAAGAAGAGCCTAGAAAGAGAACAATTATTTAGAAAGCAATGCTTCAAAAACTGAAAAAAGAGTGATATCAATTCTGAAAGCTTTTGTTATATAACAATTACGCTTTTACAAATGCAAAAATATAAATGTGAAGTACCACAACTCCTTATCAAAAGCTCTTGAAAAAACAAAACATAAATTGTATTGCATTAACGCAGTCAGTATTAATCAGCATTGCCTCTGTTTTGCTTCAATGAGAGCAGGTATGAGAATCAGATTAATATCTGGCTTTTCCTGTTATTATGTTGTGCACGCACTTCCTGAAATGACTAATGAATTACATTGCAGGTGCTACAGTATTTAGTGTATTTGCATTAACATTGCCCTGAGCTTGTGCGCATGCATGCAGCTACAATACGCCCCAAATTAAACACTGTCAAAAGTTTGGATGACTTTACTATTATTCCAAGATGTGGAAAATAGTTGCATCTCATACACAGTACGTGTGTGTGTGTGTGTGTGACTTGTATTCCAGCCACAAGTTACAGTAAAATGCCTCACACTTACAAACAACTTTACATTTCACAGGAGTGGTGCCATTTACTTCTGAATTTTTGTATTGTTTTTATCAGCTGTTTGATTCTGACGGCACCCATTAACTCTTCCTCCGCCATTGACGATATATATTTTTTTCAATTAAAAGACAACGCTTCCCTGCCAAAGACAATCTAGGTGTATTATGGTAAGGAAAACTCTAGCACACATCCTGAATGAGTTACAGAACTTCCAGGGTCTACTGGGCTCAAAATAAAAAACAATAACAGAAAAAATCATGCATGTAGATCATGTTTTGACCATTTTGAATATCATCAGAACGAAGTACGCAGTGAGGGAGATGTGTATTAGTGTTCTGTTTACTAAATGCAATTTCAATTTTTCATAAAATTATTTACAGGTGAAAGAATATGATATCTGAATGTATTTTGCCTGAAAACGCAGTACTATTAAAATATATTTTAATATATATTATGTTCATATGTGCATAGCAGAAAATGTGCCAGGGTTCATATATTTTTGTTTTAGCACCACTCAGTGGACGTTTCTCTTTGAAACTGTGGAGAAATGTGCAGTAAAGGCGGGCTTACACGGTGCGATTTTTGAGGTCGTACAAGCTCGCATTCGATTTTTTTTGGTTATTGGAGGAAATCATCGATAAGCGTATGGTCGGGTCTCGTAAGGTGTGTGAGAAATTACGAGACGAGCAGAGTGCCTTACGAGCACTTCCCGACCTCACGATAATTTTTAGCACTGTATGATATATCATGACGGGGTCGTCTGAGATGACGTTTTACAGCGGATCGCCCTCGACGTGCATAATACTACGTTAAACAAACATACATTACAATACTGTACAGTGCTGTAGCATCTCTTCTTCAGAGTCCATGTTTTTGGCGCAGAAATTCGTGAATGTGATTGCGTCAGAAATCGTCAGGTTTTAAAATTGTCTACATCTTGGATGGACTAAGAATGAGTGAACTATTCCTTTGTTATTTCAACTCGGACATTTGTAATACGTACGTTTGCATACGTTTGTACAGATACTTCACCAATGGACACTCACACATCCGCAAGTGAATATAAATGAGTCATGGGCTCAAAAAAAAAAAAAAAAAAAACACATATTCAGGTCTTTCTCTCTGTGTCCGGGGGAGTGTGGAGCTTTTCACCTTTTAGCATGCGTTTGCTCAGAGTTTGATAAAAATAATACTCCTCGTCACGCTACCTGCAGAGAGGCACATTGTTTGAAGTGTAAATCCTTCTTCAGAGGAGGTGGAGGTGGGCCACAATGCTCTGTGATTCACTGGTAAACATTACAGGCAGCATGGGAAATAGCCAGAGAACAATTGTACATTGAGACATTTTTCTCTCAGATCAGGAATATTAATGCATTAACTCGCATTCACATTCTATTTGTAATACGTTCTATCAGCACTATTATTTAGGAAGCTTTCTCGATATTAATATGTCAGCGAGTTACATAAGCCTCACAAACTTGGGAGCTTTTCCATGTTTTAGCTCCAAATATATGCAAGTTTTATTTAAATTGAATGGGGTGGGGGGAGTGGGGGAGTATAATTGCATTCAGACTGTGGAATTACTTGAAAAGGGCAGTGATTTGAAAAGAAGTGAGAGTCACAGAGAGTGAAAGCAAGGGCACTTTCATGCTGAAATATTACATTGTAAATCAGAGACATTTATATGTCCCTTTTCTGTAATATAGTTGGTTTTGTGGACTGCTTTGCACAAAGATCTGGATAAGTTCAACACCTGCATATCTTAACCGCAAGATATCAAGATACTATCCAACTACCAACTAAATCAAGCGATAAATGATTGAAAATGATAAACAATTAGTGTCTTATAACTAATTATGAATAATAATAGTAATTAAAAACAGTCAAAATAATAAAATACATAAAATTGAAAACATTTAAAAACAATGCAATAACATGAACATCATATTATAAGTTAAACTTTATTTTTCTCCATATGAATTTATATTAGAAGCCTATACTTCCATAGTAGGCCTATAGGCCTAATACTTAATTCAGTAAATGCTTTAAGCAGTGTTAGAGAAAGCTAAGTTATTCTTGACCATAAAGTCACCTTTCTTATACTCTGCTGGTGGGAGAGAAGCAGTAGGAGGTCTTCACTGGTAACAGGCTCAGGAGCTGACGGGAGTTGTGAACCCAGGTTCAGGAGGCAGATGGTTGTAAAAGCAGTGGGTGTAAATTAAGGAGGTGCGATTGAAGTGAGAATGTCTCTTGACAAGCTCCTCCCACTACAGCATCTCATGTATACTGCATGAAGTGTAGTGATAGCACTGCTTTGACTGACTCAAACTCAGCCATTAAAGCAGGAATAGTCGATGAACTTTGTAGGGTACGAAGTGACACTTAAAAGTGAAGATATTAAGTCTGAAGTCTACAAGTCGGGCAGAGACATTGCTTTAGTGTTCAGCACAGCTGCTACTGAATGTAGATTGCTGAGCAATGATGGGTGAGGCGGAAATAATCCTGAGCATCGTCCAGATCACCCAGACTGAGCATCTGATGCACATTTCCCAACATAATGCCAAGAGATTTCTTAAAATGACAAGCTCCTTTTCTTATTGGTTGGTTTTACAAAATGTAGTCAGCATGCACTGAGTTGTTGTTGTTGTTGTTTTATTTTGTTCTTCTTTCTTTTTTTTCCACCAGCAAACAAATGTTTTGTTTTTTTGAAGCTGTAACAATGACTGTTTTTGAGGAGGAAGAGGATGCTGGATGTGTTGGCAAGGTTAGTGGCATCAGATCTTTGAAAAATATTGAACTCTTCAGTTTGAAGCACTTACCAGCAAGTAAACAATATATCCTTGAACAAACTTGTCAAAAACATGTCTGGGTCATAAGGTATGTCAAGACCAGATGAGTGATGTAGCAAATTAGCTCAAAAGGGAATCATTTAAGATTTTATAGAGAAATAATTTGAACAGAATCAGTGTTTTATGAATTGGTCAGTGATTCACTGAACGAGCCGTATGAGCCGAGATCTTAAAATCCAAATTATTGTGAAAACATATACTTACATACACGCTCACACATTAATGCAAGTTGCAGGAAGAGAGAAAGTGAGGAAAGAATGAGTTCAACAGAATAAAAATGGGAGTGCGGTCGGAGACATGGAGGGGAAAAAACGTAACCACAAAACTCACACGGAAAGAAAAGAAAAGAAAAGTAAAGAAATAGACATAACAAGGCTAGATGTGTTTTCTTCTCATCTTGGCTAGGCAGCAGCAGGCGTGGCCAATAAGTGGCAGCTAAAAAGCCAGAGCCAGAAAGCTAGAGCTAAAAAACTAATTCCTGAATCTATCTAAACATAAAACGGTAATTTATAAAATACATGTGTAACCAACACTTTTCTTTTCTTTTTTCTTTCTTTCTCACCATGTTTCATATTTGCACACTCCTAAATGTCATAAAAATGCAGGTGCATCTCGAAAATCTGAGTATCAATAATTAGATTGTATTTGTAGTTTTTTGTAAAGAAGTCCAGAAAACAATCATTGACACCCTCTACAAAGAAGGTAAGTCACAGAAGGTCATTACTAAAAGCGCTGGGTGTTCACTAAGTGCTGAATCAAGCATAATAAAGGCAAAGTTGACTGGAAGGAAGAAATTGGGTAGGAAAAGGTGCACAATTAACAGGGATGACTGCAAGCTTTAGAATAACGCCTAACAAAAGCCAGTATGAAGATTCTACAGTCTGTGATAATGATTTGGGGTGCCAAAGTCAATGTAGCCATCTAACGGGAGATTTATCTGCTAAAAACCTTTATGGAGATGCTGATTTGCTTTTCCAGCAGGACTTTAGCACCAAAACCACATCCGTATGCTTTTTTGACCGTGATATCACTTTGATTGACTGACCAGCCAACATGAATGACCTGAACCCCATAGAGAATATATGGGATATTTTCAAGCAAAAGATGAGAAACAAGAGATTCAACTTGCCACGCGCACCTAAGCTCAATAGTAACCTTTGAAATGTTTTGATTTACATGTAATGAGTCTAGAATACAGTAAAAAGTTTCAGTTTTTGAAAAAAGTTAAAAAAAAAAAAAAAAAAAAAAAAAAAATGTTTATATATATATATAAAT
>JAUMHR010000042.1:15848090-15859267 GCA_032361145.1 Enteromius fasciolatus | reverse complement strand
TGTTCCAAATACATACTGTTGTTTTAAATGTAGTTTCTTGTTACACAAGTTCTTAGTAAAGTGAAAGTACTGTTACCAATGTCCTGTTACACATTTGTACATTTAATATAAAACATGACAAAAGTGGGAAAATAATAATAATACTATGGAAGTCGATAATTATGAGCAATTGTTTGATAACCAAAATTCGTCAAAATATATTGTGTTCAACATAAGAATGAAACATACATGGTTTGGATAAACTTGAGGGTGAGTAAATGATGACAGAACTTTTTGACATAATTGACATAAAAGTACATTTACAACTGCATGCAAACTAGCATTCATTAGATCATTAGTAGACTTTGCATGTAACCAGTAATCTAGTCAGAGTTTGTTCACATGTAATTACTAATGACTTAAGCATTGTCTGTGAAACCAGGGGATAAAGTAAATATTTCCTTGCAACTTACCTTTGTGACCCAGCATCAGAGAGAAAAAAAAAGAGAGCACTGTATTTGCATTTGTGAAAATGTGAATGAGACTGGGGACAGAGATGCTTGTGTGCGTGCGTGTTTCCAAGTGAGACAGCGAGTGTTTATCAGCCAAAGAGAAGGTGAGTCGTTAAGTGGTTATGTATTCCAGACGGCCTCTGTCCCCTGGCCGTGCTGTATTCATGAGATAGCATGAGCTCTTATAAATGGATCAAAGGACAAAATCAAAGGCATTGCTCATGAAACCCTGCAGAGAAGCTCCTGTTTACAGCCTGAGTGCCCCATCTCCACATTTACCTTGACCTGAATAAAGCACGCACCTGATTAAGGTGCTTGTCATGGCCGGGTACCAGCCTTACCATTGAAATGCCCCTTAAGAAAAGAAAAATCTCAAAAGACATCTATTTAGATTCCCCCAAGACAGTAATGAGATGAAATGGAGGACAAACTGAGGTTTTTGCTCCCACTTTTCAGATTTCTCTTTTTTTCTTCTTAAAGATACCCTTTGTTTTGAGGGAGACCTCAACAAAGTGTGATCAGAGCAGTGTTGCCAATTTTGCCATTTAGAGACTTCCTCGCACCTTATGCAACTTTTTTTTTTTTTTTTTACTTCTTGGACAGACCTTAATTCCTAAAGTTCTCATCTGCCCACTGATCTATATTCATCTTTATATAGATCAGCAAATGTGCCATTATGATGTCATCTGGTGACATTTAGCTACTAGTTTTAGCTACTTTCAATTAAAATCAGTTGACAACACTGGATCAGACTTGCCAAGACACCACAAATTGTTTTTTCAAGAGATGTTAAATGTCAATTCAAATGTGTCTTATTAAAGTTACTAAAGTTGCCTGAAGTATCAATATTTTATTTTATTTATTTACTATGAAGTTTTAATAAAATTGAAATTCCATTCATTAATTCCAATTTCATTTTGCTTTTTAAGACACTGCAAAGTCCAACTTTACGTGTTGTCTTGTGTCTTTTAGCCAAGTACAACTATTTAATGAACTAAATTAGTCAGGTAGCATATGGATCTTAGGTTATGTGCTGTGTTGCATGTGATATCCAACTTATGGCCCATATACTGTAGTATTTTATGGGGTTCATACTCCAAACTGAGCAAAAAGAATATCCAATTTGCTGTTACTACGGACAAAATAATATTGAATTCTCATAGCGTTTAATAAATATGTCTTTATAATAGTACTTTTATAATCGTACTACTACATAATACATGCAGACTACTTACATAAAACACATGCATATATCAGCTGTCAGTGTATGTCCCCTGATAGGCTTTGATAATTAAATGCTTAGGTTTTTGACATGAAAGCTCTGTAGTTTCAAAAATATATAATGCATTGCAATACAGTGATGAGACGATACAATGATTAGACTTTAGCCATATATTTAAGTGACTGAAATGTAATGTAATGGCATGTCAAAACTTCTCCAGGTCCCCAAAACACCATCAGACCCCAGAGGGTTAAGAGATGAGGCCTGATTTGTATGTATTTTGAATGAATCTTTAATATATATGAATAATTATGAAAAGTTATTTCAGTTCACCATTGTATAACAAGTTGTATATATCATTCTTATGTTTATTTTAAGATAAAGATGTCATGTATTGTGTATCATGATCTGAAGGTGGACATTTAAAATCACTTTCTAAAAGATAAAAAAAAACTATTAATCAGACAACAGTTTCTCAGCATCATTGATTTCCATAGCATTTTTAAGTGGAAGCCAGTGGTGCTCATCAGCTGTTCTGCTCCCAATATTTTTCAAAATATCATCTTTTGTGTTCAGCAGAAGAATGAATCTCATACACGTTTGGAGTGAATGATGACAGAATTCTATTAAATATGATACATGGAGGATTCATAGGGTTAAAACAACATTTGTACCGTAGCTCTATTATGTCCAAGAACTATGAAAGAGCTCTTGAAATTTCCTCTAGGGAGATGCACAGGAAATTTACATGTGACGGATTTGATAAATTCTGTCCAATATGACTAAATTGTGGCTCCAAATGACAATACTTCAACAGCTGAATCACAGACACTTTGGATGGATGACTTGTGGCTGTGTGGGCTCGTCTCTGCCAGTATGAATGACTTATAGGACTAGAGGAACAGATGGGTTGTGGGAGACATTCTCGAGAAGCCAGAGCGAGAAATAACGAGAAATGCAGAGAGAAAATACTAAATGAGTGGGACACTAGCAAGACAAACCTCCCTTAAAGATACAGGAAACAAGCAGCATCTTGCCCACGATAAGCCTTGTTCTCATTGTCATCGTGGGTAGAGAATATCTCGATCCTAGCAGCTCGCATCCATTCGACTGCACCAAAATACGGCGGCTTTCTGTGGCAGGACAGGATAATACTGAGGAAATAAACGTGCGTTGGGAGGACATGTCAAAAAGATAACTCAGAAGGGAGACGCGTCGTGAGGAACACAGGAGAAGATCCGGGACGCTGACAGTCAAAGGAGAGAACAAACATCGGAGCATAAAGAGTAGCAGCCGAGCCGGTAGCAAAGCATCATGGGGATTGGCTGACAGGATGTAGAGGGAGATCATTAGAGATGATAGAGAAATAGAGCAGGGGTGCTGAGAAGAAAGACGAGGGAGGAATGGGAGACCAGGGGTGGACTCAAAGAGAATAGATGATGGTGGAAGAGCAGATCAGTAGGGTTTGGATCGTACTCTGATCACATTTCAGGGCTTTTCGGCTTCTGTGTTCCATTTCCATGCACGTTTATGACTTGTTCTGGATGTAGATGTGTGCGCAGGCGGGTTTGTGTCCGGTTACTGTCACAGAGGGTTCTGAACCATGTCTAGGTAAACAAGATTCTTGAGAGAATCAATTGGAATCGGTCTCCTTGGCTCACATCAAAGAACTGCCCTGGAGGAGGATTGCAGCCCAATGCAGCACTGAAAGATGTGGGAAATTCTTCACTCCTCAAGTCCCTGATAAACAGAGGGGTGAAGTTCATTTTGGTTTCTTGTTTTTATGTCAAGAAATCCCAAATCTTTTGTCTTTAATATGACACTAATAGTTTCAGATTGTGGCCTCAATGCACCTCTATATACAGTATATAACTGTATCCCCATGTGTGCTAGTAAATGACTGTTTAATAATTACTATATAATAATAATTCTCAGACCTGGAGATTTACAATGGTGTGTTCCATCTAGGTATCATATCAGCCATGCCATAGTGAAATCATAATCAGATTTTTTAGGTTCCTTTTTGTTGTTTTTTTAATAAAATAAAAATTTACAATAAAAAATAAATACGTACACACACACACACACACACACATATATATATATATATGTTTAAGTATATATAAGTATGTAACGCTATATACAAATTTAACAAATATCTATTTATGGTGCCTTGAAGCATTAGAAGTTACTTTAATACAAAGAAATCCATAAACAAAAAGTGTCAGAATGGACAGTGCAGCAGGTTTCATACACAAACTAAATGTGCTAGTAAAAAAAAAAAAAAACAAGAAAAGAAAAATGCATGATGTATTTTTATGCCTGTATCATTTGCTATTGCTATCAAGCTCGATTTGTCAGTGATAGACTGAACATGTGGAGAACTGACAACAAAAGAAATTTGATATGAATTTAGGAGGTAACAAATAAATATTTAATTCAGCTGAGAGCATGTCTGGGGTTATCTTTGATCATCCTTCATCTTATTCACCCATGTGTTTCCAATCTCTGTTATCCCAGTGTGAGACAGAGGAAGGAGTGTGATGGCTTTAAGAAATATATCTTTAAAGACATGTTCTTTTCACATTCTTGATTTCACTTCATCAAAGTTAATCTAAAATATTGTTTTCTTTTGGGGTTTGGTGGGTAGTTTGGCTGGATATTGCTTAAAGGTTGCACTTTCATAATAATCTAGTCTTGGAAGATTTGTATGAGAAGTTTTATGCTGAGACACATTCAAATTGAGATCTTTCTTTGTGTTTCCGTCTGTTTGTTTGTTCATTCAGTAATTTATTTATTCAGAAGAGATTTGGAGCATTCCATTACTTATTCACCAATGAATCCTCTGGGGTGAATGGGTGCCGTCATAGTCAGACTCCAAACAGATGATAAAAACATTGCAATAATAAAACAATATAATCCACAAGTAATCCACATTACTCCAGTCCAACAGTTAATGTTTGTAATAAACAAATCTATCAAGACACTAACTTTAAACCATCACCCCTGGCCAAAATATAAGTCAAATATAAATATAAATATAGCGCTTGCTCCAGTGAAAAGTCAATCTCCACTCACATATTTGTTTTGAAGTCTGACTTTATCTGTGCAGATTTCTCACCTGATTCAAACAGGATGACTTTTTAATTGGAGAAAGTTGTATTACGGATAGAGAACTCAACATAAGCCAGAAGCAATAGTTAGCAGCTAAACATGTTACATTAGTTTTCTTTTACAAATTTGCAGTGTTTATTGATGGACTGGAGTGGAGCGTATTGTTTGTGTATTATCGTGATGTTTTCATCAGCAGTTTGGACTATCATTCTGACGGCACCCATTCACTGCAGAACATCCATTAGTGAACAAGTACGCTACATTTCTCTAAATCTGCTCCTACAGTGTGAAGAAGTAAACTCATTTACATCTTGAATAGCCTGAAATTGCATATTTTGGGTGAACTATTTCTTTAAGACTCAGTTAGTCTCTCTCTTTAATCATGTTACAGTCAAGAAGAAATATTGAGATGTTAAAGACATTTTCTCTATGGGTCATCACAGTGCATGGAATAGGTGTATCATTGTTTCAGATGTTCTCATATATTGTATATAATACTGTGGCGAGTAGCAGCACCAGAGTATTTTTTGGAAGGAGAAAGAAAATAGAGGTGCATCATCTGAAATGTTGATGACGATCAGGAAGGTCTGCATGACACCTCCCCGGAAAACTTTTGATTGCATTCCAATTCCGGTTTGCATTCGGACTAATCATCCACATCCTTTGTTTTAGCAGGACAGTCTGTCATGCTGTGAAGATCCATGAGAGAAGTATTCTCTTTCCCTCTCGCTCCCTCTCTGCATCTCATATTAGAATCTGTGACTCAGTTTTGTTTTCGGTGGCATTAACATACAGAACTGCATTATGGATGTAGACAAGTGTGGTGAATAAATGTGAAGTTGAACACAGCTCATAATCTGTGGCCCCCAGTTAAAGTGCCCATCTTCATTTCGCTCCAGGCATGTGACATGCCTATACGACTATAAGTGCATTTGCATTGGTTGTGTGGATGCATTAAAACAGAGAATACAAATTAGATGCCACCGTGTAAGAAGTGCAGCAGAAATAGTACAAAGCCTTGCTTTGCGCATTTATAACTGAAGTGAATCTAACAAAAACCAGACCATTGTATAATACCATTATTTATAATTGCCATCAGTAAAATACTAAATTACATAAGTCATTTCTGTTGACACTATTTTCATGACAATTCAGGTAATTTTAAAACATTGAAAAAAACATAATTTATTTTATTATTTATTTTATTTGTTTGTTCAAATTGTCGATGATAAGAATAATAAAATAATCATTTTATTTTAATACTTTTGTCCTTTTTATTAAAATTGTCAACTTAAATTTTGACGCTTAATATGAAATCCTGTGCAAGTTGTACATTGTACATATTGTAGAAGTAAACAGTATGTTAGTATGTTTCTCCCATCTTGCCCTAGATACACATCGAGGCATTTTCCTGTGTCACCGTAGGCCTAATCTGCTGACTAGTTTACAGTGTCTGATGTGCAGTTCTCTGCAGGGACAAGGGCTCAAACGTGTGTAAATGAAATATGTGACATTTCCCAAGGGCCAGAGGAAGTTGTCTTAAAAGAGCAATCAATTTTTTCCCTCAATCCAGAGAGGCCAAACACAATGAAAGTACTCACTCATTGTCTTTAACCTTAATTAAGCAATCCATCATGTGACTGTCTGACAAAACGGGAGGAAAAAAAGAGTTTCTACGAGTTTCCTATTAAAATGGAATGTACCTAGAAATGGTGCGGCAACAGTAAAAAAAAAAAAAACTGTCAAGTGACATACTGTATAACTTGTGTACTATTTTCTAAGTCATGCACTACCTACAAACACACACACAATACTGGTGCTGAAATAATTTTTCATTTAGAAACTGTAAGTAAATTTCACATTTAATTAGAGAGAACCTGCAAGGAATACACCAAACTAAATGTCATGTGGAGAACTCACTGTGAGCGCGAAAGGCCGGTGCCTCTCAGCACGGCAGAGATCAGCGAACACAAAATAGTTAAATATACTTCTTTTAATATTTCTGGAGACAAAAAAAAACAAAAGCTGACCAGGCAGCAACTCAGACAAGTAAACAGCATGACAGACGACAAGACGTTAACCAACCGCAATGTGAACTCAAAAGACAACGGCTTAAATACACAGAACTAATAAGACAAAAGTGAGGGCAGCTGAGCAAAACAGGTGAGACGACTAAACTAATCAAAACATAATGAGGGTTAAACCAAAAATACAAAGACAGGGGGGAGAACGAGACCAGACAGACATGGAACAAAGACATTTAGAAAGACTGCACTAGTGTTTTATTTAATACGATAATTTGTTATTTTTAAACTTCAATAAATAAATAATAAATAAATAAAATGAATATAATGTTAAAATGATATTAGAATAGCAATAGTCATGTTGTGAGCTCCATTCTAGTAGATTATGTAAGGTCTTGAAAAGTTAATTAATTAGCTAAATAATTAATACGTAATTGGGATTAATTTTCTATAAATGTACAGCTTGGGTACATCAAAATCTGAATGTATTTATTTATTTATTTACAGTGCTTTATATGTAATTGTACATGAAAATTATTAATGCATTATAAGATTTCATACATAGCATAAAGGAATAAGCTTTAATAACAATTATGTTATTATTTATTATCGTTATATGTTTGTTTCATCCTTAATTTTTTATGTTTGGATTATGCCAATTATTTAGAGGACAGGAGACAAAAAAGGTCAGAAAGAACAACCTTATTTATTGGCTTCAGAACAGGGTCAGTTTGTATATTTGACTGGGTCATTGTAGGTCATGTCATTGCAGTGTTAAGTTGACCTTGTGTTTGCAGTCATTGCAACCATCCCGAGCTTCTGTTCTTTAGTTTCTGTTCTTCTCACAGTCTAAATGCAAGCTCATTTACCAGCATCATACTTCAGAGTTGGATTGGTGTTCTTTGCCAGATATGTCTCACACATTTGGGTAATGCAAACATGTTAGTAAAATCTCTTTCATTAGTATTCTTTTTTTTTATCTGACTGCCCAGAGTAAAGATACTTTTGCATAAAATGTGCCGAGTTAAAGATGCATATGAACTGTTGAAATGGTTTCATAATGTCTGTTTTCCACACACTATTATTAACACTCAGTGTGTACGTCACAGTATGCAGTTACCATGCTATTATTCCATTTCCAACATAGCGCCAATCTCATCTGACAGCAGAAGCATGTCCTTCATTGCAACTGGGTCACCATTATGGTTTATGGCAACTCCAGATGGTTCTTTTTGATTAATGGTTTCTTTTGTGCCACCCTCCAATACAAGCTGTTATGTGTTGCAGGGCTCTTTATGTGCGTGACTGGAGCACTTTCACTCCATTCTCACTCACTGAACTCTGTAGCTCCTTCAAAGTGACTCTCCGTGGCTCCTCTCACAAGTCTCCTCCTCGTTTACGCCGAGGGTTTGAAGACATGACCTTTTCTAGGCAGCGTCTGGGTGCTTTGATACAGAGCATCTTCTTCCCGATAACACAGCCAGCACTGACCACTGGGACATCTGAAGACACGGATGCCATTTCTTTTGGTAATTCATTGATATTTATTCATTTGGCAGACACTTTTATCAAGGTACTTGCTTTATCGGTATGTGTGACCTTGGACGCAGTTGAGCTACAGGTACAGTGACAGAAACACAATTTATGTATTCATTTCACTGTATCCCAGAACGTCTTTCGACTGCTCTTTAGTCTTCATTTTCATAGCTGTCCTTCAGTTTTACAACATGAATAATGATCCCTTAACTGTCATGTTTTTTTTGTTTTGTTTTTACTCAAAAACTGTGGAAGTTTTTTTAATGGTTTACAGTCATAAGGCAACTGTGCACATACATTTTTACAAGCACTGAAAACTATTATTTAAATACACATATACTTCTTTCAGAACATAATTTAATATATAATTGTATATGATTTTCTGAAGTATTGTGTGACACTGAAGGCTGGAGTAATGATGCTGAAAATTCTGATTTGATGGCAGCAATAAATTACACTTTCAAATCTATCTATCTATCTATCTATCTATCTATCTATGACCTGTTGTAGCCCCGTCGTCATGAGGGACGCTTGATGATTGAGAACCTGCACCCTGTCCATGCATCCATCCAACCCATTGGGTTGGGTACCGAAACCCAGTACCCAGAACCAATTCAAACACGGATGCCTTTGGTGTCGGTCATTGCCATGCCTGAATGACAAACCCTCTGGGTGCCCTCTGGTGTCCTGTATGAATGAAACCGATGTCATGTGTTTATAGTGCTAATGGCCAATCCGTACTTTTTGTGGATATTTTTCTTTATTCATTTAATGTTGTTTTTTTGTATGTTTTATATATATATATATATATATATATATATATAAATATCAGTTCAGCCACTGTTCAGGCACTGGAACTGTTTTAAAAGTATTGTTTTGGCACCAGTTTAAAAAAATAAATAAAAAAAACAACCAATCATCTGGGTACTATGAATCATCTTGACCGTTAGTAATTATACGTATTACTCCGCTGTCGCTGACAGCTGACCGCCATCCTGTGGCTTAAAAATGCTTAACCAAGAGATAAAATGGAGGGCTTCAATGACTCGACTGACTCGCCGGTGAAAACAATTATTTATTGTTGTATTATATTATTTTGTTTATTAATTAATTAATTAGTTTTTTGGCAAGAAACCATGTAATAAGCGGGATAATGTACATCCAGCAGGTTTGTTATCACAGAACAAACCTTATCAGCAGCCAGGCATGAAGCAGAGCGTACATTTTCCCTTACTTATGCGAGTTACTGTTTTTGAGATTTAGTGTATAGTCAACCTAGGCTCATTGGAAATATGTGCCTCTACATACAATTCTGCAAAACTGAAAAAAAATTATGTATGCATATGAATCACTGCAGTTTCAAATGACTTCAAAACAATTTTAACATCCTGCACGATTTAAAAACTGATTTTGTCGCCACATAAGCAGCTTCATATTTGTTTTAGTTCAGTAGGTTTACTCTGTAGTTCACGTGATACGGTGTCGCACTGTTCACCGGTTTGAACCCCGTGAAACTATGGTTCAGCAAAAATCTGCACAAAGAAGTTAAAACAGCATGGCTGTTTAGCTGTTTAGGCATAGTTTTGCATTTAACACTTTTCAACATGATATAGCGTTAATGTTTAGTGCACTGACTGGATATTTGAATTCTGAACGGCTGCAAAATGTACCTCAAACAGCATAATATAAGTGTTGCAGTGCCTGTACCATAATAAAAACATTCCATGGTCATGTATTAAACGTGTGTTGTAGCGACATATCACTTTGAAACTGTCGCCAAACATGCAGTAAGGTACATAATCGTGGGGTTGCAGTATGTATTTATATGTATTTACTGTATATATTTCCAATGATCCTGGGTTGTGTATAGTCCAACGTATGCAGTCTGCTTGCTGGCAATGTTTAATAACATTGTTTACATTATGTTACATTGTTTTAGCTTCATAGTGTGACATTAGTAAAACCAACCAAGAACAATGACTGGTGTTATAAAGAATAATGGCTACAATGCATTACCTTTATACATAACGCATAAACTTTGCAACTTACATATGGAATTTGACACTGAATAACCCATTTTCTCCTCTTCAGCATGACATTTACTATGGAAAGTTATGTTTATTTTGGTATTCTAATATGAACAGATATTAAGGGAGATTATTTTAGGCTGTTGCATTTTGTTGTGTTGATGCTTGCTGTCTGTTTTGACTTGCCATCCAGAGATTCGATATGGCAGGATTTTACAAGCAATGTGATACAACAATTTGAACAAACTGGCATCATCTTGTCACCCTGATGAGCTCCCCAGAGACCAGCGTCATTCTTTGATCCCTTTTTTCGAGTCCAAACGGATGCTGAGAGTAGATGGCGGTGTCCTGAAATAGTCTGAGCTCAAAGTTTCCCATATCATCCAGCCTTTCAACCCTTAGCTGTTTTTATGCGAAAGGGGAGCTGGAGGGGGGTGACTCTGGCAGATCTTTCATTTATTTCAGGTTACTATGTGTAACTCAAAAGGAACATTTCCAAAACACATGGGATGTCTTTTATTAAGAGTGTGTATGCAAGTGCTTGTGCATTAAAGCTGGGTGTTAATGTTTCTTTTTCTTTTTTTTAATGCAAAATTCATGATTCATCAGTAAGTTTGCACTTTTCTGATGGAAATGTTTTCTCTTCACACACATACAAACACATACACTGAGTTAAGGATAAATGAGACCCATCAAGTGCATTGTCTATTTTCACTGTAGAATTGTCTATTTTATTTTATTAAAAATGTGGTCACAGCAGAAG
>JAUMHR010000042.1:15821554-15837611 GCA_032361145.1 Enteromius fasciolatus | reverse complement strand
ATCTGGCAACCAGACAACCTTGAAATATACTGACGTGATTACAGGAGTTTTACCAGAGGCGAATGCAGCAAACATGTAAAACATGCCCAGTGGGTTTTTTTATGGCAAGATTAAAAATACGGGAGAAATACCGGAATATATTTAAACATGATTCTAGGATAGAATGGTAAAATGTGTGAGAATCCTGGGAAAAAAAAACGGGAAGGCTGACAGGTATGCATCAGAGCCCTTCACATCGGAAAGTCAATGCTGTAACTGCATCACAAATCAGAAAAGCCACATATGTACACAATAAAAGTGCTTTACAGAAGAACCTTTTTGTCTAAATGGTTCCACAAATAACCACTAACATGTGAAGAACCTGTTTTACAGAAGGCTCTTCAGATTAAAAAAGGTAAGAAAGAGATGGTTCTTGTAAGAACCTTTGACTGTGGCATTGCTGTGAAGAACCCTTTAATAAACACCTTTGTTTTTAAGCGTGTACAGTATGCCGCTGGTTGTGTATTAGTATAAGGTATATTTTGAGGTTAAAACTAAAAAGATTGTGCAAGGAAGCCTGTCAAAATAAAAAGAGCAATACAGGTAATTACTGTTTTACTATTACTATAGTGTTTATTTCAGCTTCACTGAATAGTGTTATATGTTTAGGTAGTTTGAGGCACAATTTCACTGGTGAGCCTCTAGTTGCATAGTAAATAAGTTGCAAATTAAATCAAAAGTATCTAATGATGCTCAGTGAATAACTACATCTAGTTAGTGGCAAACTAGAGCCATCTATCAGGCTTGAATGAACATTCTCCAGTGCAAAAAAAGGAAGTGCAAAGACCTTCAGAAGGGAGAAGGGTAATTAAATGGACCAAAAACAAGTATGAATCAATCCTCGCCTCGACCAGGAAACCCTTGGGGATTGGAGCTAAGCTTCGCTCTGTCTGTGAAGTGCTGTAGAGGTGGAATAATGACCGTGGCTATAACAAACACTGTCTGCCCGGACTCTTGATGGATCACGTGAAAGTACCTTTAATGTTCCAACTCTTAATCCTCTTTCTTCTTTTTTTCACATGTTCACTTATCCTTCACGGACTAATCAGCATCAACTTTGGCCTCTACTGTGTTTTTGGTTGCATATACAGCTTTAAAGTTTGCTCGACTACACAATGTGTCCGGATATGCCCAGTTGTATAAAGTGCAGGTTTTTACACTTAAATATTGAAAATTTCATTAATTATCTGGTTTGACGCAGAGACGTACCAATCAATACGAAAATACAAGACAAACTTAGCATGAAAGAACCATGCTTTTTAGTTTCTAAGGAATTTTAAAGCTGCATGGATGCCTTGATGAATAAGTTATAAACTAGTTAAAGAATTCCCATGATAACCAAATTGTTTTCGTAGTATTGGGCATTTACAACTTCTGTGATGCCAAGTGCTACTCAAGTACAGTACGCTTACTCTGGAGGCCAGCGGTTTAAAAGTCTCACATGATGAAAGAGTTTCTTTCTCTGTGTCCAGACAGCAATAAACCCAAAAGGTTTTTGTGAAGATCACACCATGGATTCATACTTAGCATTCTCAAACATTTGACAGGAATGAGGCGCTCAAAAGTAATACAGGAAAGTTAAACCAACCTTCATGAAAGCAAACAGAAAAATCCTGTGAGGACAAGAACGATCAAGACACTCCGATGAGATCCGTTGTCCTCCACATATCTTTGATCTAGTTACCATAAAACAGTTGCTACAAATGAGCTTTGTACAATTCAGACTTCTCATGTAATTTAAAACAACCGTTCCCCATCAAAATCTCAAAGTATTTAGATTTACTCATGCAGCAAGACGTGACGGTTACATAATGTTCTCACAGTTGGGAACACACAGATACGTGGGGGACCGACACAGATTGACTAAGAATTATGCAAGCGACGCCATGGAAAAAACAGGCCATGGAGCTATATCTGTCTGCAAACCTGTGACCTTGCTTGTTTGTACGTGTACGTTGTACTATGATGTACGTGTAATTAGGTTAGCTCCCTGAAAATGAGAGATATTTGTCATTATTTATTCACCTTCATCTCATTCCCAAAAAAAAAAAAAAGAGCTTACACTGTTGTATTTTACACTCAACACAAAAGAGGAACAAAAAGCACTGTGGCAGTATGGCATATGATCCTTTTCCAAGTCTTCTGAATTCAAGCAATAAACTTATATCTTTAAAATTACATTTGCAAAAATAAATAATGATGACTTTTTCATGTGAATATATTTAATGTTTTAATATTTAATAGATTTAATTTTTTCAGTGTGACGTGATCCTGATTTCCTTCTCAAGATAGATTTATTATTGTTTTCAACGATGAAAACTTGTTCCGCTTCCTAATATATTTATCCAAATGTCTTGCGTTTCTTCAGGATTCTTTGCTGAATAAATAGTTAAAAAGAACAGCATTTATTTAAATGGTCAAACAATAAGTCACTTTAATGCATTCTTACAGAATAGCAGTTTTAATGTCTTACAAAGTCAATCAATCAATACATTTTTACTGACCCCAGTAGTATCTGTTCCTCACACAGAGCTGTCTTTGTCTTTTTTTAATGTTCTGAACTGAACTGAAATGAACAACAAACATGTACGGAATGAAATGAGGATGAGTAATGAGTGACGTTATTTTGATTTTTGTCTGAAGTTGTCCTTCGCATTTGGATTTGAGCAGGGGAAGTTGGTCACGGATTGGCGTGAAAAAGCAAATTATTTGAGGAAGGCTGGTGCTCGACGTCCTTTAAACTTGATCTGAAGGCCTTCCTAAGTCCTAGAAGCTGACGGTACGATTTGAGCGGATGCAAGTCTGCGATCAGCTAAACAGGGTGAGTTCAACGCTGTAGCTGTGATTGGCGGGATTAGGGTGAGGCGTCTGCGAAGCATCCATGTTGACAGACAAGCAGAGGAAGGACTTTAGTGCTTAGCGCGCTGAGGTTCAAGGAGGGGAAAAACATGATTGTCGGGCTTCAGAGAAGGCCTGGGGATCAGAGGCACTCTAAATGAGTATAATTATCCATTTCTGTTGCCCCACATTCCCAGAGGGCTATTAAGAAGACAGTACATGAACCTGAGACCCTTCTGAAAACATTTTCAAGAGAAACCGAAACGTGTGTTGAGTGTAAAGTGCAGTTAATATGCCCAACGTAATAATGTTTGCTGCACACAACGTTTTTTGAATAGTAATGCTTAAAAGTGCGCTGGACAAGCTCATCTTGTGCTCTTATGCTACTAGTAAACGCTTTTATTAAAGCAGCTTGTACAAATTAATAGTATGATTCTGACTCAGTTGAATGAATCTAGAAACCCAGTCCACTATTTTGACTTCTATTTTTCTAATTCAATATTCCTTTACCTGGGTGTGCCTAGAAGAAATTGAAATCATTAGTTCAAGGTAATTGCTCATGAATTATAACATCACCGTAGTTTAAATAAATGCTGCCAGAAGATTGAAAGCAAACATTTCATAGCACACTGTGTACAGCAGTATTGCTAACATTTCAGGTGAGACAATACATTTCAGAGTTCTTTTTAGTCGAACTAATAATTAATTAGTACTAATTATGATACCCAAACAATAGCAGAATAATAGGACGACTCATGAATATAAACAATCTGATTTTTGCTTGGAACAATTAAGAAAAGCACATCTCTAAAATGAATTACAGGATTGTGTTGAGTAAATGAAGGCTACCGAAAACTGCACCGATTCACAAAAGTGAAAAGAGTCCAATGTTTTAATATGAAATAATTTTCCAATTGAATTTTCACAGGTGTGTCACCTGTATTTTAAAATACGTATTGCACTGTGTTACATTTTAGGGTTAAAAGAAATGTCTATAAACATACTGGTATTTCTGCAGGGACTTTTTCTTCATTATTATTATAGAATAAAACATAGAATAACGTCTTTCTGTTACCATTTGCAGAAGCTTGAAACAAGCCAAACATGTTTTTAGATGATACATCTTATAGTTTGTCTTTCATGTAGCATCTTCATTAAGACAACATCAGTCTCACACAAGCAGGAAATCACAGTGTCTCTTCACCAGCACTTCATTAGACATGCTATCGCAGGCACCCTGTTTCGTTTTGAGAGCCTCAATTTGGATCATTGTTGTAGCTCCTTGCTGCACTTTTCGCTAGAGACGGCAAAACCAGGGCAAGACAAAATGACCGGAAGAACAAAATCACACAGGATAAATTATACAGCAAATAAAGCTTTAGCTGAAACATACAAATGAAACATACATTTCTTTTTGAGCATTGCAAACAAAAAAAGAATTAAAGAAAGAAAGAAGAAATGACAATAGGCAAAACATCATCTGCTGTAGGAAACCATCTCCATATAATGGCCATGAGTCATGCATGAAATCACATTGTTATGTATGGCAGATTATGTTTCAGTCCAGCATGATATGTGCACATAACTGTGTGTGTATTTGCACATGTCTGTGCTGAATAGGAAATTGGAGCCAGAAGCAATTTTTAGGCAAAATACAACCCATAAACCTCCAGAAATGATGCATCAATCTATGGAGACCTGCACTTCACAAAATGTCTTGAGAAAAATGCAGATAAATAAATACAATATATATATAAACCTCCATATATATATATATATATATATATATATATTCAATGCATGGGAATAGTAATGCTTATAGTAACCAAAAAATAAGAAAAGAAGTAATTAAAATTTTAAACATGTCTAGGATTTTTTCTAGTACTTCACAAGAGGGGTCATTTTTTTAAATCTTTAAAATGTAATTGTTTGATTTAAAATATTGTATTATACATAAAGGTGTGTTTTACAAAAATGAAAAAGAAAATTACATTTACTAATGTTTTGTGCTGTTTTTTTGTTTGTTTGTTTTTTACTACCAATAAAAAATTTTCAACATTTTGTTTAAAAAAGAAGAACGACTGTTATTTAAAGAAATGTTTCATTAAATTTATTTGGTTTTCTTTTATTTTGAAGTGTGCAGCATGACGAAATAATAGCAAAATTTCAAAGCCAATTAATAAAAAAAATCACCCTGTGTTTACTTAATTTAGTTATTGTATAAAGCAAACTAAGAATTTTGAGTCTAATATGTTGAGTTTAACATGATTTATTATTTCTTTATAACATACTGTATGATGAAGACATGGACTTTTTTTCCATGGAAGAAAAAAAAAAAAAAACTAGTTGTTTGCACTCGAACTGCCCCTCGAATCACTGATCAAGTACAAATTGAATGAGACAGTGCAGTTGGATCCTTACAGGCTGTCTTTTTAGATTACAGTATGAGAGCTTTTCTTCAAAAGTGACTTTTCTGTGTTCCCGTGGAATAAACTCAGGAGTTTAAACTCAGATTGCTGGAGATTCGCAAACGCAAGTTCATCAATCAATAATATACACACAGTACATGACATCAGAAAACATGGTTGCACATTATTCCCTGGCAAGTTCACCCAATGTGACTTTGGCTGCTCTGTGACTATGATGTAAGGTCTGTTGTTAAACAGCTTAAAACACTCAAGGAGTGATACATCAGCCTGTTGTATTTTTATTTGTATTATTTTTTTGGCCAGACATCACAAGGGCTGGTATGCAGGGAGTCGGTAATGCAATGCTTGCCATTTATCAAACAACAGGGTTACTGTGGCTGGTGCAGTTTTGTAAACAAACAAATAAACCAAAAAATAATAAATACAGCATGAAGTCCAAACCAACACAAAACCCATCAGGGTGTCACAGGGACCGGTGCTGATAAGGAAATACAATAGTGGTCTATTGAACCCTAAATATATTTTATAATGCTGCAGGATCAAACGGCGCATAAAAACATATCAGGCATTATAACAGGCTCGCTATATGAGGGTGATCTTATTTGTATTTGCATATATGTGTGAGTACTCTGTGCTAAATAATTGTGACTAACTCAATAGCATACCTATTAATCACATGAATTTAGTGTTGTATGAATCTCGAAGGATGCATTTATACATCTATAAAGTTTCATACGTAGGGATTTGGACACATACAAGCGGAGATGTCGCCATTAAATGGGACAGAACAGCAAATAACATATTGGATTATTCACACAAGCTGTTAAAATGTCATATTAAGTAACAGATAACCAACAGCAACATAATACTCCCTTGAGAAAAAAGGTTTGTGGTGTCCTTTTAAGAGAATTACATATTTGCGTTGTCTAATTTGGTGTCTTTTGCGTTGACAGAAAGAGGGGAATGGAGATTTACAAAATAAAACACTGCAGGTGGACAAAGATTCATTCGCTCGCAAGTTTTAGGTAAAACACAAATCTCCAAACTCACACTGACCTACATTAAATTATATTTAGCTCCCGCGAAATGAGAACAGCATTGCTGCGTTGACGTCAACATCAGGCTTTCCTTTCTAATTCTCTTTGCTTCAGTTGTTAGTTTATCCCTATGAAATCTAAAGGGAGTTGAGACGAAAACAAATTAGTCGTGTTTTCGCACATAAAACTGCCTGCAGCTTCTTCAGAGGGGCCTTTTTGGTGTCTCTTTGTTACTCTCATTTCTCTACCAGTTTAAAACTGCTAATTCACCAAAAATATACTAATTAAAACAATTTTCCACAACAATCCGGGAAGATGAAGCCACATCGGGTGCCATTTGAGGAATATGAATGCAGTTATATGAAGCACTGTTAGCCATGTTTATGGTAATTTCCCTTGGATTAGCCAGTAACCAACAGGTGTCTAGTTGCTATGGTGACCGCTGCCAGTTACCAGCCCATAAGCATGGCTAACTGTGTTTCTCACAGCATCCAAGAACTTGGCCACGAGAAAGTGTGCTTTATTCGCTTGAATGGATGAAGTATGCAATCTGAATACTTTAGCTTTATAAACCACTTTATTTGCTTCTAGGGGCCCACTGAGGCCCAAATTAGGCCTTGTCCACTGTCCAAATTGACTGGATACCATTGAACACTTGATTTTAGGGATAAACACGGGCAGGAACAAACCCCTAAACCATTCAAAGCGTAATTATCTCCATTAGCTCTTGGCATAGCTTGTGCAAGTATAGCAATATATTTCCAATTTTGCATTACGTAGCATGTCCTTCATAACCTCAGCTGCACAAAGGAAATAAGCAGAGCATAACAATGTCTTGAATATAATATAGGAGTTCATAAAATAAAAGCACACTAAAAAAGGGATACATTTAGGATTTATGTGTTTGAACTGCAAATACAATTCCCATGCATTTGGATTACACTTTAATATAAAGCAATGATCTTAATGTGATGCTTTCATAAATAAAACAGATTTTTGTAACAGCGCTAATAAACGGTGTGCATTTCTAATACACAGTAACCCGCTTTAGAATGGTTAATTCACATTTGTTTCAATCTTACACATTGTTCTATAGGTAGCATACTTGAATTATGCTGGTTTTATGTAGTTTGATTAAATGCATTTTGAAAATGTGATTAAGCAAATCAGATCAAATTGATGCAAATAGCGATTACCTGTTTTCGTTCATGTGTGAAATTGCATTTATTAGTTTATGTTAAAATTGTGTAATCCCAACGGCTGGACATGTTCTTTGTCATTTAAAATACTTCTTAAAATTAGTACTAATATTTTAGTGTAAAAACAACTCAACACAAACAACATACAGCTGTGACAGACCCACTGAGATGCATGTAATGCAAAACATTTCCTTAACCTGCTCAAACACACCTACTTAGGGAGCCAAAGAATAAAATAACAAAAAGAAATGCACAAATAAATAACTAAACCATTCAGAAAAGCCATATGAAAATGTGTGTAAACAAATTTGCAATGAATAGCAAACAAGGCTTTGATCATCTCAAGGCCAGTTGGTAAACTAGCATTGTTACAGAGTTATAAACTGACTCCCAACCTGCAAAATTATCGCACTTTAACGTTTCCCCACGGCTCAAGGAGTTTCATTAAATACCATGATTAAACTAATCAACAGACTCATTGGTGCCTGTCAGATATCATCGCTGCCTTCTCAATTAGCCAAACCTCCTTGAACTCAATTGCAAATGTCGTCAATCGCATGCCATCTCCCTCCCAGGTCCTCTCTGCTGCAGTGACCCCCCCCCCTAAAATGGGATAAGTGAAATAATCAGTGGGGAAATTAAACATCATAGCCTTCCCTGACGGCCCCTCCCAAAGCCATCACGCCGATTAAGAGGCATCATTTGCGATTTGGCGAAATCGGAAGTATGCAACTGATGTTTTTGTCTTACTTTTGTGCCACCAAATGGGTAATGCAGCCCTCGCTGTTGAAAACATCCTTTGGTTCAGAGCGCACATTAGCTCGGTGGCCAAAAACAATATCAGTTAATGGTACAGAGACGTGTTAAAATGGAGATAATTTTGGTGATGGGACTGGGAGCGTTCAGTTCCCGTATAGCACACTTTTGGAATGCCTCCTTAACGAGCAACAACTGCGGGTTTTGTCGACAACCTTGGAAGAACGGCACCCGTGGCATTTGACCTTCCGATGCAGATATCCTTGATGCAGATGGATGCAAACAAAGTTTTCTTGCTGTAGAGCTTGAACCCAGGAGACAGATCCAAAAGACTTCAATTATGTTTTCTAAAGATGTTGTTTCGATTCAGTGCACAAAGTTTTATTTATGCCTGCTAATTCAGAGTTTCTTAAATAAAAATGACAGAGAAAAAAAGCAACAATACAAAACATAAAAAAAAAATAAAATAAAGTACATTGTTAAGCATGAAAAAGAAATAAAACAAAAATGCACAGTCACCTGACAATCAACACTTGCACATTATTAATTATGTTAACATCCCTCAGCAGCGCATCAGTGTGTAACAGTATGTCAAGGTCGGTCCTCTCATAATAGCCCCTTTGTGGCTTTACAATGCTGCGACTCACCCTCCTCAGCATATAAAGACAAGTTGTCAGGTTACCCAAATTATTCAAGCCCCTCATCCTCAGATGCAGCCTTCATTTTCCACAGCTATAAAAAGATCCACATCATGCTCAAAGTGGAATAGGACCCTTGAGCCTAGTGAGGCAGTGGGTACAAAGCAGACCTCTTTATCATTGAGTAGAGGGCCAGGTCAGCTTCCCTCCCAGCTTCCTCTCAACACTCGACACAGCAATTTAAAATCCACCGGCAGATACAGCTGTACCAATATTTTAGTCTGTCATGGTATAGAGGGCAAATGGTGAAGTTCTTTTAAAGCACCTCTAAAGATCAAAGTAGCATCGAAATAATCCATCGATCCAGCGGCTTCTAAACAACCAGCAATCTGCAAAAGGAGTTTGCGATGGTTCGATGCAAGCACTCGTTGTGAAGTCATCTGCTTGCATATCGCTAGATCGCTATAATTTCAGCCATTCGTAATAGTAGTTCACCTCTATTATTAGCATAAGGCAGAATAGCTGTTATCGATTTCTTCTTGTTTCCCATACTGCAAGAACAGTTGACCCTATTTAGCGGAGTATTGTGTGCGCCGCTCTCCTGCTTGAAGAATAAGGGGTTTGCGGGAAGAACCAATACATACAAACGACCTGAGTTGAGAGGTCGGCCAAGTAAAGGGCTTGGCGTATTGATTTGAGCTATTGAATTAACACCTGTCAACTTACAATGGGCCTGCGATTGTTGGCTACCTGGTGAAAGCTATAATCCAGCTAGTTCCAAGAAATTTCTATAAGAACCGACATCATATTTATTGATGACATAAACATATTTTGGTCAATATAGTGCAATAAGTGCAAAGCAATCAAAACAATGAAAACAATAAGGGAAAGAGAATTGCGAATGCTTGTATAAAAATAGGTGTTACATTAAAATATCAGTATTACACAACATAATTATTACTTCAATTATTATTTATGAATTTTGATATAACATATTAAAAATACATATTAAGAATGAATACACATATTCATTTTTAATATATAATATTTCTTCTAATGTTAGCTGGGAAGACCCTGTGGCCTTCCATCTTCCAAAAAAGTGCAGACAGCATACAAAGACACTTTTCCTTTGAAATTGTTAAATGATGCAAAGTCTCTCTTCGACATTGGGGTGTGCCACTGCTGAAAAAAAGCCACTTGTACAATGCAAGCTACAGTAAGTGATCGGAAACTACAAAAACGAAATGTTCATACAGAGAATCATGGGACATGACACACATAATATTGATGAGCATTGAAAAAATGTTGAAAATACATGGCAAAGAGTATACCAATAAATACAGTACTTACTTACAGACTAAAGCAGAGAAATTGTCCTGCTCGATTGGATGCGCTGCTGTATAGTGTTTCTGTCAGAAAGTTGTGTTTTTTTTTGTTTTGTTTTTTTTGTTTTGTTCTTGTTTGTGAAACCCCTCCCCGACCCCCCTTAAATTCACAATATTTGTATGATTATATTCCTGAAAATGTATTTGGGTGAGATTAACCTGTACACTTAGATTATGTGTATTCAATCATCCACTTAAAAAAATAGATTTTGCATCGTCAGTTTTATATCACAACTCGTGCTCTCATCCAAGTTCCGCGAGCTCTATTTATTTATTTTCATTCTTAGATATTTCTGTAATGCCATGTGGTTCTGAAATTAAAGTAACATAGTTCGGCACACCCCACTTAAGGTTTTGGATTTTTTTTCTTTACGTTGATGTATGTTGTGCCAAGGCACCCTCCAGTTTGAGTCAGTATAAGGGGAAAAATGCATTTACTGCATTTTTTTAGATAGACCAACATTTAAAACTGGCTCTGTGTTGTCTGTTTCTCAAGAACTTCGAGGTAGTCCGGCTCTATTTGAAGTTTTGCCTTTAGTTCCAAATAGTCATTTCTATTGGGCTCCACAAAGACAGTACTTGGCGCTGTGCCATACAGCATAGTCTCACGTATTCCTTCAGGATGTAAGAACTGACGCCTGACATCGAAGTTTTGTTGGTATGTGTACGGGACGGGGCCAGTGTACTTATATTCAAACCTGCCCCCAGCAGTGGATGGGGATTTATCCGGCTCCAGGATCCCTCTGAAAAAGTGTTCCGCATCCTGCACAGGGGATGGCTGCTCACGAGGTTCGATGGTGCTCACTGTATAATTGGGGCTCCTCAAGGTGACCTCCTGGTCCTCATCAGCATTACTCCTGTAGGTGACCTTGAGTTCGTGTAGATCGGGGTAATCCTCCACAGCGTTCCCTTCCCGGGACCTGTAGATTGGGTTTTTGCACATGTGACCTAATGGATGGGGGATGTACTCATAGACATGACCCGCTGGGGCCTTGACCTTGGGGATGGAGCGATTGCTATAGAGATTGTACTGTAAGTTGAAGGAACTCACATCAGAGTTGTTTGTGCTGGTACGGTCGCTCTGAGACTTTTTACGCCTCTTCATCACCACCACAAACAGGCCGGCTGCCACAAACACCGACATAATGAAAACAAGGAGGAGGCTGAGAATGAGGACAGACAAAGGAACATTGCTGGAATGGGTGTTAAACCTCTGGGGTGTCTCCGTGGTGGTGATCCTGTCTGCTGAAGGCTCCTCAGAAGGAACCACAGTGGACACAATGACGTCGGAGTAATCTGGACACAACTGCTCAGAAGGGACGACCCGCATATCCTGTCCCGTGAGCCGCTTGGGAGTCACGCATTTGACATCATTAACCACCGTTCCCATGTTCAGCTGCTCCAGCCAGATCTTCATGCCGACCACATCGCAGGAGCAGTCCCATGGGTTCTCGAACAGGTCAATCTGGACCAGTGCTTTCAGCTGGTCCAGAACTCCGCTTACAGGCAGGTTTTGAAAGTGGTTGCTGCGAAGGTTGAGGCGGGAGAGAGACAGACTAGAGAAGATGCCTCCTGGCAATGTTTTTAAAAGATTGTTATTAAGGAAAAGGAGCTGAAGGTTGGGCACAAAGCGGAAGGTGCCACCTACAATCTCTCGAATCTTATTGTATTCTAAATACAAGTACTGCAGACTTTTTAGCCCAAAGAACATATCTGCCGTGAGTCTGTCAATCAAATTGCCATTTAAGTACAGCCTACGTAGGTTAATTAAATCCCCAAAGGCTCTGTCGTGTATGAGTGCTATCCGATTGTTTCCCAGGTGCAATAAATCCAGTCCCTCAGCCTCCACAAAGTCAGATCTCCGCACCACAGGGATGTAGTTCCCTGTGAGATACATCTTTTTAGGATTGTATGGCTTGGGCTTCAGATCTGATATGTTTTCAATCTTCCTCTCCTGGCAGTTGACATTTAGCCCCAGGTCGGAGATCTGCAGATTGCATGTACAGGTGGTGGGACAGTCCAAAGGCACAGGAGATTTGGTCTGAAAAGCAATGATGGGCCCATAGTTGTAGGGGTTGGCTGGGATTCGAGAAGTGGGCTTGGACTTGGTTTTGCTAGATTGGCGGGTGCCCTTGGTCGGCCTGGACGAGGATCGCAGGACAGCCGAAGATGTGGCTGATGCCGTCACGGCCGCCGGTGTGGTCTGGAAATAGCTGCTGGTGCTGAGCGGGGGTGGAGGTCGCATCTCGTACTCTGATATGGCCCTTCTGGGACACAGTTCCTGCTTTGAGACCTCGTCCAGATCCCTGCCATGAAGCCTGAAAGGAGTCTCACATACCACCTCCCCCACCAGAGCTGTGTAGGCGATGCTCTCCAGCCAAGCCTTAAGCGCAATGAGCTCGCAGGAACAATTCCACGGATTCTCCTCGAGCTGTAATTCCACTACTTTGTCCATATGCTCCAAAAGACCAATGTAAGGGAACATTTTTAAGCGGTTGCCCCTAAGATCCAGGTGCGTCAAGGGCACGTTCCGGAAAATGTTTGTGGGCAGAGAGGACAACAAGTTGTCGTTGAGAATTAGCACAGTCAGTTGCTGAAGCCTGCTCAGAGCATTAGGTTCAATAGTGCTAATGAAATTGTAGTCTATCTGAAGGTATTCTAGGCTCTCGAGTCCGACGAAAGTGTCGTCCCTAAGCATGTCTATTTTGTTATTGTTCAAATGCAATCTCTTTAATCCCTGGAGTCCGTTGAAAGCCCCGGTCTCCACCTCAGATATGTCATTATTACCTAAATGCAAAATGGTAACTCCGGTGTAGTTGATGAAGTCATCGACAGACAGTCTTTTCAGCAAATTACCTGTCAGCAAAAGATGGTACATAGAAAACTGCACTGGACTTATTTCTGACAGTCGCACAATGCCCCTGTTCTCACAACTGACCGTCAGAATGCCTTCCTTCTCCTCGCAAGTGCACAGATTCCTACAGATCTCCCCATAATTGTCATACATCTCAACCAGACTCAGAGATGTGGCAACCAGCAATATTATTTTCAGTATCCAGATATGCATTTTCTTGTGCAGGAATGGCCCAGCTCACGGTAGTGCAGTTGCAGTTTGGGATGTCATCTAGAAAAGGAAAAGACGTGATGAATGTCTAATACATAAACATGCAACCTCTACATCTGAAAACTACATTAAATGATGGACAATGCCAAAATGTTACAGGAATATTGCAACGACGGATTCGCAGGATCCTTCCCATTAATGTAAAGCAAACTCTTCGTGCCTAAAGCAAAAGCAGATTCTGATATGAATAACCAATGTGCACTGTTCTTTAGGTAAACTTTGCAGTGCAAGAGGACTTTAATTGATTTAATATCGATTTAATTTAGGCTGTCTGTATTTAATAAATAATATAAATATATAAATAATTTATAGAATAGTCTCAAACAAAACTACATCAACCATATCTACTGGATGCAAATGCATTGATTTATTCAATGCAATAAATCATGCACATTATGTAATACTCATGGTATTGCAAATACAACCACATTTCTTTTCATTACGGCATTCAGGCAAATTTACAAAGACACAGAAGGGGAGAACGAAGGGGGAAAGAGAGAGAGAACGCTCTTGCTCCTTTGAAATTTAAAGTAACATCGACTAGTAGAAATGCTCTCCAATGCGCAATTTGGGAATGCATTTTCAACATATTATCTGGCGGGATCTCAACTCAAAGATGCAAAACGTATAGCCAGTTGCTCGTGAACTGAACAAATCGACATTTTGAACATCTGCCGCTGAACAAGACAGATGAGCAAATCCACATATAACTGACACTCTACAAATTGCTTTCAAAATATAATGACATGTCATTTTTATGTTTTTTCGTCTTAAACCAGAGACTCTCGCCATACCCTAATGCAAATAATATTTCCCGTACTCACCACACATATCCGAAGACTTCAGTTTTTATCAACTCTCAAACAGTATCGAAGTTAAACCTCGGAATGCACGACACATCTACGTTTCACAAAGGTGCCTATGTTGAATTTCTCCCTTTGATGCTATATGTGACAGTCATAGCTCATCCCTCGGGCGACAAAGACGCGAGTTGATTAAAAGCAGAACCGACGTCATCGATTATAGCCAGATTCCATCTTGATGGGGAGCAAACAATACTATATTAAACCATTTTGTTGTGTAGAAGCATTTGTATTCATGCTAATCAACCCCTCTCTCTCTCACACTCTGTCTCCCCCCTCTCTCCCACATAAACACACACTTGGGCGCACAAAGACACACACACACACACATTCACAGATACAGCACATAAGTCTAAGGTGCTATAATACGATCCAAAAGTCTACACTGGTAATGCTGCTTTTTGTGTTAAGAAAAATTGAATGAAAAACGACTAAAGAAGTAAACAGCAATATAACTAAACCGATTCATCACAAAAAAAGCTCATTCATCGCGCACCCAAAGCCGGTCTTTCCAAAGCAACGCGTAATACCTCATAATTGAGGCTCCTAAATCTAACGCCCGAAGCTTGTGAAGCACGTATGAAGTTGTGTAACGCATACATAACTGAATATTTCACAAGCCGAGACAAGTGTTCAAGAGGCAGTTTTTATGCCAGCGCGATAACTGCGTTTCAGCACCACGGACAGCTCCAGCCGCAGCAAAACGGGGGTTCCTATGAGACGGCTTGCTTTGCTTTGGAAGACAATCCATGTTTCTTACCCGTTTAAACGTGATACATTCGAAAACATCATGAGCACGGCCAATCCATAACCTTGAAGACACCGGAGCCTCTTTAGCCCGACTGTATAATAATCCGTGAAGTGGTTCGTGATCAGCCTGGGTATCGCAAACTCTCCCTGGAAACGTGACGGTCAGCTGGCTGAAAATAGGAAAAACGCAAGTTTAGGAATTTATCTTGATGTGCATTGGCGTTCCCTGGCAAAATCCAACCAGTGCAATGTCCATTTTAAACGAAATGTATCCACAAGCAAGGCAGTCTATCCCTTTTTCTCAGGAACGGACGCGCAAAGTACGCATCCCCGAGACGCTTGTGAGTGGTACGGCTGGTATCGCGTTGTATATTGCCGGATGTACATGTGATTTCTTCGCTGATCTCTGGTTCCTCCAATGCAGTGTTGTCTGTTTTCATATTTCTGTATTTTTTATTCTTGTTTTGGCAAGAGGTTCCCATAAATCCGTCTTTGGAGATGTGTTGCCATCTTAACTAGTGTTTCAACTAGTGGAACTTGGATTTCCATTGGCTCACTGTTGCTGTACTGTCGTCAGATCAATTGTAAATTTGGGGCAGGGTGGAATATTTATGAGAGGACTTAAAATAAGAGCTTCGTGCACAATATGTTGCTCGCACACTGCCCTCTCTCTATCTTATTTTACGCAACAGCATAATTGAAGGGTGATGGCGATGGTAAGACAATCGGAGAGAGAAAGAAGAGGAAGAAAAAAGCACTGTATGTGTGTGTGTGTGTGTGTGTGAGAGAGAGAGAGAGAGAGAGAGATGAAAATGCCCATAGAGGGCAGTGTAATTCGGTAAAAGAATATTTAGCTATTTGTATGCTGTACGCGACACATTTAACTTATTATATCCTATAGTTCAGTTTCATTTGGCATAATCCCACTAAACATTAGACGTCTGACGGACGTGCGGATTATGTCTATATTGCGTCCGTCGGTCCAAGACCGATTCTGCA
>JAUMHR010000042.1:15768215-15779249 GCA_032361145.1 Enteromius fasciolatus | reverse complement strand
TATAATAGCAACATTGTCTTTAAATCAGATTATATCAATGTAATATTTCTCATCAAATCCCTCAAGAATAATAAATTAAGTAGGCTATACAAATTAAACAAATTAAAACCATTGTAACCATTGAATTGGGTTTTGGGGTATTATTTAAGGAATGGAAAGATCAAAAGAACAGAATCACTTTGAAATATAAATGTTTGTTTTGTACATTGTTTTGTTGTAATTTTTATTTGTTTATTATTTTTATTTAATATTTTGCAGATCTTGTTTTACAAACAGGAACAGATGTAATTTATCTTTAGGAGCTTGACACTAAAATATCAGATCTGATCTGACATTGCTGCAAAAATGGCTTCAAGTTATGAGACACTTGAGTTCAAAATGAAAGACTTCCCAGTCACACAGATACAACGGGTGTGATTTAAACAGTATAGCGGATTCTCCACCGAAAGACCTCATTTTTATGCTGCACAATATATTTATACATCTAACCATACACTTTAGTGCAGTCATATACCTGCGAGAGACCACAAAAACAAGATGGGATGTGTATTAGATTATCACTGTGATGGATGATACCATATGCTGTTTTATGTGGAGGAAAAAAAAACTTGCACTGCACTTGATCAATAATGCACACTTGCAAGTGCAGTTGATCAATACTTTTTCCCTCAATCAGAGCTGGAAAGGGAACCTCAGGTAGTACATAAATCCTCCAAATAAAAGCATAATATATTTGCATAATAGTGTTTGAGTAATTAATTCTTACATTTGATTACTCACAAAGGTGTTTTTGCAGGTCAAAAAGCTGCAAGTCACAATCAATACCAGAACACTAAAGTCACTAAAGTTTTGTGTTACTGTTAACCATGAGGCAATGTCCTTAAAACAGCATTGAAGGATCGTCTTGTGCTCTCAGGGGTCTGTGTTATCTCCAAGACTTCTTAAGAGAGACTTTTGTCCCATTTTTGCTAACATGAAATACTTTGTCATGTTTGTACCAGACACAGAAATACCCTTGAGTAATCTATCTAAATGATAAAAAAACATGCACCTGCTTTGTCACAATTTTGTTGTATTTTCAAAAAAATAAATAGAAATAAAAAGGAAATCATTCTTTTTCCTTTTTTTCCTCTAAATATTTTTTTTTATATTAATAATAATAATAATAATAATACTGAAAACAAAACTTTTTTAAGAAAACGATAATACATTTTATAAAAACTGTACATTATGGAATGCTCAAAATGACTTTCCATTCATTAAATACCCCAAAACTCAAAAGCAGAGCAACTGTTTTTAACATTGATTATAACCAGATTTTTCAGATTCTTCTTTTTGGGGTTTTTTGAGCAGCAAATCATCATATAAAGGATCACTAAATATATATTTATGTATGTGTATATAGATATAGATGTATATAGATACGCTGTATCAAGAGTCATGCACACTGTACACATCAGTTTATTAAAAGATAAATCACTTTCAATGTAATATGTGAATACACTGATGGACAGCTACTGCATTATTTTTGTGATGTCTGCATATTTTACAATATAATTTACTGGCACATTCATGCACGAAGCAACCTTTCTGACTGATGCGGCACGTCAACTTAATTTCCTTCAGATTATGCTGATGATGCTGAATGATGTGGCTTCATTTGAAACGAAACTGACGACCTAATGAAAATTGCTTGCTTTTTTCTGCAACCCCAAGTTTCACAATAATGTTCATTTTCATCCACTGCTTACGTGAAATTCTTGAAACCACTGTTTAAATTCAGCAAGTTTCAGAGTGGTTCGAATGTGGCCCTCTTAGCTTGTGAAGTTGAGTACCGCTGGTTGGTTTATGCATTAATTCAGACCGTTCACCGTTCATTGCTCTGACAATAAAGTCAGTCTGAGCAGCTCTGCAATTCTTTCTCTTCTCCATTATTTATCCTTAGAAACAGCTTGGAGCTTTTTTTTGTCTGTACTATCCTATAATGACACAGTCCCGTCGTGATCAAATGTCCCAAAGCAGCATGAGAGGCAAAAATGGCATCTTTTATCTTGGTGTAGCAATAATCAACAGTTTTGTCATGTTGTTTGTATTGTGGGAGTTCTTTGCTCAATCTCGGGTTTCTGAAGTCTCCCAAAATGATAAGTGAAGAGCGGCTTCTCCATTTCCTCACCTGCTATCTACTCAGTCAGCCTCTGCGGCACAGACTGCTGCTGTACAGGCTGACCGAGATAAAAGATGCAAACTCTGGGGGGGAACAGAAGCGTTTATTTTATAGGATATGATTATAGGGGAGCAGGTTTTCAATAACAGTGCGGCATACTGAAACCAAAGTCATTAATATAGAAGGAGATTCTTCCTCCTCTGTTTCTTACATTTGTCACGTGTCAAAAATGAACTGCCCCACTATGTTTTATGTATGTATGTATCCACAGTATGTGTATACTGTATCTATTTATGTATTTTGGTTGATTTATTTATTGACTGATTGATTAGTTGATTGATTGGAAAGCATTATATTAGACTGATTTTTGAAGGATCCTGTAAAATTAGCTCTGCGTTGCACAAATAAATTATATTTTTTAAATATATTTACAATATCATGTTTATTTATTTATTTATTTTGTTTTGTTTTTTGAAATTAAGGCGAAGCCACACACACACACACACACGTGTATACACACAATATTAGATATTAATAAGTTATTAAATTAAAAAAGTTAAGTATTAATAATAAAAATGTTAATGTAAAGTTAATTATATGATAGACAGAATAATATGACATAAAAATTATAATATTATTAATATTATTTGTTAATATCATGTAAGTGCAACATTTTAAATAAGTGCATGAACGCATACATATATGGAGCAAAAAGATTCTTAATGGATTACTGAAAAATGAAAAAAAAAAAGGTAAAATCATGCTACTGGAAGCATGGTGCTAGTAACAGCAAAGTAAGTTTATGTACATGTATGCACGTATGAAATGTAGCTAAATGTAGTCAGCATAGACAGCATTTGTTGTTTCTCTGTTCGCTTCGCAAACTCTCTCATCTTCATTATCCCTAAAATCTAAGTAGAACACACTCAAAAACTGTTATAGACCAGCTGCCCTGATGGCAACAATTATGAAGACCTTGAGAAACGGTCTTGACCAGTGTCAAAGCTTCCCCTGACCCCTGGCTAGACCTTCTGTAAATTTGCTTGCAGAGCAAACAAGTCAGCAGATACCGGAGTGAGCTTGGACCAGCACTTTATCCTGCAGCATTTGGATTGCATCCCGATTGCACTTGGATTTGGGAGGATCCCGAATCAGGATTTGCTCACTGACTTCAGCGTCACATTTTAAACTGTGATCTGGCAGCTTCTATAAACCGAGCTGTCCCATCTGGCTACGTCAAACTCCATCTGTCAGTGGATCTCTGACTTCCCGCGTGTGATGCTGTGAACGAACACCTCTGACGCCGTGGAAGCTCTCCTCTGTTCTGCTCTCACAGCACCAGACAATGCAGCTTCTCAAGTCTTCTCCTGAAAGGGCCAAATACTTGTTGGCCTGATTAATTTAGAGTGATGAGCCTTCTTACAGACACGACGGGGAACACCTGGTGCAGCTCTGACATATTGGAACTGATCTCTCTAAAGACTGCGGAGATGTTTCTCAATCGAACCATCACTGGCTCAACTTTGAGTAGCCAGAAGTGATTAACATAACTAAATTTGTATACATTTCATCAAAAAAATTGCAACCCAACATCTGATGTAAATGTGAACAGAAACATCTGAGCAGCAAGCAAGAGCTGAAGTGAAAAGGCATTAGATGTATGGGATGTCAACTTTTTGGATGTTTACATTTGTTTAATTTGCCACATGTGAACCTACAGTACATCAATCAACCAATAAGTCACTATCAACATTTAAGCAATAGACAGACACATGGATAGATAGATGGATGAATAATACAACATATACAAGATTATACAATATTGTATAACAATAAAATTACTCTAAGTTTCATTGGCCATAAGGCTTAACTGGCATAACTGACATGTCAAACAACCAATCACAGTTTGTTTCGTTCAGTGTCACATTTCTTGCCGTGGAACTGTTGCTACAATAAGACTGGCGTGTCAAACTCTCGGACGGCTTTTACAGATTTTATGCTGCTAACTTGAAATATTTTATGTTCCTTTTGAAATCTTTATAGTTGATCTTGATAAGCGCTTGTCGTCACAGTTGTTAACACAACGGATTTGTTATTTCGTGAGAGGTTCACACAGACCCATTCTGGGGACACCAGAGACTTAGATCACATATTGTAAAAAGGGGCATACTATAGCCACGTTTCCATTATAGATTTGCACAAAACTTTGGCGATATTTGAAAAAGGCAATAAAAATGTATTAAGAAATGACAGCGTTTCCATTAACCAACATTACACTGATAAAACGTGATGAGTCTTGTGATAAGTCAAATCAATGCATTTTGGTGAGATTTTGGATATATTTATAGAAAGGAGGTGTAAGCATCAACTTTACAGAAGCAAGACGGACAAATACTTCTGAAACGCTCGCAACGAATAAACATAAGCATCAACCAAGAGACCGATAAGCTTCACTGTCCGTATCAGAGATGTGTGCACTTTAATCTTTGTATGCATTAATGGCAGGGAAAGCCCCTTATACTCGAGAATGAACACGTATTAAGTGTTTTTGGAGGTTATATATTTAAGAACGATCATATGACTTTTTTCATATGCCATGTGACTTGTAAATGCGAAAAACTCGTTTCCATTGCAGATTTGCGAAATAATCCTTTTTCGAAATTGCCTGAAAAACCACCTCAAGCGAAAGTAAAAGGCTTATGTCTTCTTTAAATGTGCAATATGTAAATGGATACTGCATTTCGTGCCGAGTGAAATTGCTGGCCATAGAATTATGTTTTAGAGAAACAGATATGCAAACTAATTATATTCAATCATATGCTTTTCTTTTGTTTGTTTTTTTGCTTTAAAACTTAGACACAGCATCTTTAAGCATGAGACATCAATTATAGCCGTATACAGAACAAATAGTGCAACTGTATTAAACACAGGCTTAATTACAAACCAACCGGATGCTAAGCCTTTGGTGTAAACTTTAAATCTCAATTCAAGTAAGACCACACAAAATGCTGGTGCAACCCTATACCATATAATTGCATAAAAAAATATTCAGACATAAATGTATTACATAAAATGTATTTAGGACGGTCAAAGCCTAGTGGTTAGTGCATATGTTCACGATGCACTGAAACACATGCAGGCAACGCAAGTGTAAATCAGACTTGCATCATTTCCCAATCATTTTCCTTCATCTCCCCCACCATTTCATGTCTTCTCAACAACAACAATAAAGTCTGTACTTCCTGCGGCAATTGAAAAGTTTGCCACAAGCATCAATGATGCGGTTCTGCTCAGTTATTACAGTCCTTTATTTCCATATCATATCTAAGCGTTTGTTCATATTAACCACTACACAACACAATATCTTATTTGGTCAGGTGGAAAGATCACTAGATGTGACCTTCTCCTCACCGAGGGCTTTAGTTACCAGATCCAGACAGAAAGCAACGCCAACCTTTTGCATTCATATTTCGGAGCTTGTATTTCACAGTCAGTGGACCTCCAGACATTCAAAGTGAAAATAATATTGTTTCTTCTGCCAAGTTGTGGTCCTACTTAACAAACTGACAACCTAGCATTACACTAACGTCACAGCTGAGGTAAACACCACCTTAATTCATTCACCTAAGAGCAATATGTTTTATGCAAATTTAGACTCACTTGCACTTCTCATCCTTTCTAGTGAAATATCAACACATCAATTTTCAAAATGTAAGAGAGCAAGATGCTTTTCCTTTCCCTATGCATGCACTATTTGCATTTATGAACTGTACGACATCCTATTTTATGTTCCTCCATGTGAGATGGCATCAAATGCCAAGCCACAACCTCTTTTTCTAGCAATTTGAATTATATATTTCTATAAGAAATATAAATGTTTTTCTGAATTTTTAAAGTGTGAGAATTAGGGATTTCTTAATAAAAATGATCCACTTACTGCCACTTTTTACAGAACAATAATATCCTTCTCTCCCTTACCAAGCAAATGTGGAATTTAACACATTTCATATAAAATAATTATTATTAAAGAGTATTTTATAATGTCAGGTAAATAGCATCTGATCAACATTATCACCAAATAAATTAATTCATTCAAAGACATGAAAGTCACCTTTTTATGGCGAGGATGTCATTTATATTTTATTAAAATCATCTACGCAAATCCACTTCTTACAGAATAATTATACAGCCTTTAATGTAAACAAGATGATTTTCCCACTAAGCGAACATACAAATGATTCATTTAACCTCTTGCAGCATTCATTTACATTACTTAAGGCAAATCACATCTACTGAAGGCAGTACACTTTGGCACAGGGCCCAGCAGAACATCAAGTCATAGGAAAGCTTGCAACCTTTTAAAATGCCTTTGGTCTAAAACCAAACAATCTGAAGGGCCTTCCTGGTTTTATTTGTATTTATTTACATCAGTGATCTGTATTTCTATTTTATTTTGTTTTCTCAACAATCTATTGGTGGTTTGTATCCCATACTTGCATTCCATACTTTTTTTTTTTTTTATAATTTTATACAATGCTTCACTGGCCCAAACAGCATCTAGTGTTGCCTTCTGCAGAGACATTTAGATAGACACTTGGTCATACAAGTACATTTATGACATCATTAAGCCTGTGTTAAGATTTTTCATTATTGTAGCTTATTTTATAATGTTTGAATGTATTATGCAAAATTTTGGGGGATTTTTCCTCATAATTAGCAATAATACATGATAAAAATAAACAAATTACAACAACAGCAACAACAATAATAATAATACCTGCACATATTTCATGCAGGCCCTAATCATACTTATGATTAGGTAATGATTATGGCAAGATTAGCATATTTTATGTTTTAGATATGGTGAATAATCAGCTGTATTCAAAGTAGTTTTATATTATGATGACTGAACATAAAATGCAAGTTTCTAATATCATCATGAAAATCAAATCAAGTAACACTTTGAAATAATGTTTTTTTACATGTATATTTGCATTACGTATATTTGCATAGCTAACTAAAAAGAAACAATGTATTGTTGGTTTGTATCCCATACTTGCATTCCATACGATTTTTTTATGTTTAAACTTAGAATTGCTTTTGATTGTTGTGAAAATATGCTATAAAGAATGTTTAAAATAACTTTAACACTCAATAAACAAAGTACATAAAACAAAACAAAGTACACACATTAAGTACATAAATACATTTTACCAAAAAAATGCTTGTCATTCAATACTTTTTGTTATAGTAATTTTCCACTAGTTCCTCCACATTCATCAAAAACCGAAAATGACTGAAGCGATTTTCTGTTGTCTGAAATTAGCATGACATATTCATGAACTGGATACACTTCAGAAAACAAAGATATAAATACACAAAACACTGTCTTTTCACATCGACTACATGAAGGGACAAGAATCACGAATTTATTGTGTTTGTGTCTCCATCCAATGCCAGTGAACCACTGAAAGACATCAAGGCTGTGGATTTTGTGAAGGTAAAAGCAAGAATGCAAAATAATAGAATAGGTCTCCAAAAGCTATTATCTTCTCCTTTTTTCCAAATGCAGACTGCTATCAAGAAGACTGAACAGCTACAATGGAGCCATGGCACCTTTGATTAATTTTACAGCTTCCCTCCTCTGACCAAATAATTAATTTATGTGTTATTTCATGTCGTAAGCTTTGTACGGAGGGGACAATAGTCTTGCCTCGGCATCCCGCCAAAAGCAGTAGAAGGGGAATGTAATTTTATACAACTGCCCAGCAAGGGCACGTTATGCTTCACTGGCCCAAACGGCATCCAGTGTTGCCTCCTGCAGGGGCATTTAGATAGACACACCGGCACTTGATGACTTAACAAGTTTAAAGTGATTTCTTTTAAATAATACTAATACAGGCCATGACCCATACGCCACTGAACACGTGTAAGCTGCTTTAAATTGCTAAACTGGTGAAAGATTCATGGGGGGTTCATTAGAGGTATGATATCAGCAGTAACCTTGGTAGCATATTGAGATGAAGTCATACAAGTACATTTACGACATAATTTAATCTGTTTTTAAGAGTTTATTTCATTTCTTTTTTATTTTATTTTTTTTCTCATTTTCATTATTTTAACTTGTAGCTTATTTTATAATGTTTGAATGTATTATGCAAAATTTTTTTTTTTCCCTATAATTAGCAATAAATACATGATAAAAATAAACAAACAACTTTTACTTCATGTTTGAAAAAAAAAGAAAACAATACAAGTTTACTTGATATTTCTTTACACAGAATAATTTATACACATTGTCCACTTATTTATGTGATCTGATAAGCATTAACTCATTGCACAATCATCTCTGTATATATGAGTGTGAGGATTCGTATACTGCACTGCGTGCGGCTCGCAGTGATTCAGCATCTGTCGGCTCACTAACTGAGGACATAAATACATGAACAACATCTCCAAAACTGCTCTGCATTTCATGAGCCTTTTACCGTTTCATCCGAGTAAAACTAGCACCACACAGAACTGCAAACTATTCTCACTAAAATAAAAGTTTGGTTTAATTTGCAGTACTGCTACTATGAGGCTTCTAATAAAAGTATATATTAAACAAACAACAACAACAAAATTATATATTCACACACATATATATAAATAAATTAGTATTATTATTGTTGTTGTTTTGAAGTAATTATCAAAAAACATTTCTGTTTAATTAAATTTTTACTTAATTTCAATAGTAAATCGCCATTTGTTTGCTAAAAATATTAAATCATTCAAAAAAGTTTGATTTTCATAATTTTAAGATAAATGAAAGTAATGTTTTATGCCTTCATTTAACTAGTCAAGTCACTTTTATTTATATAGCGCCTTACAATACAGATTGTAACAAATCACTGAACATTATCAAGTAGGAGAACAGAGTGATAGTAATGTATAATGACGAGAATTAAACATTGTATCAAATGACAGTCTCTGTAGTCAAGACGACGATAAGCACTAGAAATCAGGTGTCCCCAACTAAGCAAGCCAGAGGCAACAGCGGCAAGGAACCAAAACCCCATCCATGAGAGAATGGGGGAAAAAAAACGTAACAACGTAACAACAAACGTAAGTAGCAGACTCAGGTGATATAAAAAACTTAACAAAGTTTATTAAACAGAATGATAAAGAAACCAAGGTAAGAAAACTTAAATTCTTCCAGGACTGGGAAATATAACTGAACTAAAGAGTCTTTTCACTTGAAGGATCTCCATCGGAGGAGAGCAGACAGACAACCACAACCACACACCACTTGCTGGAGCTGAGGAGAGGTGTCCTGGAGTGGAGATAGCTTGGAGAGTCAAGGAGCCTTCTTTTGGAACAGGTAATGAACAGAGGTGAGTAATAGAGCATAGGATAGAGTCCACTTTCGTAATACGAGCTCAGACCAGGAATGCTGTGTGGTGTGGGTATTTAAGGAGTGTTTGATGAGGGAGATTAACAGGTTCAGGTGGTGGTGACAGGTGCACGTAATCCAGGTGATTAAGAGTGAAGCCTCTCAAAGGCTGCAGCAACCTTGGGATCCACAGGAGTCCAATCCCAAACTTTGAGCCTGCCCACCCTCTCCACAATTATGGCTATGCTGCCCCTTACAGGTAAGGTGGTGTCAGATAGGCATTTATGGAGAGTGGGCTCTTGCAACAGGGTCTCTGGGGAATCTCCTGGAGGCTCGGGTCCAAGGGGAAGCTCAGGAGGCTCGGACTCGAGGGGGCTTTTGCAGCGCAACGGGCTCTGGAGGATGCTCTTGCAGCGCAACGGACTCTGGAAGACGCTCTTGCAGTGCAACGGGCTCAGGAGGACGCTCAGGAAAGTGCACTGGAAGCACAGATGCTGGAGGGCGCACGGAAAGCGCGGCAGGCTCAGGAGGGCGCACGGGAGGCACAAATTCAGGGAGGAATTCTTGAAACACAAACTCAGGGAGGCGCTCAGGCAGCGCGAGTTCATGGACTGGATCTGGGATCTGCTTGACAGGCTGCAGTTCAGGAACTGGAGTCAAGTATGTGTCTCATTGCCACAATTCAAGAATATTGCCAGAATACAACAGACTAGAATCTCGGAGAAACTGGAACTCTGGAGCAAGAAGATACTCAGGCTTTGCTTCTTTAACTAAACCTGAATTGGCCGAAGGGCAGTCAGCGGAAAATTCCCTCCAATCTGGCAACTCCGCCTCTGGTAAGCGCTTCCGGGGTCTTGGCACTGGTGGCTCTCTCTCTGTTTATTTGCGTGGTGCTGGTGTGGGAATTAGCTTTCGTGGTGCAGGAATCGGGCAATGATTCTGGGATAGATAGGCGTTCTTGCCGTGCGGGCTCGGAGAAGTGCTCTTGTGGCGAGAGAACCAGGCGACGCTGTCGAACAGCCAACCATGAGCCGGGTAACTTCGGTGCAGGCCCCAGGAAGCACTCTCCTGGTGTCGAGAGAGGTGGTAGCCCATGAGCGACGCAGTGGAGCATTAACTCGGCCCAATACATCCTGCCTTTCTTTGTTTCGGACCGAGCTTCTGTAACGTAGCAGACGGACTCAGGTGATATCAAAAACGTAACAAAGTTTATTAAACAGAATAATAAAGAAACCAAGGTAAGCAAACTTAAATTCTTCCAGGACTGGGAAATGTAACTGAACTAAAAAGTCTTTTCACTTTAAGGATCGCTGTCGGAGGAGAGCAGACAGACGACCACAACCACACACCACTTGCTGGAGCCCAGCGTGTCTTTGAGGGTGGAGCCTGGTGTGGATGTTACACAGGCTTAGTTGGGTCCAGTTCTCCTCTGGCCGGACGCCCAGCACCTAATTTCCAGTTAAATTTTAAGCACATGTCAGATTGTGTAAAGGAC